>CM035161.1:87979340-88346836 GCA_020205615.1 Panax quinquefolius
TTGGCATAATGATTCTTGGTCGAAGTTGGGTTAAGTGATAATTTGTATAATGGGCGATATAATGACTAAGCCCAAATAATAATAGAAATGACCCAGTGGCCGGATCAACCATGACTTAGCATAACATGATCGAGGAGGGCCCAATAATTTCAAACCCGATAAGGAAAAGGATTATGGCTGACATTTACCCCTAGTCTTATATTATTAAAGGGTGTTTAATGAAAGACTATAAGCGATATAGGCCAAGGCGTAACCAACTATGATAAGTCATAAGAGATCGAAGTGAAACTTGCCAAAGCCCAAATTGTTATCAGTGCGAAGTGAGAAGCCCGATAGGCCTTGAAGCCCACAAAGGTGAAGAAGATATTTAGGTCTAAAAGCGGATGAAACCCCTTCCCATTCATCATCATTGCGATTGAATTAAATGTGCCGCCCTTAATTCTGAGTACAGCTGTCGATTATAAAGGTAAACTTTACCAATTAAGCGGTTTTACCTGCTAATTCAAAATTTGAACCTTAGAGCTTTCTTCTTCTCTGCGCAAATTTCTTTCTCTGCTTCACAAAATCTTAACAATGGTGGCCAGAAACCTCGGCCAAAACTCTCCTCTTCGTGCGACTCCCATCGAGATCGTTTCTCCCAACCTAAACCCTAACCGAGAGGGTTCGAGTTCCGACCCTCAATCAACCACCATGGGGAAACCCTTCTCGACTTCCTCTACCTCGATTTCTTCAAGGATGGGGAACAATTCCCCTAATGCCAACATCCGTTCCTCGATCCATTGAATCTGAAATATGCATGCTCGGGACTCGTTATCAGATTCACGACATATCATGATAAGGGCCCTGCTCTGAAGAAGCGTATGTACCCAATGACCGGACGGTTGGGTCGCCGTACATCACTCTTACGGAAAAGGGGTTCGCTACCTCTCCATGTCTTCATCATTACCCTCTTAGGGTTTATAGGAGTGGGCCGCCCGATTAGTGCCCAACTCCTACATCCACATCTTGGCATTTATTGCTTTTACGCCGTGAACTAGGGATTGCTCCCTCTGTCGATATCTTCTTCACCCTCTTCTCTGCTTTGGTAGGTCTAGAGAGCGAGGCTTCAAAGTGTTGAGCAAGCAATCTCCTCGACCTAACACGGGTTGAGAGAGACCCCACGATGAATACTCCTTCCGGCAACAAAGGTTAGCATATGAAGTGGTTTTTCATCACGGGACACGAGATCTCTTCTCTTTCGGTGGACCACCCTCGACCGGGTCTCTGTGACTTTGGAGACATATCAGAAGAGCGGGTGAGGAGATGGCGGACTTCTTGAGAAAGATTCCTCCAAAAGAATGGAGTTTCACACTTACGACCAAACAAGCACTGGTTATACAACCACAAATGTAAGTTTTGAATAACTTTGTAACATAATTTACGAGCTATATAAGTGATCTGAGGTTACGATCGTGGTTTTTGCGGTGTCTACGATCAAACCGACTCCTCACGGAGGTGAGAGACTGGAAGATTTTTTGGCGGGGAAGAATGCGGATCAAGTGAAGAGCATCCGGTGAAGAATCTTCCGAGTTAACCCTCCTACTGTAGATCCACCAACTTCTTCCCCTTGGTAGCGAACCTCAAAGTAGCGAACCCAACATTCCGAAGAAAACCTTAGACCTCGTAGAAGAAAGAGATCCAAACGATCCAAAACCACCCAATCGAAACAAACCACGAAAGTGACCCTGAAACACTTCCAAAGCAACCCCCAAACAACCTCCTCAACCAATCCCGATCCTCCAACCACGAACCTACCCCGGTGAGGAGGAGCCTACTCGATATTCCTTTTTGCGATCGGGCTAAGGTCCGCCGTGTAAAGAAAATAAGAACCAAAATAACTCCCCTTATGCTGTAGAAGAGCTTGAGTCCCTACCTCTTGGTGTCACTCCTCCAACCACATCCACGAAATCCACGTGCGACAATGAACCAATAAGATTCGATCCTCCTCCTTCCCGAAAAAAAAAACACCATCGGACATCCACATGGTTCATCTCTTCGATCCTTCATCAACTCTGAGCAGCATACCTTTGCGATCTCCTTCTCCCGAAACCATACACGCGGACCCCTCACCAAGTCGCGAAGAACCTCCACCTTCTCCCCAAGAGAACCAACACCAGAGATTGATCGGGAAGCCATGGCCTCTCCAACAATGTGGCCCCAGGCTCGATGCTCATTTTCCCTTCAAATTATTCAACACCTTTGTTCGTGAAAGCAAGCGATCATCGGTTGAGGAGCGATTCGAATGGAGATCTACTCGTGAAGGCATGAGCTACTTGGCAAAGGTAAGCGAATATCTTCTTTATTTACGAATTTATCGCATACTTATATATTTGGCCCGATCAAATGGTATTGGAAACACATAGGCCAATGCGGTGTTTGGACGTCTTCGTCAAGGTCTCTCGAAATTTGAAGCGGAAGAAGAGATCTTGAGGAAGGAGAATGCCGTCTTTGAAGTCTACCTTGGCGAAGAGAAAACTCAACGTGAATGCCTTCTTCATACAAATGAAGGTCTTCAAAAAGAGTTAGCCCAAGCCAAAGGAGATGTGAAGGCCTCGAGGAAGAAGCTGAAGTCAACCAAAGCACTGCCACGAGGAGATCGTGAAAATGAAGCGTTGACTTGGTTCGGAGGGCGAGATAAGGATGGAGAAGATCGAGGAACTAAAAAGGCGATGCGAAGATCTTGACCAAGACTATCCATAAAATTTGGAAGCGTGAGAATCGTCACATGAGTAAGCGGCTCAAACTCGAAGAGAAATCAAGAGAACTCAAGGCTCTTTGGGACCTTGGGCCCCTTTAGCAAACGACCATGTAAACAAATATCACGAAAATCTGGAACTTCAGACGAAATCAATGGGGAAATAATGAAGATATACTCAGGAGTTCTGAGAGCTTAGAAGTCGTGGCAAGGAGAAAGCTGTCTGCTGCGACCAACTGGACCCATCCTTACTCGATTCTTGAGACGAAGATGGGCGCTGAAGGTGATGTTTTTGTTTATGTCTTTCTGTCTTTAATTTACTGATTATTTGTAAGAATTATCAATAGTATAATTAAATTAAATATTAATGAAAATGGCTTCATTCCTTATGACTTGGTATATTTATTTTACTTGATACTCGATATTTATTTAAGTGAAAAGATGCTGAAACCCTTCATTAAATTTGAACTTTGAGCATTGTTAGGTAACAACTAAATATGCCATATAACGAGATAAGATGAAATGTAAGAATGAAGCTTCTGAACTCAACACTTAGAAAAATTTTAGGTAATAAAGTAAAGGGATACTTATTAATTCCAGGAAGTGAGATATATCTCGCTTCATCGAGAATTTGTTTACCCCTAAAAGGCTAACAAAACCAAAAGATGACATTTGCCTACCACGAAGGGCTGACAAAGTCTTAAAGATGACACTTGCCTACCACGAAGGGCCGACAAGGTCTAAGTGTCGACAATTGCCTACCCGCGAAGGGCTAACAACGTCTTAAAGATGACACTTGCCTACCACGAAGGGACGACAAGGTCTAAGTGACCACTGTAGAAGAGGCTACCATCGAATGGCCGGTGAGTCCACGAACCTCCTAACACCAATGACGTTTGCCTACCACGAAGGGCGACAAACTCATAAGGACCACCGCCGAAAAAGGCGCCATCGAATGGCGGTGAGTCCACCGAACCTCCTAACACCAATGGCGTTTGCCTACCACGAAGGGCTGACAAACTCATAAGGACCACTGAGAAAAGGCGCCATCGAATGGCGGTGAGTCCACCGAACCTTTTAACACCAATGGCGTTTGCCTACCACGAAGGGCACGACAAACTCATAAGGACCACCTGCCGAAAAGGTCGCCATCGAATGGCGGTGAGTCCACCGAACCTCCTAACCCGATGATCGATCGACAATGAAGACAAAATTTATTCGAGAAAAAGGAACTTTTATTGATGATGACATAAATATTTCTGAGACTTCCGATTCACGGACATCATTTCTCTTGAAAGTACTTTCTAAGCTTCGCTTGACGTGCCAAGTATTCTTAATTTGGCGACCCATCTAATGCTTTTAATCGATAAGTTCCGGCTTGGCACTTGGTTATTTCATACGGTCCTTCCCGGTTTGGCATCGGCTTTCCTATATTACGAGGTGTAGATGCTTGGCTTCTCGAGGACAAAATCTCCACTTTGAACCTTGACATTTTACCCCTTATTATAATGCTTAGCCTCTTCTTTTGATAGGTTGCTGACTGATTAAAATTTGTTTCTCTTACTTCTTCAAGTAAATCAAGATTGGCCTTAAGCCCTTCCTCATTGTAGATTTCTCTGAATTGGGTGACGAAGACTAGGAGATCAATTTCAATTTGGGACTAAGGCATCGAGTACCATAGGCCCGATCTAAAAAGGTGAATCCTGTTGTAGTCCTCGGAGTAGTTCGATAAGCCCAACAACACGCTAAGTAGCTCCTCGGCCATCGCCGCCTTGGCTTCATCAATCTGCGCTTGATCCCATTCGGTGACGATTACATTAGTCACTTCAACTTGTCCATTTATTTGTGGATGAGCCACTAAAGTCTTTCTGTCTTTGAATCCCAGTTCTTTCAAGAATGCCTCAAATTTCGATCCGATCCTGTTGGCGTCGGTTGTCCGATATCAACACCTTAGGGATCCCGAAGCGAAACACCACAGACTCCTTTATAAACTTTAGGCACTCCTGTTCCGTTATTGACCGAAGTGGTTTTGCCTCCACCCACTTAGTCATATAATCAATAGCAACTATGACGAAGCTGACCTGACCTTTAGCTTTCGGTAGTGGACCCAGTATATCAACCCCCCAGACAGCGAAGGGTATAGGAGATAAGATCGAGTATAGCTCTTCTGGTGGCTGATGTGGGATCGGACTGTTGAGCTGACATTTCTCGCACTTCTTGATGTACTCAGTTGTTTCTTTAAAGATGGTAGGTCAATAGTACCCCTGGCGAAGTACTTTATAGGCTAATGACTTAGCCGCCATATGGTCGCCACAAATACCTTCATGTACTTCCCGAAGAGCATATTCAGCTTCAGATGGAGTCAAGCATTTCAATAATGGAGATGAGAAAGCTCTTCGGAATAGATCTCCATCAATCAGAACAAAATTGGCACTTTTATACTTGATTTTCTTGGCGAGCATCCGTCCAGAAGGGAAGGCGCCATCTGCCGGATACTCTATATATGGAGTCAACCGTGTTGGTTGATCGATGCAATGCATTACCGATTCATAATAGACTTTAGGATGTTGCAAAGTTTGTAAATAAAGCCGACCCATCAAAAGCGTTAACATCCGTAGTGGCTAATTTGGAGAAGTGCATCGACAATTGAATTGTTATTACGCTCGATCCCTTGAAACTCGTAGGATTGGAAATCTTTGAAGTTGTTCCTTGATTACATTAGATATTTGATCATTTTTGGGCCTCGAGCTTCGTATTCCCGAGAAAGTTGCTTAACGATTAGCGAGAATCACTAAAGATGATTATTCTTTGCACTTCAAGACTCTTTGCGGTCGTAACCTGCAGATACCGCTTCATACTAAACCGTTGTTTGTCGCTTTGAACTGAAATCGATGGTGCTGTTGTACCTTGAATCCCTCCGGACTCGTCGAATAATACTGCTCCCGCGGCGTCGTGGTAGAAGACCCATCTGCATATAGCGTCCAAGAACTCGCCCTTCTTGAAGCGCAAGCGCCTGTCAGAGCCCTTGACTTTACGCCACAACTTCATCGACGAGCGAGCATTCAACAACAAAATCAGCCCGAGGCTTGCCCTTTGATGGCGGTTCGGGGATGATATTCAATGAAAAATTGGGACAACTCCATCGTCCATGCATTAATCTCCCGAGCACCTCGGGTTTGCCCATAATCTTCTTTAAAGGGTGATCTGTATACACTATTACCAATCTACCACGGAAGTATTGCCTAAGCTTTCGACTAGCGGTTATTAAAAGCAAAAGCAAACTTTTCAATGTTGGTACCTTGTTTGACATCTCGAAGGACATGGCTTACATAATAAAGCCGGGTCTTTGCTTTTGACTTCACGCACCAAAAGCGCTCCCTACATGATGAACTATTTGCTAAGTACAAATATAAAGGTTCGGCGAGAACGGGCTTCACCAACAAAAGGCGCGAAGATAAATAGGACTTGATGCTCACGAAAGGCGTCCTCACACTCGAAGTCCATTGAAATGTCTTTGCATTCTTGGCCCTTTCAATGTATCGAAAACGGTAGACATCTTTCCGCCGAACTTGGACATGAACCTCCTCGAAAAGCTGCAATCCTTCCGGTTAGGCGTTGAACATCTTTAAATGACCGAGGAGTCTTCATGTTCGGGATCGCTCGAATCTTCTTAGGATTGGCCCGATTCTCTCTCGGTGACAAGATAACCCAAAATTTGCGGACCCTAGGCCAGAAGGTGCACTTAGTGGGATTGATCTCAAATTGTCTTTGTGAATTATGCGAAAGCATTCTTCTAAATCATCCGGATGTTTATGTACCAACATACTTTTAACAATCATATCGATCTACGTACACCTCCACATTTCACCTTGGTGATATCACGAAAACATGGTTCATCATCCTACGATATGTGGCTCGGCATTGATGAGGTCGAAGGTCATTTTCTTATAAGTATATCTTAGAGCGATGCGTAATGAGCGCCGTCTTTGGTATATCCTCTTTTACATAGAAATTTGATGATATCCGGAGAATGCGTCCATGAAACTTAACAAAGCATACCCGAAGTGGCATCGATTAGTTGGTCGATGTGGGGTGAGAGGTAGAAATCCTTGGATGAGCCTTATTTAAATCGGTGTAGTCGATGCGGACTTCGCCATTTACCATTTTGCTTATGTACCGACCACCATTCGCCATCCAGCTGCGGGTAGTCGATCTCGAAGATGAAATCTCTGCGCCAGCAGTTTGCAATCTCTTCATCAATTATTTGACGGCGTTCGGTGCGAAAATCCTCCTCTTTTGTCGGGTGGCTTCTTTGACGAATTCACTTCGGTAGATGCTCGGCGATATCCCTACTTACCCGGCATATCACGAGGCTCCCGTGCGAAAATATCAGCATAGCTTTGCGGGAGCTCCATGAGGTTAAATGGGAGAGGTTCCGGCGGACCGAACCTATATTTTCACCGTAATCTTGTTCTCTTTGCGGGATGAGCTCTATATCCTCCGTTTCTTGGTGGCATGACCAATGGTTGAACTACTCTCTGTGAAGGTTCGATCTCTCGCCATCGCCGTGATGCTTACCTTCGATATTCCCACTCCGAAAAGTGATTCTGACATTTCTATAACATCTTACGGCGGATCAAGTCCCCCTTCACCTCATGAGCCCCATGGTAGTAGGAAATTTGATTTTGAAATGAGGAATAGAGGTCGCGACTTTGCAAAAGAAATTAAAGCGAGCCTTCCCAAAATAGCATTATAAGCGAGAATCTACATATACAACATAAAATTTGCAAGTAATTTCTACTGTTGGGGTAGTTTCAGAAGATATTTGGAAGTTCAATAGTTCGACCACCTTAAGCAGGGTCATTACTAAAACCATATAAAAGAGCCTCTGTCCCGACTCCATCTTTTCGCCCATCTAGGTGCATCCTACGATAAGCGTGGGCATCTGAGAATATCTCTGAAGACCCATTATCTACCATCATCCGTTCATATCTCTAAGAACCCACTTGTGCGATCAACACCAATGATCCCTCGTGCGGTTCGATAACTTCCGAAAGGTAATCTTCATCGATAAAAGCAGATTCTAGAACTTCGGATAAAGTCTGTCGATCTTGGGAAGGTACTACGCCCTTGCTGTCGTGGCCAAGAATCAAGTAACTTGGCTTTTTTCCAACGAGTTTGCGAAGTACCCCGGTGATGACATCTATCACGTGCCTTGCGAAGTGTTAGGGGCTGGTAACACTTAGCTTTGGCTTGGTTGAGCTACTGAGAAAAGGCCCTACGTCTGCTGTTGTTGATTAGTTACAGCGACCACATCTTGAATTAAAGCACCGCCTTGTACCTTTCTTTCAATAAAATCCTTCAAACTAGCACAGTCGTTTGTATCATGACCCGAAGCTTGATGGTAATCACAATACTTACGAGAATTTCCTTTTCCGGGCTTAATGTTATCTCGAGGTGGTTCGAAAATAGGTTGATTCTTAATTTGATCCAAGATAATGATACATACGTGTTAAAGTTTGTGTACATTCTATTCACTCTCTCGGGGTGGGCGGATGAGCGTCCTCCACTTTATCTCCAATTGTTAAACTTTTTGATCCCGCCTTAGTAGCGGTCTTTATTACCCTCATTCTTTCTCTAGTCTTTATCGGTTCTATCCGTCTGTCTCTCTCTTAAGCCGATCCGAAGCGGGGCGTTTGAGGTACATCCATGGCTTCCTCCACCACGATATAACCTTGACTTTGTCAAAGGCCTCGTGAAGACTCTTGGTGATGAAACATCAACTTCTTCACTAACTTTCTCGATTTGACGGATCTAACCCATTCGAAACAATCCAGCGGCTTGTAGATCATTCAGTTACATTACTTGGCCGAGCGCTTCACGGAATCTCTTTACATATTGGCCCAAAGATTCATTCGAAAAGCCGTCGAACTGAGCCAATGAACCAGTTGGTTTTCCCCTTCTTTTGTTGCTCCCAAAGCGAGCATGAAATTTACTACACATGTCTGCCCAAGATGAAATTGAATCGAGGGCAAAGTCCCCATCCTTTATCGGGCATCCTTTACGAGTGTTGTGACAAACGTATGACACTTAGCGGACATCGCTAAAGTCATAATAATCCATCGATCGATTGAGCGCTTTGGTTGTGGTCATAAGGATCCCGATCCATCATAACTCTCGATATGGGGCAACTTCTTGGTGGAATTGACTTTTTCTCTAAGAATTTCAGCGGAAAAAGGGATGCCTTCTTTCCGAAGTGTCCTTCGTCTTTTGTACTTCGGTAAGCTGCTTCAGAAGTTCTTTTAACTCTTTAACCAAATACTCTACACCTTCTGGTTGAGATGATGCTTCCTTTTCCGGTGACTCCTTTCTCCTACGAGTAGGCCAGGTTTCTTATAATAGAACCTTGACTCTAGAAGGGCTTCTTGATGTGAGTGTCTCGAGGTGGTGTACCCTCGGTAGACTCTCGAGAGTACGATCTCTAGATATGCTTCGTCTTTGTGCCGGACCTTTGAGGCGAGAATGTGCAACAACAAGGGCTCTCTTTGTGGTTTCGAGAAGTCACGATCCTGGATCGACCTCTTCGTTTCTCTCAGACCTGCTCCTTAGAATCGGCAGGGGTGATGTACCCTCCTCGATCTTTGAGGAGTAGGGCTTCGGGATCTTCTTCTTTCTCGATTTCGGCCTCGAGACTCTCATCCTGAATGAACAGGTTCTTTTCCACTTCGGTGTCCTTGCTCTTCGGACTGATTATAACTGAGTTCTTCATCTCTCAACTCTGTCATTCGGGCCATCTGCTCAGCTATATCCTGTCGTTGCTTCACAAGTACTTCCATAGCTCTATCCGCCTCATCAGCCATCTTAGCTTGTCGTGAAGCTTTTTCATCTTGGTCCTCTCGGTATCGAGTTCTAGGCGAAGTGCCTTCTACTCGTTTCCAACCGTGGCCAGACGCTTTATCAGTATGATAGACTAACCTACGTTTAACCTTACCCATCTTCTTCAACCAAAAATCTTCAGGGGATCGTTTGGACGCTGAGCTAGCATGAACACTTATTGCCGACCCCAAACGATCCTCAGCGAGACACTTTCGTGGTGTCGATTCCTTTGGCGACCCTCGGTACGCCCCTTGAGTGTAGGTGTTCTACTCTTCACCATGAAATCTTGGCGTAGAACAAACACGGTTTGTGATTGAAAAATATCGAGGACACTAGAACTCGGCCCTCCTTCTAGCGCCTGATGTTAACGCCAAGATCTTTCTCCACGTCCCAATCACCAAGACGCGTCCAATATCCTGCATGCGATTCAACAAGTCGACACGAAAAGCTTGGCGGCACGGCTGGTCGAGGATAGCTCCGTGCGAGAGTCGATCTGAGCGATCACAAGGTCAACAATGGAGAGAAAAAATATTATCTAGTGTCTAAGAGAGATAGAATTAGAATTCTAATGAAATGTATGTGTTACTTACCCTCTTATGTGATCTTAGCCCCCCATCATACTCCACTCCGGGGTTCTTGTGCCACCCACCACCTTCTACACCTTTTTCTCTCACTTTGGGTCACTTCGGTAGAAAGTAAAGCAGTCTACCTTCACACCACCTCATTATTTTGTTTGCCCTGCATGGGTCATTGAGTCCCATCCTCATTAATGCCATGCAAAGAAAGTGGCGGAACACGATAGTCAACCGTCATTTGGCATAATGATTCTTTGGTCAAAGTTGGGTTAAGTGATAATTTGTATAATGGGCCAATATAATGACTAAGCCCGAATAATAATAGAAATGACCCAAGTAATGGGATCAACCATGACTTAGCATAACATGATCGAGGAGGAGCCCGATAATTTTACCAATAAGGAAAAGGATTATGGCCCAACATAGTGCAACCAAGCGCCACTTGATTGTAGACCAAAAATAAGCTCTGGTTTGCGAAACCCAAAATTTCATAACTTTTACACTTTTAATATGCATACATGACCCAAATATCCATACATTGAGATTACATTATAATTCAATTATATATATCATATTTCCTTTATATAATATACCAATTCTTTTATTTTAATCAACTCTTTCCATTGAAACATTTTAGCAAACATAAGATAGGCACAAATTACTTTCAAAAATTTTCAGAGTTCATTAATCATGAACAAACCCAGATTTTAGTTTGAAATCAATCCTTAATCCTTCATATAATTACATTATCCAAATAACTTAAAGTATCACAGTAATTTATTTATGTATATGATTACCAAAATTAAACTGAGAATAAATATATCATTATCTTTGATTTGGGTTTCTTGCTCAACTCTTAATTTTAATTTGAGAGTACAGAAGCTTGAGAGTGAACTTAGTATGAAATAAAATTCTCAGAGTATGATGTATGTTTTATGAGCAAAGGACTAACACTTTGTTTCTGAGTTTTGAACAGAAAAGAAAATAATAGAAAATTTAAATTAGAACAGAAAAAAAAATAAAAAATTTGAATTTTTTCTTTGTGTTGTTTCTGAGTTTTTAATAGAAAAGAATAGAAAATTTAAAATTGAGGATATGAGTTGTAATTTAAAATTTATTTTATTAAAAATTGAGGATAATATGAGAATTATAAAAATACTACTTATTTCAATTTTTTTAAAATCCAAATCGGTCAATTTTGGACGGAAAACTTTCAACAAAAAAAAATGGTCAAATTTTTATCCATTTTTTTCTTTTTCGTTTATTAAAAACTCATAAACATAAAAATTGGAAAAAAACTTAAATTTTTGCATATTTTTTTTTATTTTAAAACTCAGAGACAGAACGTAAATTTTGAAAGTTTTGATTTAGTTATATAGAAGAAGTATTCTTGCTCCCTACGTTTGCCAATTTGCTGAGTTTTCACTCTATTTTGATAGCTTTGCTTAGTATGCTTGTAGCCTTGTTGAGTATCTTCCTAGTCTTGTACTTGGTTCTCCCTGCTCCTACTTAAATGTTAATGACTCGTGCTTTATTCCTATTACCTCATGCTTTATTACACATGCTATACTGTAATATATTACACACACTCATATATTTTAATGTATTTTTATTATATAGTTTCTTAAACAAAAATAGAGAATATAATTTAAATATTATATTTAATATAATAACTTTATTATATAAAAATAATTTACTCTCACAAATTATTTAATATACTCTATTTAATATATGTTTGTCATTTGATTAATCATTTTATTTATATATATGAAAAAAAATGTATATACAACGGTATGTACACATGAGAGAAGTATAACAACGGTTTTTTTGAGCTATAGCAGCAGTTTCTTTCACGTCGTTATAGTTATTTCGGCTATATGATGACAGTTTACCATCACTATAGCCCAAAAATCATGTCGCCATAAGCACTCATCACAATAATGTCTGTATATATATATATATATATATATATATATATATATATATATATTATACATGATATATTCACACCAGTAATATAAATAACCTAAAATAAATTTATTTCCTTTTTCCATTATAAATTATTTATAACAATTTAGTAAATATAATAAATATAAATTATTATATTTACCATATTATATACATCCGCAAATTACAATGCTCATAATCATCCATACTATGCAATATGATATATTATTAAAATAATAATAAAATTTTATTCTATTAAATTTTTATTTTAATATTATTAATAAATTTTGGATCGTCACAAGTTTCATGAAAGAATATGGTTTTTGGAGTTTTGAGATTTTGGGGCTGTTAAAAAGATGAATGTGTTGTAATTTTTGAATTTTGAAATTTTTTACTTTCATGGTAGATGGAGAAGATGATAAAGACAGGAAAGATGATGAAGATGGGTTTGGATTTTTTATTCTCTATTGGGCAAATTAATGTAATGAAGGTGTTTGATATATTTGATAGTTTGATAGATCATCATTTGAAGATAATGAATGGTTTGAAGTTTTTGGATTTGAAATTTTTGGGTTTCATGAATTGGGGATGATGAATACGAGATTTTTCATTTTCTATTTTTTTCAAATACATTTAGATTTGTATCAAGGAGTATGAATGTATTAACTTGATATTTAATTAGTTTTAAATTAATTATATACGATCTAATGTATAAATATACAGTCCTCTGTCGGAACACGTGACAATTCTGACCATTTTTTTGGCCAAAAATAATAAAGGGTCACTTATGATTACTGAACAACACTTTGGATAGCAAGATGAGAGTTTTTAAATTTATAGGTACCAAGTGCAAAACAATACATATTTCAGGGTAATTATGCAATTAACCCTAAAAAATTAAACCCATAGATTAACTTATGATCTCAAAAGTATCAATTTCTAGTCGCATAGCTTTATAATAATTTTATAAAGCTTTTGCATAATTTCCTTCGGATTGAGTACGACATCCGAATTACGATGCCGTCATTCAATTCAAAGAATCTCGATTCTAGAATCGTACATGAGATTTTCATCTCATACGGCTCCTCTTTTATGTGCATAATAAAAATAAAATAGGGAATCAAAAAAGATGAAAATATTCTCATTATGAACTGAGCAGGGCTAGTATTTTTATAAGAAATCTCTAACCAACCTTCTTGTAAGAGATAATTTGATCTCCTTCCATACCTCACAAGCAACAACTAGTTCAGGGCTCCATTTAGCATCCTCACGGATAATTTCATTACCTTCACGAGTAAGATCACGTCCCTCATTACGAGCTTGTATACATGCTTCTAGAGCTACTCGATTAGCTACGGCACCGGGTGCATTTCCCCAAGAGTTAGTGAATACTGTTAGAATTTGAGCCTAATTTATTATGAGTATCATTAATTATTTTTAATGATTTCATATATTAATGTGTTCTACTCCATGAGTATATCAAATTAATTATTTGGAAGCTCAAATTCATGGAGTAATGAATGATATATTAACTCCTAAATATCACACTTGAAAATGATAAAAGATAATAAATACATGTAGGAAAAACCAAGTCCCACATAGGTTAGGAATTAAAATTTTCATATGTTTAAATACTGAGGAAAATGCTCTTGGGTTTGGGCCCTAAGGGCACCCCACTTTAATGGAAGGAGAGGACTTAGCCAAGACTTGGTTTGAACCCCCACACGCTGCTATGGCCGCCGCCAAGCCGCCGGGCCAGCTCTCTACGGCACATGGGTTTGGGTCCTTGTATATAATTTTTAGTCAAAATTTATATAAATTTTAATTAAAATTTATTTATTTAGTTCTATTATCAAAAGCGTGGTCGTTTTGATAAACGATATTTATTATTATCAAAACTTTGTCGGTTTAAGAAGCGGTATTTTACGAAGGGTATCGGTTTAAGCAGACTGACTCAAAACTACGTCGTTTTGTCGCGCCTTTTATACTAAAGCTGAAACTACGTAGTTTTGATTCTGCTAATGCTAAAACTACATCGTTTTATAGGTTCGAATAGACGCACATCTCTGCGTATATGATCAAAACTACATCATTTGGACCAAATGATGCCAACCATGCCTTTTCGGTGGCATCTCATGCCTTTTAAGGGCTAAGTGCCTATCAGAAGGGTCACCAACCACTCCTATAAATAGATAAAAGGGCAACCTTCAAAATCATTCATTTCTCAAGCATTTTAAGCATATAGAGCATTGTAGTCTTTATTTCTTCATCGGTTTCTTTAAGTTAATTTTGAGAGAGAGTCGAGTATTTCTTTAGGTTGAAGAGTATACTTTTAGTAGTAGTCTTGCTTTAAAGTATCAAAGTGTCATTGTATCTGGGAGACAAGTGCTATCAACTCTCTGAACACCATACGGAGGGCATAATTGTCTTAAGGACATTGTACCAAGTACTAGCCTTGACAAATATTTTCTCTGATTCTCGATTTATTTGAGATAAGTTAATATATATATAGTTTCCTTTCGGATCGGTAATAATCTTAAGACAATTATTATATATATATATATATATATATTTATAAGAAATATAGATACCAATTTCATTATTATAATTAGTTCTTCTTCTACATCTTTTATACCAAATATTTACGTGAACCATGGTGAAAAACCGAGAAAAGTTCAATGGAATAGAATTTAAAGATGGCAACAAAAGATGTTGTTTTATCTTACTACTTTGAATTTGGCGAGGTTTCTTCACGAAGATCCCCTATGCTCAAAGAAGATGAAATGAGACAGTCAATCTATCAACATGTAGATTTTTTGTGCGAAATTATATCCTTAATGGATTGGACAACACATTATACAATGTGTATAGTTCCTCAAATCAACAAGAGAATTATTGGATTCCTTAGACAAAAAAATATAAAATAGAAGATCTTTGACACAAAGAAATTCATAGTTGGCGTGTTTTGGACTATAAGATGGTGGATTCCAAGGCGCCATCATCAACGAGGCCAAGAATTACAAGTAATCCTACATGAAATACATGCAGAAGGTATGTCCTTAAGTGAATCTTTCCAAGTTGCTGCTATTATTGGAAAAACTACCACCTATGTGGAAAGATTTTAAAAATTATCTCAAGCTTAAACGCAAAGAGATGAAACTTGAAGACTTAATCATAAGATTAAGGATAGAAGAGGACAACCGTGCCTCTGAGAATAAAACATGAAGGACCTTTGTGGAGTATAAAACCAACGTGGTGGAACAAGGTTCGAAATCCAAAAAGAAAAAATTCTCCGATAATGGGCCTCAACAGGGAACAAATAAAAAGTTCTAAGAAAAATGCTACATTTGTGACAAGCCCAGACACAAGGAAAATGATTGTCAAAAACACAAAGACCAAAACAAGAAGTCCACACAAGCCAATGTAACGGAAGTGAATGGTTTTCAAAAAGATGTTTCTGAAATGAACCTTTCAGCGGTTGTTTCAGAAATAAATATGGTTGAGAATCCAAGGGCATGGTGGGTAGATACTGGAGCAACCCGTCATGTGTGTTCTGACAAAAAGATGTTCTCCACATATCAAGAAAATGAGAATAGAGAACAATTATACATAGGAAATTCTTCTTCATCTAAGATTGATGGACAAGGAAAGGTGATTCCGAAGATGACATCTGACATGGAACTCACCCTCAACAACGTGCTCCATGTGCCTGATATTAGGAAAAATTTAGTGTCAGGATCCCTTCTTAGTCAAAAGGGATTTAAATTAGTCTTTGTATCAGACAAATTTGTCCTAACTAAAAATGGGATGTATGTGGGGAAGGGTTATATGAGCAATAGGCTCTTCAAAATGAATGTAATGACTATTGTACCTTCCAATATTAATAAAATTACATCTTCTGCTTATATGATTGAGTCATCTAATTTATGATATGGTAGATTAGGACATGTGAATTATAATACTATACGTAGATTAATTAATATGGAATGTTTGCCAAAATGTGAGATTAACTCTAATCATAAATGTAAAATTTGTGTTGAGGCAAAACTTCAAAAATATTCTTTTAAATTAATTGAAAGAAGTACAAAACCTCTTGAATTAATACATGCTTGATATTTATGATTTAAAGTATATCTGAAAGAGGAGGTAAGAAATACTTTATCACTTTTATAGATGATTGTACAAGATATTGTTATGTTTACTTATTGAGAAGTAAAGATGAGGCTTTGGAAATGTTTATACATTACAAAAATGAGGTTAGAAACAAATTGATAAAAAGATTAAGATAGTTAGAAGTGATAGAGGTGGGGAATATGAATTTTTATTTGTTAAAATTTGTTCACAACATGGTATAATCAAAGAAACAATCAAGACTTTATTCACACAACAAAATGGTGTTGCGAGAAAAAAGAATGGAACTTTGAAAGAAATGATGAATGCATTATTATTAAATTCTAGGCTACCTCAAAATTTGTGGGGGGAAGCAATTCTTTTAGCAAATTATATTCTCAACCGAATACCTCAAAAGAAGTCTAATATTTCACCCTATGAATTATGGAAAGGACGTAAGATGTCTTATAAATACTAAAAAGTGTGGGGGTGTTTAGCAAAAGTAATGGTTCCTCCACCCAAAAAGGTGAAAATAGGACCAAAGACAATAGATTGCATATTCATTGGTTATGCTAATAATAGCAGTGGATATAGATTTTTGGTTAATAAATCAAAATAGAGGAAATACATGAAAATATTATTATTGAGTCAAAAGATGTTGAATTCTTTGAAGCAAGATTTGGCGCCCCCAAAATAGGTATACATCACCCATTCGAGTTGTCAATACATGGTACGAAACAACTACAACTTTATTATTACAACAATAAAGCGTGAGTTTAAATACAAATATTATCTTCTAGACAATATCTATACTCAAATAAATCCTCATCACATTTATTGATACATTATTTTACAAAATGGTGAGGACTACTAAATAACCCTTTCTAAAACCTTCATTCCATACCCAGGCTGCGTACTCACTATATTCTAGCCTCACGAGAAAAAAATGGAACAAAAAGGAAAAGGGTGAGCTCAACTAGCTCATTCAAAAGAATATTATGACTAAGATAATATACAACAAATTATCGTTAGTCTTCAACAGGAAAAATATAATAGAATACTGATAGACAACAATTTTTAAATCAATATTCATAGCTGAAATAATAATTCATTAGAAGAGTTAAGTAGAGAATGCAAACTACTATCTTCTATGTATGAATTTAAAAGTTCATCGTCTATCTTTTATCCCTGTAACATCAATCAATATACATCCGGAATCAAAATTCATCTTTTGCACTACTGAGCCAAAGATATTCATCGATTGGTCATGTTCATTTAAACACTGTTCATCTTTTGCACTACGGCCAAAGATATTCTTGAAATCATTCATCTTTGCACTCTGAGCCAAAGATATTCTTAAGAAATCATTCATCTTTGCACTTCTGAAGCCAAAGATATTCCATAATATCATCATTTAAGACCGAGGATGATGAAAATATTTTTTAAAGAAAGCGAATCCAATGAAACAAAATGACAAGGATTAAGGATTAAGGATTCGTACTTGGTTTTATCCACGTCAAAAATACCTCAAAAATAATCATAGTGGTGTAAAATTCAAGAATGATCAAAACATGGATCAATCGATCGAGTTAGTATCCGGAATAGATGTTTTAGACGAAAAGAAGAAATTTTATTTTTAAATTGAATAATCAGAGTATCGTGAATAGTGTCAGATATCGTGAATAGTGTCGTATCGTGAATAGTAACTCAGGCACCAAAAGATAGAAATTCCACAAAAACATCTTCACGCTTCATGAATAGTACTCGTGAATAGTAACTCGTGAATAGTAACTCGTGAATAGTAACTTCATGAATAGTAACTCATGAATAGTAACCCATGAATAGTAACCCGACATGAAAAAGTTCTAAATTTGATAAAACTTGGATCAACATTTCAATTATAATGATATTGAAGAAATAATATCATTACGAAAAAAATAATATCCCTTACCTCGAAAGATCAGTCTTTTAAATTTGAAACAGGATATAAAGCTATGACTTGGACTTACCAGTATAGCAATACTCAAAGTATACTCAAAATACTCACAAGAATACATTTCGATAATATAGAGAGAAAACTTGATTTACGGTGTGATTTTCAATTCTAACCTAAGCACCTATTTATAGGAAAATGCTTAGAACACCAAAGCGAAAATTTAATAAAATATATTATTATTAATAAATTTCCTCGCCTCTTTGGAAATCAGATCCCAACATTTCCCACATGCCAACCTTCTAGAAAGAAATGATAAAAACGTTTTTCATAAAATAAATAATTAAAACTTACTAAAATCAATTATTTTGAGACTTGAACTTCAATAATTCATAATAAATAGCCCTTTCATCAGAAAATTCGAATCTCGCGAGTTTTTATAGGAAATTCAATTCTCTACAACTTTGCAGAAGAAAGTTTTTCCAAATTCCAAATAGAAATTGACCAAAATCCACAAAGAAGTCGATTTTTTCATTTATAATCAAATTTTAGTCAATAAATGGGGTCCATCGAGCATGTTTAACATGTTTTAAACATTTATTGCAACAAAAATACTCTTCCTCCTCGCATACTCATATATCCCACATTCGTTGTAAAAATATATCAGTTAATATATTATTAAAATAATATATTTAAATGAATTATTTTATCGAAAAAAGATAAAATATTAATTTTCAACAATTGTCATTTTAAAAATTTTCTCCATCTATATCCACATAAAATCAATATTTTCCTCATCATATAAATCAATAATTAATTATTCACAAATAATATTACTGAGAATCACAATATTGACAACCAAAGGCGGTTCAGGAAAGAGGGGCTTTCGATAAGAATTTCTTCTTCTTGGTAGCAATTAGGTGACCAAACCTCTCCTTAGATGAAGAACTTTCTAGACATTGCCAATAATGTTATCTAATAATATTATTCAGATAATATGAATTATTGCTTCGATAATAAAAAATTTCGTGTAATGACAATTATTGAAACAACAACAATATAAAATATCAACGCAAGCAATTATTAACTCAATAAAATCTTTGAGCGATAATTACCGTAACCATTATTGAGTAGTGCCTTTTACGTAAGAATCAATAATTGGTGCAATACCGGTAGTGCTCTCTTTGTTCAACAACGCGTAGTAGTAGTGTGTTTTAACCACGGGTATTCCAACAAGATAATACTGTAATAACTCTGCCGTTATTTAAAAAAACTTATATTTGTCGTTTTCTTCATCCAATCGCTTTTCAGTTATGGGGCCCACACATGGTCATTTGCTGCGCAGTTAATACGAATATTCCAAAGATTGAATATTCCACGACCAAACGAATATTCAAACAACAATGAATATTTTATAACCACTTGCTTATTTTGAAATATTTGCGTATTTAACCCTTAACTATCCACATTAATCAAATCAACCCTTACTATTTCAAAATAATAAATAAAGGAAATTCCTTTTTATTTAAAAATTTTGGGGTCTTACAACCTCCCTCCTTATGAAATTTCGTCCTCGAAATTGACGTACGATACTGGTGTTTGAAAAGGTGAGGATACCTCGCTTTCATTTCCGCTTCCAATTCCCGGTCATTTCCTCTATAGCATGATTCCTCCACAAAACTTTAACTTGTGGTATGACCTTTCTTGGCGTAGGACATGCTCCTTCCTATCCAAGATCTTGACGGTACCTCCTCATACGTTAAGTCTTCACTATCTCGTGGGTTCTAACTCAATAACGTGGTTGGGTCTTTCACATATTTCTGAAATACGGATATGTGAAACACATTATGAACACGAGACATACTGAGGTAACGCAAGTCTATAGGCTACATTTCCTACTCGGTCAAGAATTTGAAATGGACCAATAAATCATGGATTGAGCTTTCCTCTCTTCCCAAATCTTGTAACTCCCTTCCATGGAGCAACTTCGCAACAATACATGATCCCCTACATTAAATTCCACGTCCTTTCGATGAAGATCCGCATAACTCTTTTGTCGATCTTGTGCCGTTTGTATACGTTGTCGAATCATTTGAATCTTTTCGGTGAGTCATACGTCTTAACTCGGGTCCCAACAATGTTGCTTCACCCACCTCATCCCAACATATTGAGAACGACATTTTCGTCCATATAATGCTTGAATGGAGCCACACCTATACTTGCTCGATAAGCTTTGTTGTCGTAGGAGAATTCCACCAATGGTAAATACTTATCCCAACTACCCTTGAAGTCTAGGACACGAGTCTTAATAGATCTTCAAGAGTTTGAATAGTCCTCTCGATTGTCCGTCTGGTTTGGGGATGGTATGCGAACTAAATCGCAAATCCGTACCCATAGCTTTTTTGCAAGCTAACCCAAAATCTTGAAGTGAATCTTGGGTCACGATCCGAAACTATGGATACGGGCATGCCATGCAACTTCACAATCTCATTCACGCACATACTAGCAAGGCGTTCAAGGAATAAGTCTCCGTATCGGTAAGAAATGAAAGCGGACTTGGTTAATCTATCAACAATAACCCAAATAGCATTGATGCCTTGAGAAACCGTAGGAAGACCCGTAACGAAATCCATGGTAATGTGTTCCCACTTCCATTCCGGAATCTCAAGTGGTTGCAACGGACCCTTAGGTACAAGATGCTCCGCCTTTACACGTTGGCAAGTTAAACACATCGAGATAAACTTTGCAATCTTTCTCTTCATATTGTTCCACCAAAATGTATGTCGAAGATCACGATACATTTTAGTACTTCCAGGATGGATTGCAAATGGCGTATTGTGTGCCTCCATCATAATCTTGTACTTCAAATCAGATTCGTTAGGAACACAAAGTCTAGAGTGGACTCGAAGTATTCCTTCTTCATCAATTCTCGCTTCCGGAATAGCTCCTTCTTGTACTTTCTTCTTCATACGCATCAGCTCCGGGTCGGTGGCTTGAGTAACCTTAACTTTTTCTATTAAAGTTGGCTCTGTCGTATACTTGACATCATCGCACTTTCGTTCCGCATATGATCTTCTACTCAATGCGTCAGCTACCACGTTCGCTTTACCGGGATGGTATTGAATAGTGTGGTCGTAGTCTTCAATAGCTCGAGCCAACGTCATTGCCAGCATGTTGAGTTCTTTTTGAGTGAAGAAATATTTAAGGCTTTTATGGTGCGAATATATCTCCACTTTCTCCCCATATAGATAGTGCCTCCATATCTTTTAGCGCAAAAAAAACGATTTATGCTAACTCTAGATCATGAGTAGGATAATTCCTCTCATACTCTTTAAGTTATCGCGAGGCATAGGCTATGACTTTCCCACGTTGCATGAGAACACATCCTAACCCTTTGCACGAAGCATCATTTGTAGATAACAAATCCATCCGAACCGGATGGTATTGTTAGAACAGTCTTAGAAATAAGTCTCCTCTTAAGCTCTTGGAAACTTTTCTCGCATTCTTCGCTCCAAACGAATTTTGTATCCTTAGAGTTAGGCTGAGTTAATGGAGTAGCGATTCGAGAAAACCCTTCCACGAATCTCCGATAATAACCACTAAGCCCAAAAGCTACGTACTTGATCCACCTTGAACTTGGTTGCTCAACTTTGTATTGATTCAATCTTGGCGGGTCCACGGATACTCCATGTTTCGACACCACGTGCCCAAGGAATGCTACTTCCTCAAGCCGAACTCGCATTTCTTCAATTTGGCATATAGTTTGTTTTCACGAAGCCTTTGGAGTACCAAACTTCAAATGGTGCTCATGATCTTCACGACTTTTGGAATATATAAGGATGTCATCAATAAAGACAACAACAAACCGATCCAAATATTCCTTGAATACTCGGTTCATCATATCCATGAAAAGCATAGGAGCATTAGTTAGTCCGAAAGACATGACTAAGAATTCATAATGCCCATACTGGGAGTTACGAAAGCGGTCTTTGGAATATCCTCGATTCTAATCTTTGGTGATGATATCGAGCGAAGATTGATTTTGAAAAGAATTGTGCCCTTGCAATTGGTCAAACAAGTCATCAATACGAGGTAGAGGATACCTATTCTTGATGGTGACATGGTTCAATTCCGATAGTCAATACAAAGTCGCATACTCCCGTCTTTCTTCTTTACAAATAAAGCAGAGCACCCCAAGGAGGCGTCTTAGGGCCGAATGAAGCCGATGTCCAACAATTCTCGTAGTTGGACCTTTAACTCTGAAGTTCAATAGGAGCCATTCGATATGGGGTTTTAGAAATGGGCTTTATGCGGGTTCAAGATCAATAAAGAATTCAACTTCACGTTCGGGGTAGGCCAGGGAAGTTCTTGAAACACGTCGGAAAGTCAATAACAACGGGAATATTATTCAAATTTGGCGTGTCTTTATTCAAATCCATAACATGGGCTAAGAAAGCTTGACATCCGTTTTTTAATAAGCGAATAGCTTTATGATTAGATATGACGGTGATCAATTTTAATGGTTTAGTTGCTTGAATTAAATACAACGGGTTGGTTAGGAATATGAAAACTAACAACCTTACGAAAACAATCAATTTTGGCATGATGAGTAGTTAACCAATCAATCCCTAAAATCACATCAAAAGCAAGTATCTTTAAAGAGATAAGGTCAGCAGGTAAGGTGATGGTGCCAACTTGAATCAAACAAGATTTATAAACAGTGGATGTGATGAAAGTTTCTCCTAACGGAGTTTCCACGAGATAGGTCAAAGTCTAATTTCTCCGAGTCAAGTTTAAACATTGAGCACATGCGAGAGAGATAAATGAATGGGTAGCACCGGTATCGAAGTAAGGTATAAACTTCGCAAGAATTTATAAATAGCTTACCGTGATCACCTCGTTTGGGTTCCTCGCATTATGACCGATCACAACAAACGCTCTTCCAGGAATCGTTGACTTTGACTTTTACGGGACGATCTTTTGAGTCAAATCCCCATTGAACTAGGTTTCACATCTCTTGTACAATCTCGAGCGATATTTCCTTCCTTTCCACAATTATAGCATACCTTGAGCTGTTGTGGGCGGTTTGGACCGATATGTCCCTCTTTTCGCATTTGTAGCATATAATGGGTGGTCGTTCTCCTCCCCTTAGAACCGATTCTTTATTTAAGCATTGTCATCTTCACATGGTCGTTGTTAAATCTCCTCTTTTAAAATCTCCTCCGACTCGCTTCTTCTATTTTCATGGCAATGATTACCACCGAGTGGTTACCATTCTGTAAAATCTTTTTCTTTCTCCGCAGTTATCATTATTCATTGATTCGCTATCTACGATACGATCCTGGTTGTGGTCCCTCGGTTGGACCGTATTTCGTTATCTCGCTCTAATAATTGAGCCTGTTTACAACATCTGAATAAAGAAAATTTATGAAATGAGATCGACGGCGTATCTTGGGTTTCAAACCTCTAAGAAACATCCGCGTCATCGTTCCTCATTCTCCACCAAATGAGGTGCAAACTGGATAACTCTCAAACTTTGCCTCGTCTTTGAGACACCGTCATGTTGTTTTGTTCCAATCGATGAACTCCACTTCCTTCATACGACGAACACTTTCGGGAAAGTATTTGTCATTAAATAGCTTCAAACGTCTCCCAAAGACATCTTTGAGTGCTTGGTGGATGGAGTACGCTTCTGAGACTCCCACAGATGATCGCTTCGCCACGGAACATAAAGGTGGCGAATGGAACCTTCTGTTCCTCCGTGCATCCCAAGACATCGAATATCTTGGTAATTTGTTTTGACCATGTTTCGCCATGATCGGATCCGCTTTCCCTTAAATTTCGGTGGTCCCAACTCTTTGAAGCGCTTGGCGGTGACAACCCGTGAATTGCTATCATTTCCTCTGTATTTTGAACACGAGTTTCCTCTAAATCGATTTTGCATGAAGCGCAAAAACTTCTAAACATCCCTCGTTTATCATCGCTTTCAATGGTGTTGTTCACGGGAGGAACATTGCCACTGTTGCACATTCTCCTCGTTGGTGAGTCTGGGCATCTCCACGGTCTCATTTCCATTGTTAATATTCTCATCGACATTCTCAAATATCGTCATAAAACAAGGGTTAATTAAGGAAATCAATATATCACATAATATCCCTATATCTTGACCAACTAACAAATAAGCTTAGGTAGGACACTAGCGAAGGATTTACTCGTCTCTCCCTCCTAGTTCTATTCCCCGATCTCCGCCAGAGATCATATCCCTAAGCTCGATACCAACCGTGACACCCCCAAAATAGGTATACATCACCCATTCGAGTTGTCAATACATGGTACGTAAACAACTACAACTTTATTATTACAACAAGAAAGCTGTGAGTTTAAATACAAATATTATCTTCTAGACAATATCTATACTCAAATAAATTCTCATCACATTTATTGATACATTATTTTACAAAATGGTGAGGACTACTAAACAACCCTTTCTAAAACCTTCATTCCATACCCCAGGCTGCATACTCGCTTATATTCTCGCCTCACGAGAAAAAAATGGAACAAAAAGGAAAAGGGTGAGCTCAACTAGCTCGATAAAGAATATTATGACTAAGATAATATACAACAAATTATCGTTAGTCTTCAACGAGGAAAAATATAATAGAATACAATAGACAACAATTTTTAAATCAATATTCGCAATGAAATAATAATTCATTAGAAGAGTTAAGTAGAGAATGCAAACTACTATCTTCTATGTATGAATTTAAAAGTTCATCGCTCATCTTTTATCCTCGTAACATCAATCAATATACATCGGAATCAAAATTCATCTTTGCACTACGAGCCAAAGATATTCATCGATTAGTTCGTGTTCATTTAAACACTGTTCATCTTTGACTACTGGGCCAAAGATATTCTTGAAATCATTCATCTTTGCACACTGAGCCAAAGATATTCTTAAGAAATCATTCATCTTTGCACTACAGCCAAAGATATTCCATAATATCATCATTTAAGATCGAGGATGATGAAAATATTTTTTAAAGAAACGAATCCAATGAAACAAAATGACAAGGATTAAGGATTAAGGATTCGTACTTGGTTTTATCCACGTCCAAAAATACCTCAAAAATAATCATAGTGGTGTAAAATTCAAGAATGATCAAAACATGGATACAATCGAGTTAGTATCCGAATAGATGTTTTAGACGAAAAGAAGAAATTTTATTTTTCTATTGAATAGTACAGTATCACGTGAATAGTCAGATATCGTGAATAGTGTCGATATCGTGAATAGTAACTCGACACCAAAAGATAGAAATTCCACAAAAACATCTTCACGCTTCATGAATAGTACTCGTGAATAGTAACTCGTGAATAGTAACTCATGAATAGTAACTCGTGAATAGTAACTCATGAATAGTAACCCATGAATAGTAACCCCGACATGAAAAAGTTCCAAATTTGATAAAAACTTCAGATCAACATTTCAGTATAATGATATTGAAGAAATAATATCATTATGAAAAAAATAATATCCCTTACCTCGAAAGATCAGTACTTCTAGCTAAAACACCGGATATAGGCTATGACTTGGACTTGCACCGTATAGCAATACTCAAAGTATACTCAAAATACTCACAAGAATACGCTCGATAATATAGAGAGAGAAAACTTCAGTTTCTGGTGTGATTTTCAATTCTAACCTAAGCACCCTATTTATAGGAAAATGCTTAGAACACCAAAGCAGAAAATTTAATAAAATATATTATTATTAATAAATTTCTTACGCCTCTTTGGAAATCAGATCCCAACATTTCCCACATGCCAACCTTCTAGAAAGAAATGATAAAAATTTTTTCTTAAAATAAATAATTAAAACTTACTAAAATCAATTATTTCGGAGCTTCAGAACTTCAATAATTCATAATAAATAGCCCTTTCATCAGAAAATTCGAATCTCATGAGTTTTTATAGGAAATTCAATTCTCTACAACTTTGCAGAAGAAAGTTTTTCCAAATTCCAAATAGAAATTGACCGAAATCCACAAACGGTCGATTTTATTGTGTTATAATCAAATTTTAGTCAATAAATGGGGTCCCATGACATGTTTAACATGTTTTAAACATTTATTGCAACAAAAATACTCTTCCTCCTCGCATACTCATATATCCCACATTCGTTGTAAAAATATCACCAGTTAATATATTATTAAAATAATATATTTAAATGAATTATTTTATCGAAAATGATAAAATATTAATTTTCAACAATTGTCATTTTAAAATTTTCTCCATCTATATCCACATAAAATCAATATTTTCCTCATCATATAAATCAATAATTAATTATTCACAAATAATATTACGAGAATCACAATATTGACAACCAGCGCGGTTCAGGAAGAGGGGCTTTCAATAAGAATTTCTTCTTCTTCACTGGCGCAATTAGGTGACCAAACCTCTCCTTAGAGCGAGAACTTTCTAGACATTGCCAATAATGTTATCTAATAATATTATTCAGATAATATGAATTATTGCCGATAATGAAAAATCTGTGTGTAATGACAATTATTGAAACAACAAAGAATATAAAATATCAATATGACAATTATTAACTCAATAAAATCTTGATAAGTAATTCTTGTAACCATTATTGAGTAGTGCCTTTTTACGTAAGAATCAATAATTGGTGCAATACTGGTGTGCTTCTTGTTCAACAACAGCGTAGTAGTGTGTTTTAACCACTTAGGGTATTCCAACAAAGATAATTGAGTAATAACTACGCCAAGTTATTTAAAAACAACTTATATTTGTCGTTTTCTTCATCCAATCGCTTTCCGTTATGGGGCAAACACATGGTCGCATTTGCCGTCGCATTTAATATTCCCCGACAAAGACGAATATTCCACGACCAAACGAATATTCCCAAACAATGATGAATATTTTATAACCACTTGCTTATTTTGAAATATTTGCGTATTTAACCCTTAACTATCCACATTAATCAAATCAACCCTTACTATTTCAAAATAATAAATAAAGGAAATTCCTTTTATTTAAAAATTTGGGGTCTTACAAGATTTTCAAATAAAAAGGAACAAGAGCCAAGTGTTAACGAACAAGAAGCGAGTTCAAATAAAAGAACTTATGATGTTGTTAATGACAATGATCATGGTTTAGAAGATATTGATGAACACGGACGTAGTAAACATGCTAGAACATCAAAATCTTATGGTGCGAATTTTTAACTTATTTTTTAGAAAATGAGCCTCAAACCTATAAAAAGAAGATGTCGAGTCTTGAAGCTCCACATTGGAAAGAGGCTATAAATAGTGAAGTAGAATCCATTTTGCACAATCATATGTGGGAATTAGTGGATCTCCTACCGTGCTCTAAACCTCTTGGATATAAGTGGATATTCAAGAAGAAAATGAAAGCAGATGGATCTATAGAAAAATATAAAGCAAGACTTGTAATCAAAGGATACAGGCAAAAGGAGGGTTTAGATTATTTTGATACTTATTCTCTTGTGATAAGAATATCCTTAATTAGGATGTTAATAGCCATTGCAGCTATATATAATTTAAAAATACATCAAATAGATGTAAAAAATGTTTTCTTGAATGGAGATTTAGAAGAAGAAATATATATGGAACAACCAGAAGGATTTATTGTTCCAGGACAAGAAAAGAAAGTTTGTCGGCTTGCAAAGTCCCTTTATGGATTAAAACAAGCACCTAAACAATGGCATGAAAATTTTGACAATGCAATGTTATCAAAATAAATGAGTGTGATAAATGTGTGTATGTCAATGACACTAAGAATGGGTATGTCATTATTTGTCTTTATGTAGATGATATGCTCATTATGGGTAGTACTAATGTAATCATTAATACTACTAAAAGAATGTTATATAATATGTTTGACATGAAAGACATGGGTGTTGCCGATGTAATATTAGGAATTAAAATTTCTAAAACATCGAATGGATTGGTGTTATCATAATCACACTATATTGAGAAACTACTCAGGAAAATCAATCAATATGATTGCAATCTTGTGGGAACACCGGTAGATATAAATCTACACTTGTCTAAATATAAAGGAAATAATATATCATAACCTTAGTATGCATAAATAATTGGAAGTCTTATGTCTTAATAAATTGTACACGACCCCGACATAGCAAGACAAGTCATCAATAAATTGAGTAGATTTACAAGCAATCAAGGACAAGATCACTGGAAAGAGATTATAAGAGTTTTAAGGTATTTAAAATACACTCAAAATTTTGGATTGCACTACTCAAGATATCCAGCTATAAGGTTTTGTGAAGATCAAAGTAGCAATCAAATTGCAAAATAAAACGGAAGTATGGCAAAATCAGATTTTAAAATTTTTCACAAACCAATTACCCGGATCATCATTTATGCATATTATTAATTAAAACGAAGAACAAGAAGTTATCGAATCATACCCTTGTAGATACGAGCTTCCACAGGTACAAGTTCAACTCCTACTTCTCTGCGATCTTCTTGAATCTTCGGGTAGATTCTTTCCTTTGATCAATGTTAGCCACCCAAATATATGGCCTCTAGAGGAGATCCACCAAGGAAGAAGAATTTTCAAGAAGAAGAGTGTATTAGCTTAAACCCTAGTTTTTCCTATCTCTATAGAAAAAGGGGGCGTACTCTCCAATTTTTGGAATCACGTATATCTAATATCTGATATAAGACTACTCTTATAAAGATATCAGGTAACCCTATTTAATATAATAAGGTATTATTTATTTAATTAAACTCCTTTAATTAATTGGGCTCCCTAATCTTATCAGAAATAATTAATTAAACTCCTTTAACTGATTTGGCCTCCTAATCCTATTAGGAATAAATGAGAGTACTTATATTAAATTAATTCCTAAACTCTATTAGAAATTAAAATTAATAATAATTATAATAATATTAATAAGACTTTTCTTATTAATTTATATTTAATATTTCTAAAATATTAAATAATAAATATTAAGCTATTTAATTTACTCTATCACCATAGATTAAATTAAATACACTTAACATATTATTACGATTATGCTATTAACTTCTTAAATAATTATTCTTCCTTTTTATGGTGTGACCCTTTAGGTTCTCCGATCCATATTAAGCTGGTTGTTAATAATTTAATTAGAACAATTCTAATCTTATTTAAATAAATAAATAAAACTATTAATTTATTTAAATAAATAATATTTATTATACAATAGGGATAAGCTCCTAGCGATCAACGACTTTCCGGATAATATAGATTTTAACATTAATTATAAAAGAACATTTGAGTAAATAGTTAACGTCAATTCAATCCTTCCACCATACAATGTCCCAATTAAATATAAGACATGGAATTCATGTCAAGTCTTATTTTATTTAATTATATGTATTTCGATTCCTAAATACATTAACTCTAATGAATGCAAATTAGAAACTACTTTCTAATTTCATTCCACCTTGGCCAATGATTTCTAGGTTTTCATTTATCGAATCACATAGGACATTTCTCTTCTTTTACTAGAAGTGGTAGATTCTTTATTGATCATTCATTATCTCTATATATAACTTATTACACCCAAGCATACCCTTTGATATACCCTTAGTGTCTTAAGGAATAAGTCAAAGTGTAATTCATTATATATAAGATACTATGATGATCTCAAGTCTAAGGATCATTTGTACTACTATCACTACAAGAATTCCTATTGACAAGCAAGTAAAACTCCCTTAGGTATTCCTTAGCGAGTCACGTTCAGTGAACTTATTCTCCAATAAGCACCTACATACTTACTTTAGTGTCTCCACACAAATGATCATGAGATCAATCATCCTCATCCAATGAGCAAGCAACGTATGTACCAATCTATCCGAATTCATTAATCCCCTTTTTAGTAATCCATTGATTGGAAACATTTTAGTTTTAAGCTATCTGAGAATTTAGATCTCATTAGCATGATCTCATCATAATTCTAAAAGCATTGCTTAAAACTATGGGTTTATCACATATTATTAAAATAGAACCATGTAGATAATTAAATGCCTTTAATAAATAATTTTTTTATTAATAAATAAATAAGATTGATTACAAAGTATATGCTTTATCATCATACATGATTGGCTTGTATGCATACTACTTTCGATCTCCCACTTACACTAAAGCCAATCGTCATGGAATCTCATACCCATCTTCTCTAAGTGATGATCAAACTGATGTTATGTTAACGCTTTAGTAAATTGATCTGAAATATTGTCTTGAGAGTCCACACGCTCCAAGGTGACATCTCCTCTTTTAATGATCTCTCTGATCAAATGAAACCGCCGTAACATATGTTTAGATTTCTGATGAGACATGGGTTCCTTAGCCTGTGCAACAGCTCCGGTGTTGTCATAGAATAAAGGTACCAGTCCTCTCAATGCTAGGAACCACATCAAGTTAGGTTATGAACTTCTTCATCCAAACATCCTCCTTTCAGTAGCTTCAATTATAGCTATGTACTCTACCTCTATCATTGAATTAACAACTATTTCTTTGTTTAGAACTCTTCCAACTCATGCGCCACCATTCAAAGTAAACACATACCCCAAAATGGATGTACTACCATCTTGTACACATATGCTCAAGTCCATTTGGATTTTACCTTTTTTTGCGATCATCGGGCCTTATAGGTCTCTACCTTGTAAATCTGCTCCAGGTCTTTATTTAAAGACCCATTTACACCCAATAGGCTGAATGCCTTCAGGTGGTGAAACCAAAGTCCATACTTGGTTTTCATCTATGGAGTCCACCTCAGATTTCATGGCTTCTTGCCAATTCTCTGAGTCTTTAGTACTCATATCCTGTTCATAATTCAATGGATTATCATCATCTATGACGCGTACCTCATCGTCATCCTCTATGACGAATCCATACCTATCAGGTATCTTCGGTACTCTTCCAGATTTACGAATAGGGTGTGTTACAATAGGTTCTTCCACTTGGTTAGATACCTAACTTTGATCCATAGTATTTTGTGGTTCTTGAACTTCATCAAGATATATCTTACTCCCACTGACCCCTTCAAGGATAAACTCCTTTTCCAATAAGGTAGCATATTTTGCAACAAACACCTTTTGATCAGTTGGAGGATAGAAATAATACCCGATGTTTCTTTAGGGTATACCACAAATCTACACTTGTCGAGATCTAGTCGTAGCTTATCGTTTTTAAACTTTTTTGACATAAGTTGGTCAACCCCAAGTCTTAACATGCTTAAGATTTGGTTTTCTCCTTATCCATAACTCATATAAGGTTTTAGGGACATATTTGGTAGGTACCTTGTTAAGTAGGTATGCAAATGGATTCTAGGCATATCTCTAGAAGGAAACTAGAAGATCAAGTAAAAGCTCATCATGGATCGAACCATGTCCAATGATGTTCGATTTCTCCTTTCGAGATACACCATTCAATTGTGGCGTCCCGGTGGAGTCCATTGTGAGATTATAACATTTTCTTTGAGACAAATGAGAAACTCACCGCTTAAGTATTCACCACCTCGATCGATCAAAGAATCTTAATACTTTTACCCGTTTGTTTTCTACTTCACTTACGAACTCTTTGAACTTTTCAAATGATTTGATTTGTATTTTATTAAATATACACATCCAAATCTTGAGTGATAATCGTTGAATGTAATAAAATAAGAATACCCTCCTCGTGTATTCATTGTCATAAGTCCACATACATACGTGTGTACCAACGCTAATAACTCAGTAACTCTTTTCCTTTTCCACTAAAAAGGAGATTTAGTCATTTTTCCCATGAGACAAGATTCACAAGTTGGATATGATTTATAATTCGATATCTCTAGGAGCCCATCTTTATGCAACTTGGATAATCTTGTTTCATTAATATGACCAAGCCTACAGTGCCAAATATAGGTATAATTAACATCATCTCTTTTTTCCTTTTCTTAGTTTGTTCAATTTGAAGTATATTTTCATGCAAGTCAAGTATATAAAGTCCATTTCACAAATTACCAAAATCGTATAAAACATTATCATTATAAATAGAATAATTATTGTTCTTTATTATAATGTTAAAACCATCCATGTCCAATACAGAGATAGAAATAATGTCTCTAATGATATTCAGAACAAAATAATAATTATTTAAATTAATGAATTTGCCTGTAGGCAGTGCTAAACAATAAGTCCCTACAACTAATACAACAACCTTTGCTCTATTTTCCACTCGTAGGACGACCTCATCATTGCTCAGCTTTCTACTTCTGACCAGTCCCTGCATATTATTACATATGTGAGAACCATAGCCGGTATCTAATACCCAAGTAGAAGAATGACTCTCAGAAAAATTAATTTCAATCATAAACAAACCTTGATTAGGATTCAAACTTCTCCAAGATTCTTACCTTTTTTGTTCAAGAAAATCCTTGCAGTTCCTCTTTCGGTTGACCCGACTTGTTGCAATGGAAGCAAGCTAGCTAGATCAGTTTCTTTTGATCCCTCACTTTACCTTACCCTTAGCCTTCTTGGATTTTTTTCTTTTGAGAAGATACCTTGGGCCTCTTCCTTTTCTTGGAAGAATCATCCACCATTAAGACATGGTCCTTCTTGGATGGGAAGTGTCCTTCAAAGAGTTTTAACATGTTAAGTAATTCATGCAGTGACATCTAACTTATTCATGTGAAAATTCACAACAAATTGTGAGAAGGTGTCCGGAGTGATCATGCAAAACTAAATCTTGACTCAACTCCCCATCCATGACAAACCCAAGCTATCCAAGATGTTTAATCAGATTGATCATCTTTAAGACATGTGTCTCAACGGTAGTATCCTCAGTCATCCGAGATCGGAAGAGATCCTTAGATATTTCATATCTAGCAGTCCTACTTTTCTCACCATACAGCTCTTACAGGTGAAGTAGCATAGTAGGAGCATCCATGATTTCATGCTGACGCTGAAGCTCGTTACTCATGGATGTGAGCATGATGCATTAAGCCACAGATGTATCATCTTGCCACTATTTAAAAGTAGCAATCTCTTCCTCAGAGGCTGTCTCTGCAACTTTTACAGGTTTGGGAGAATTTAGGACATAAGAAATCTTTTCAGCAGTGAGAACAATTCTCAGATTCCTTAACTAGTCCATGTATTTCGGTCCAGTCAGTTTGTTATCATCAAGTATGTTACGCAGTGAAATTAGTGAGTGTGACATTTTCAAATTTCTGCATGTGAAAACACAATATTTTAGCAAACATTTATTTAATTAATTAATTTTACCAAAATAAATTAGGTCTTATTTTATATTGGTATCTCCCACCATTTTTTTCAAACTATATTACCCTCATTATATAATTCGGCAATATCTAATTAAAGATTTGCTAGTGAGAATAAGGATCCCATTTCAAATGTATATAACATTGTGGTAACACAACAAACTATATATAAATAAATAGGTAGACAACTCCTTGTCAATTACATCATTATGTAATTCCTTATGTTTTGCCTCTTGGATTATTTTGATCAAATGGTGGCACATACGAATCAAAATTGTAAGACCCCAACTTTTATGAATAAAGATTTAATTTTCTCCAAATATCTTTTTGAATAATAAGGTGTGGATTTGATATAATGTTATAGTTGTGGGTAATATTTACAAATTTTGCAAGGTAAGTAAGTTGTCATAAAATATTCGTTTGGTCGTGAAATATTCGTTTTATTAGGGAATATTCGTACAATGGCACAATCATTGATGGACCCCACAACAGAATTACTATCAGAATTAGAAAACGACAGAAATAACTTTTTATAAAAATAACGGCAAAAGTTTTACCGTTAACTGTTGAAATACCCGGTGATAAAAGTACACTAATACGTGTGGTTGCATAGTAGCACACGGTATTGTATAGTATCTTTGATTACTGTTGCTTACATGAGAAGTCACTCAATTTTATTCAATTATTGCCACAATAATTTTTGCATAGTATCTCACGTTATTGATTTAATTATTGTCACAATATTTTATATTATTAAATCAATAATTGAGACGACAAAGTTATTCATATTATTATTTTCATTATTGACGATGTCTAGAAAGTTCTGTCGAGGAAAGAGGTTTGGTCACCTAATTGCGCGCCAATAAGGAGAAATCCTTATCGGAAAGCCCCCTCTTTCCTGGGAATGATCTGGTTGTTAATATTGTGAGTTATAATATTAATGATGAATGTTATTAAAAATGTGTTTTGAGAAGCCAAGTGAATTGAGATAAATAGAGTGGATTTTTATAAAGTATTTGTTATAAATTTTGCTTATTATATGGACCCCCACTTACCCATTTTTCAAAACTGTTAGTAGAAAGTTATCTTAGTTTTATTTTATATATATATATATATATATATATATAATTTTGTCACGGGGGGATGTCAAGGGGGGATATCACGGGGGGAGTTACTATTATATATATATATATATATTAAGGCTTGTTTTTTTATATAAAATAGAATATATTATATTTTATTTGCATAGTACTGCACAGTGTGTGCATAGTACTGTATAGTGCATCATAGTAAAATCAAAATTTTTCTTACGAATTCGCCGTCTGCGCCCGTGAATCCTTTTCTTGTGTAGTCTGTGATTTTCTAATTCATATAGTATCATTCCATTCTCCTATAAATAGGATGCTTAGTTTAGAAATGAAAGTCACACCAGAATCAGAGAATTATTCTTCTATAATATTGAGCGTATTTCTTTAGAGTTTAAGGAAGCTTTGAGTGTAGAAAATAGTGAATGTTTTCTTCAAAAATATCTCCGCTATACCATTCAGAAGTACTCTCCTTTTAAGGTAAGGAATATTATTTTGTTCGATATTAAGTAAGAAATAATATTTTCTTTCATACTCGTAGTATGTAAGTAATATTATTTCGTTTGATTCAATTCTACACTCATTTTGTTAAGTATTGCTTCTATACTCCTTGAAATTAGTAGAATATCCTTGAAATTTGTGTTTCATTTAGTATCATTTCACAAGGATATTTTTCTGAATATTCTTGTTAAAATTTAATCTTTCCATGCTTAGGGTCTTATTCACGGGTACTATTCATTTAAGTATTATTCACTTTGGTCTTATTCACCCAAAAATTGATTTCTTTTCTCATCCAAATTATTTTTGACACATAAATATTATTCTTGAATTTTACTCCATGAAGCAATTGTCATGTTGACAATTTGGACATTTTAAACTTTGGATAAATTAAAATCTTTAATATTTATCCTTGATTTTGTTTGATTGATGCTTATATCATTGTCATCATCCTAATGCTTATATTGTGATAAAAGTCATCTTTGGCCCGTGAGTGCATAAATGGATTATTGATTGGTATGCTTATGACTATGTATCGGTATAATCATGACCATTGGTGATAATCTGAATATCATTGGTCCGTAGTAGTGCATGGATGATTCGTGGATGTGATAATAATGAATATCATTGGCCCATAGTGCATGGATAATTCAGTGATGTGGATTATTTATTGAGCTGAGTCTCTACGATAAAATTGATGATAAACTTTTAAATCATAGAAGATAGTAGATATCATTCTCTACTTAACTCTTCTAATGGATTGTTTGTTCCGATGAAGTTAAACTTGTTGTCTATTTTATTCTATCAGTTTAACACTATTGAAGGCTAACGATAATTTATTACGCATTATCTTTAGTCATAATATTCTTTCTTTGGGCTAGTTGAGCTCACCCTTTGCTTTCATTGTTCTTTGAAATGAGAATATAGTTGAGACTAGTCGGGAAGCGGAGTGATGATGGTCCGAGATGGTGGCTATAGTAGTCCTCACTATTTTATAAAATAGTGTGATAATAGTTATAATGAGTACTCCATTTAAGTTTGGATATTATCTCTGTGACAATATTCGTGTTAAAACTCTCAGCTTACATTTGTCATATTGTATTAATGAAGTTTATATTTGAATTTTGTACCATGTATTTGGCGACTTAGAATGGGTTGTGTATACCTTTTTTGGAGGCATCATAGTTGGTATCAAAGCTTAGGGATATGATCCCTGGCTGAGATTTGAGACTAGAACTAAGAGGGGAGAGACGGGTAAATCCTTCTCTAGTATGACCTATCTAAGTTTATTTGTTATTTAATTGGCCGGTCAGAATATAGGGATAATATATGGTATGTCAATTAACCCTTGTTTTGTGGCAGTATTTGAAAATGGTATCTAAAAATGTTGAGATAAGAGCACAGGAGACCGTTGAGTCACCACAGATCAATAACCAGGATAATATGCATCAGAAAGGCAACAATCCTCATGTAAATAAAAACACCGACCAAATGATGAACGATGGGGTGTTTAGGAGCTTTCTGCAATTCATGCAACACCAAGCGAGAGAGACTGCTATTCAAAATGCAGATGGAAACATTAGAAACTCTCAGATGGTCACCACTAAGCAATTCAAGGAGCTGGGACCACCGGAGTTTTTGGAAAAGCCATAACCACTTAAGGCAAAGACGTGGATTAAGCAGATCACCAAGATATTGGATGTCTTGGGATGCTCCGAGGAGCAAAAAGTTCCCTTTTCCACCTTCATGTTGCGAGGAGGGGCAGATCATTGGTGGGAATCTGTAAAACGTACTCAGCATACCGCACTAAAGATGTCTTGGGAGAAGTTTCAAGAATTGTTCAACAACAAATACTTTTCCGAAAGTATTTGTCACATAAAGGAAGTGGAATTCATCAAGCTGGAGCAAAACAATATGACCGTGTCGCAGTACGAGGCTAAGTTTGCCAAGTTGTCCCAGTTCGGATCCCATTTGGTTGATAATGAGGAGCAAATGACGCGAATGTTTCTGCGAGGTTTGAAACCCGAAATATGTCAATACCTCATTTCTCACAAACTTTGCTTGTATTCACATGTTGTGAATAGGGCTTAGTTATTGGTGCGCGATAATGAGTCAGCCAACCAAAAGATAGCAGCCGAAAAAAATGATAATATCAGTGGTAGCAATCATCGAAGCAGTGACAACAAACGTGGAGGAAATCAACATTCCAGAAATGGTAACCACTTCGGTGATAATCATGGCAAAGATAATAGAAGTGGAAATTTCAGTACGAGAAGGATCAATAATAATGGAAAGACAGGAAAAACTGTCCATCAATGCACTACAGGCCACTGAGGACTTTTACCACGTCATTTATAATATTATAGGTCATGATTATACCGAATGATCCCTGGTCATAATCATACCAAGTCCATCTATGCACGTAAGCCAAAGATGACTTTCATCACAATATAAGCATGAGGATGATGACAAGGACATAATAATTTAATAAAACAAGTTCAAGAATAAATTTTAAAGATATATAAGTTAATTTATCCTGAAATCAATAATGTCCAAATTGTCGACATGATCATCGCTTTGTGGAGTAAAATTCAAGAATGCTCAGAAGAATATTTCTATGAAAAGATCTTTGGATGAAGCATAAATATCCAGGATATTCTACTAATTTCATGGAGTATAGAAGCCAAAACTTTAACCAACTGAGTATAATAAAATAAATGAACCCGCAAATGGATTTCACCCACCATATGCGGTAATCCACGTGAAGCGAGATCATTTCCACAATTTAATCGAGGAATGAATACAAAGGATCATTCACCATGCATGTGGTAATCCACATAGACAGGTTATTCCAACAGAATAATAAAGAATGAAATAACAACAGAATTCACCATACATGCGATAAACCGCATGAGACATGTTATTCAACGTAATAATAAAGAATGGAACCAGTAAATGCGAAATCCGCATGCATGAGGATATTCAATGAATAATAAAGAATGGAATAACAATGAATTCACGGGCGTGCGATAGACCACACGAGACGGAGTTATTCCAGCGAGAATAATAAATAATGGAACTGTGTAAATGCGTAATACTTACGCAGAAAGATATATTCAGCAGAATAATAAAGAATGCGATAATGGAAGAATTTCACCATGTATGCGATACTAGCATGACGACGAGTTATTCAATAGAATAATAAATAGTGGAACCGAATGTAAATGCGTAATCATGCATGACGAGGATATTCAACATAATAATAAAGAATAGAATAATGGAAGAATTTTACCATGTATGCGGTGCTTGGCGTATGGCGAGTTATTCAACATAATAATAAGGAATGGAATAACAATAGCTCTCTTCATGAAAAAGAGAGAAATAATACCCCTTACCTTAGAAGAAACTGGATACTAGAATAGCGATGTAGCATACTTCTCTTCTTCTTTCTCTCTAGAATTTCTCTCTATAATAATTGCTCTATAGCTTTAGTGAATTGGTGAGAAATGAAGGAGGAATGAGCTTCTATTTATAGGAAAATATAGTCTCTATAATTGCACGTTTTGGGGCTCAAAAAATTACAGTACAATACCTCTAACTTTTCTTTCATTTTTAATTTAGTCCTGCAAGTATTATCAAACTTGCACCACCTCCCCTAATAGTAAATAATGTGAATTAATAGTTCAATCACGTGATTCAATAGTTATAATCATGTGAAAATACGAATAACAGTATGGTACCTCCATCTATACCTCCATCTTTAACTTAGTCATGCAAGTATTATCAATCTTGCACCAACTCCCCTAATAGTACATGAATGTGAATCAATAGTACACACATGCGAACAAATAGTTATAATCATGTGAATTAATAGCAATTAATCCCTCATTTATCCCATTAATTATCCGATAACTTCCAGACATCAATTATTATCGAAATAAATGTTGATTTTCACTAACACTAATAATTCCAACACAATGGAACTATCAATTTCATCTTTAATCAACACGAACGTATTCATCATTAATATTATAGCTCACAATATTTAAAAATCAGGTCGTTCCCAAGAAAGAGGCGGCTTTCTGATAAGGATTTCTCCTTATTGGCGCGCAATTAGATGATCAAACCTCTCCTTGACAGAACTTCTAGACATTGTAAATATTGCAATTTAATAATATGAATAACTTTGTCGTCTCAATTGTTGATTTAATAATATATCATATTATGTAGATGATCTTGTGACAATAATCGAATCAATAATATGAGAGATATGATCGTGAATTACTATAGCAATAATTAAGTATAACCGCGGTGACTTCTCACGTAAGCATCAATAACCAATACCGTAGTGCTACTACGCAACCACAGCAGACATCGTACTTTTACTACTAGGTAGTTCAGCGGTTTTAATAGTAACACTTCGCCATAGTTATTTTTATAAAAGATAATTCTATCGTTTTCTTACTACGACAATACTTCCGTTGTGGGGTCCACCAATGATTGTGCCGTCGTACGAATATTCCCTGACCAATCGAATATTATATAACCACTTGCTTACTTTTCAAAATTTGTAAATATTACCCACAACTATAGCATTATATCAAATCCACACCATAATATTCAAAAAAAATATTTTGAGAAATTTAAATCTTTATTCATAAAATCTGGGGTCTCACAATCTCCCCTCCTTATGAAATTTCGCCCTCAAAATTTACGCACGTACCTGGTATGCCGAAGAGGTGAGGTCACCTTGACTTAATTTCATATTTTAACTCTTGAGTTATAACCTTGAATACCTTTATCGTCGAAAACATTACACGTTGCATACGTGCATTCCCGATGTCCTCCGATTGCCTCTAAATGCATATCAGTCCCTAAAATAGCCACTTTAGGCCTTGATACCGACCTCAAATATCAAAATATAAATCATGAAAGTTTTAGGTCTACTCGTTATCTTTCCGAATCATCCTGAATCACCTCAATCCGGAGTTTGTATGAAAAACTTATGCCCAATTTACTAAAGGACGTCCGGATAGATTTTGGCTTAACACTTGACCAGCGCCTAGGCGCCCAAAATTGGCCTTGGGCAAGCACCTAGGCACCCAAGAACAGATTCTAAGCACCGAGCCTAGTGCCTAGGTGCTCGACCTTTGGCAATTAACTCTAATTTTCCAAATTTTGCAACTTTTGACACACATATTTTAAATCTTCATAACTTCTTCATCCGTTATCGGAATTAGTCCGTTTTCGAGGCTGTGGAAAGCTTGTAACATGCTTTTTAAAACTCCCATGATTTCATAATTTTTCAGATTCATTAATTATTCTGAAATTTGGCTCCAAAGTCCCCCAAGACTAAGTTTTTACTAACAACGATACGTGAAAAATGTTATGAACACGCGCCATACTTGGCGGTAAAACGAGTCTATAGGCCACAGTTCCTACTCGATCAAGGATTTCAAATGGGCCAATAAAATTGAGGGTTGAGATAACGCCTTCTTGAACCTTCTTTTTCACATCATCAATGGTCATAATCATACCAAAAACTGTCCATCAATGCACTACAGGCCACTGAGGACTTTTACCACATCATTTATAACATTACAGGTCATGATTATACCGAATGATCCCTGGTCATAATCATACCAAGTCCATCTATGCACGTAAGCCAAAGATGACTTTCATCACAATATAAGCATGAGGATGATGACAATGACATAATAATTCAATAAAACAAGTTCAAGAATAAATTTTAAAGATTTATAAGTTAATTTATCACGAACTCAAAACGCGTCCAAATTATCAACATGATCTTGCTTTGTGGAGTAAAATTCAAGAATGCTCGAAGAATATTTCCATGAAAAGATACTAGATGAAGCTTGAAATATCCAGGATATTCTACTAATTTCATGGAGTATAGAAGCAAAATTTTAACTAAGCGAGTATAATAAAATATATGAACTCGCGAATGGATTTTAGCGCCGCCATGCGGTAATCCACGTAGAGCGAGATCATTTCCACAATTTAATAAGGAATGAATACAAAGGATCATTCACCATGCATGTGGTAATCCACATAGACGGGTTATTCCAACTGAATAATAAAGAAAGGAATAACGGAAGAATTCACCATGCATGCGATAGCGCAGCACGAGATAGGTTATTCCCAGCGTAATAATAAAGAATGGAACCAGGTCATGCGAAATCCACACGCATGGATATTCTTACGTAATAATAAAGAATGGAATAACAAATGAATTCACCAGAATGCGATAGGCCGTATGTAAATGAGTTATTGCGAGTAGAATAATAAATAATGGAACCAGTCATGCGTAATACACATAGATAGGATATTCCAAGCAGAATAATAAAGAATGGAATAACAAAAAGACTTCACCGGGCATGCGATAGGCCCAAGTATGTGCACAAGTTATTCAAGCGAGAATAATAAATAATGGAACCGAAGTCATGCGTAATACTACGTATGATATGGGATATTCTAATGAGAATAATAAAGAATGGAATATCGGAAGAATTTCACCATATATGTGGTACTTCGCATAGACAGGTTATTACAACATAATAATAAAGAATGGAATAATAGAAGAATTTCACCATGTATGCGGTACTTTGCATAGACAGGTTATTCCAACATAATAATAAGGAATGGAATAACAATAGCTCTCTTCATGAATACGAAAGAAATAATACCCTTTACCTTAGAATAAAGTTGGATACTGGAATAGAGAGGTAGCAGGTTCCCTTTGACACCTTTATGTTGCGTGAAGAGGTAGATTACTGGTGGGAATCTGTAAAACGTACCCAGCCTGACACACTCAAGATGTCTTGGGAGAAGTTCCAAGAGCTGTTCAACGACAAGTACTTTCCTAAAAGTATTCGTCACATGAAGGAGGTGGAATTCATCAAGTTGGAGCAAAACAATATGACCGTGTCGCAATACGAGGCTAAATTTGCGGTGTTATCTCGGTTTGCATTCCATTTGGTCGATAATGAGGAACGAATGAAGCGAATGTTTCTAAGAGGTTTCAAACCCGATACGTCAATACCTCATTTCTCACAAACTTTGTTTATATTCAGATGTTGTGAATAAGGCTCAGTTATTGGATCGCGATAATGAGTCAAAGACAACCAAAAGGCAATGACCAACAACACGATAATAATCGTACCGGTGGCAACGACCATCGGAACAATGATAACAATCATGGGGAAATTATCATGCCAAGAATGGTAATCACCGATTGGTAATCATGGCCAAGATAATAGGAGTGGAAATTTCAAGAAGAGAAGGTTCAACAACAATGGAAAGACACGATAGCACCAACACCCATTTTCAAGGAAGGAGAACGACCACCAATTGTATGCTTCAAATGTGGAGGGAAGGACATATCGATTCAAAGTTCGCGCGATGTAGTCCAAAGCATGTTATAATTGTGGAAAAGAAGGTCACCTAGCCCGATTTTATCGTGCACCAAAGTCAAGTCCAATTTGGGACGGTGGTACCAAAAAGCGGATCTGGACAAAACAAAGTAAATTGGTTTCAAAGAAGAAGCGTTTTTTCGTGACTTCTCAAAAAGCAAGTGACCCGAATGAAGTTAGCATGGGTTAGTTAATTATAAATTCTTGAAGTCTATACCTTATTAGATACCGGTTCTACCCATTCTTTTATCTCTCTTGCTTGCGCTCAACATTTAAATTTGACTTCGGAGAAATTAGACTTTGACTTATCGGTTGAAACTTCGCTAGTAGAAACCTTCATTTCATGTGCTATCCAAGTCTTGGATGAGAGTCACGGTTTTTAAATGATATTTCTATCGTTAATAAATATCCTGATGTATTCTTGAAGACTTCTTAGCCTACCCCTAGGGCGTGAAATCAAATTTTGTATTGACCCCAGTACAAAACTCATTTCTAAAACCCTCAAGTATTTCTTCACCCAAAATGAACGTATAACGTGCCGAAGACGTTGGCTCGAGATGTTGAAGATTATGATAATACCATTCAATATCATCGTGGAAGAGCGAACGTGGTAGCTGACGCGGTGAGTAGAAGATTGTATGCGTTTACGAGTGTGATGTTGTTAACACAAAAACCCATTTCGTATAACTTACAAATGATGAAGATAGAGTAAAAGACTCTAGAGACCCAAGTGAAGATAGCGAATATACGAGTAGAATCGACTTTAATCGATAAAGTTAAAGCCACTCAAGCTACACACCCAGAGCTGATGAATGTGAAGAAGAAGGTTCAAGAGGGCGTTATTCTAAAAGCAAGAGTCGATGGAGAGAGGAAATCTCAACCCTCGATTTAATTGGCCGATTAAAATCCTCGAACTAGTAGGAACTGTGGCCTATAGACTCGTTTTACCGTCAAGTATGTCGCATGTTCATAACATTTTTTTTACGTGACTAAGTTAAAGATGGAGGTATTATACTGTTATTCGTATTTTCACATGATTATAACTATTGAATCACATGATTGAACTATTGATTCACATTATTTACTATTAGGGGAAGTGGTGCAAGTTTGATAATACTTGCAGGACTAAATTAAAAATAAAAGAAAAGTTGGAGGTATTGTACTGTAATTTTTCGAGCTCCAAAACGTGTAATTATCGAAACTATATTTTTCTATAAATAGAAGTTCATTCTTCCTTCATTTCCGACCAATTCACTAAAGCTATTGTAAGACCCCAACTTATTATAAATGAAATTAAACTTCCTCTATTTATTATTTTTAAATAGTAAGGGTTGATTTGATTAATGTGGTTAGTTATGGGTAAAATGCGTAAATATTTCAAATAAGCAAGTGGTTATAAAATATTCATTGCTGTCGGGAAATATTCGTTTGGTCGTGGAATATTCTTACTGTCGGGGAATATTCATACGATGACAGTAGCGACCTTATTGTGGGCCTCATATGTCTGAAAAGCGATTAGATGAAGAAAATGACAAATATAAGTTGCTTATAAATAACAGGCGTAGTTATTTAAGATTAATACTATTAAAATACCCGGTGGTTAAAACACTGTAGCACACGGTATTACACCAATTATTGATTTTTACGTAAGAAGGCACTACTTAATAATTGCTACAGCAGTTACTGTTCAATATTTTATTTTATTGATTCAATAATTGCTACGTTGATATTTTATATTATTGTTGTTTCAATAATTATCACTACACAGTATTTTCATTATCGGATCAATAATTCATATTATTTGAATAATATTATTAGATAACATTATTAGCAATGTCTAGAAAGTTCTATCTCGAGGAGAGGTTTGGTCACCTAATTTGTGCGATAAGAGAAATCCTTATTGAAAGCCCACTCTTTCCTAGAACGCACGATTATCGATAATGTGATTCGTAATATTATTTGTGAATAATTAATTATTAATTTTATGATGAGAAAATATTCATTTTATATGGATATAGATGGAGAAATTTTTTAAAAGTGACAATTGTTGAAAATTGATATTTTATCTTTTACGGTAAAATAATATATTATTATAATAATAAAATAATGGTGATATTTTTACAATGAATGTGGGATATATGAGTATATGAGGAGGAAGAGTATTTTTTGTTACTAAAATATTTAAAACATGTTTTTCATGTTTGTGGATCCCATTTCTTAATTTGAAATTTGATTATACTTTGTAAAATCGTCCAGTTTGTGAATTTTGGTCAATTTTTGTTTGGAATTTGGAAAACTTAAAACTACAAAGTTGTAGAGAATTGAATTTCCTATGGAATGGACATAAGATTCGAATTTTTCTGATAAAAGAACTATTTATTATGAATTATTGAAGTTTCGGATTAGTTAATTATTATTTTTTTGGAGTTTTAAATTAATTAATTGAGAAAAACGTTTTTGTGGTTTTTATTGAGGTGTGGCTGATGTCTAGACTAAATTGGTGTGCGTAGGAAGTTTAAGAAAAATAAATTATTATTTTATTAAATTTTCTGCTTTGGTGTTCTAAGCAATTTCCTATAAATAGGGTGCTTAGGTTAGAATTGAAAATCACACCAAAAACTGAAGTTTTCTCTCTATATATTATCAATCATATTCTTGTGAGTATTTTGATATTTTGAGTGTTGCTATACGGTGCAAGTTTCTTCAGCGTTATATCTGATATTCCAGTCAGAAGTACTATTCTTTTCGAGGTAAGGGATATTATATTTTTTAAAAATGATATTATTTCTTTCAATATCATTATGCCGGAATATTGATAGTATTTTTCTTGTGAAATTCTTGTCTTTTAGTGTCGGGGTTACTATTCACGATACAACCTTTATTCACGATACTGATATTATTCACGAATCGACTACATTATTCACAAAAAAATTAAATTTTGGTTTTTGTCCAAAATATCTATTATGGATACTAGTTTTGATTGTATCCACGTTATTATCATTCTTGAATTTTACTTCACTATGATTATTTATGAAGTATTTTTGAACTCGGATTGTTTAAAGTACGAATCCTTAACATTTGTTCTTTTGTTTCATTGGATTCGTTTTCTTTAAAATATGTTTCATCATCCTCAGTCCTAAATGATGATATTACTGAATATCTTTGGCCTGTAGTGCAAAGATTAATGATTTTCTGATGAATATCTTTGGCCCATAGTGCAAAGATGAACATGTCCAACTGATGAATATCTTTGACCTGTAGTGCAAAGATGAATATTTGATTCAAGATGAATATTGATTGATGTTACAGGGATAAAATAATGATGATGGACTTTTAAATTCATAGATTATAGTAAATTTCATTCTCTACGTGACTCATCTATGAATTATTATTTCACCGCAAATATTGATCCGAAATTTTTGTTTGCCTATAGTATTTTATTAGATTTTTCCTGTTGAAGACTAACGATAATTTGTTCTATATTATCTTAGTCATAATATTTTTTACTGGGCTAGTTGAGCTCACCCTTTTCCTTTTTGTTCCATTTTTCTTCTCAGGAGGCGAGAATGTAGTGAGTTCTAGTCGGGGTGTGGAATGATGGTTCGAGAGAGTTGTTTTAGTAGTCCTCACCATTTTTGTAAGATAATGTACCAATAATTGTAATGAGGACTTATTTGAGTGTGAATATTGCCTAGATGGCAATATTTGTATTTAAACTCACAATTTTTATGTTGTATTAATAAAGTTGTAATTGTTTCTGTACCAAGTTATTGATGACTCAAAATGGGTGATGTATACCTATTTTGGGGCGTCACGATTTGGTATCAGAGCTTAGGGATATGATCTTTGGCGGAGATCGGGGAATAGAACTAGGAGGGGAGAGACGAGTAAAACCTTCGCTAGTGTGTCTTACCTAAGCTTATTTATTGGTTGGTCAGTGTATAGGGATATTATGTGATATGTTGATTTCTTTAATTAACCCTTGTTTTATGGTAATATTTGAGAATGTCGACTGAGAATGTTAACAGTGGAGTAAATGAGACCGTGGAGACACCTTTAGTCACCAACGAGGAGAACGTGCAACAGGCTGGCAATGTTCCTCCTGTGAACAACACTCATCGAAAGTGATGATGAATGGCGGGATGTTTAGAAGCTTTTTGCAGTTTATGAAAAATCAGACGAGGGCGGCTCGTGCAAAAAATACAGGTAGAAATGATAACAACGCATAGTTTGTCACGGCCAAGTAGTTCAAAGAGTTGGGACCACCAGAATTCTGGGTAAAGCCGGATCCGATTAAGGCAGAAACGTGCATCAAGCAAATCACCAAGATATTTGATGTCTTGGGATGCACAGAGGAACAGAAGGTTCCATTCACCACCTTTATGTTCCGTAATGAGGCAGATTACTGGTGGAAATCTGTGAAGCGTACCCACCAATTTGCACTTTCAAAGTATGTCAGGGAAACGTTTTAGAATCTATTCAATGACAAGTACTTTCCTAAAAGTATTCATCATATGAAGGAAGTAAAGTTTATTAGATTGGAACAAAATAACATGACGGTGTCCCAGTACGAGGCGAAGTTTGCAGAGTTATCTAGGTTTGCACTTTATTTGGTGGAAAATGAGGAACGTATGACGCGGATGTTTCTGAGAGGTTTTAAACCCGGCATACGTCAATATCTCATTTCTCATAAATTTTCTCTCTATTCAGATGTTGTCAACATGGCTCAATTATTAGAGCGAGATAACGAGTACGTTTAACCGAGGGACCACAACCAGTATCATACCAGTGACAGCAGTCATCAGAACAACGATAACCAGCGGAGAAAGAAAAATACGAACAAAAATGGCAACCACTCTGGTGGTAATCATAGCCATGAGAATAAAAGAAGCGAGTCGGGAGGAGATTTTTAAAAGAGGAGATTCAACAACGACCATGTGAAGACATCAGTGCCAGCAGCAACTGGTTCTAAAGGAGGAGAACGACCACCGATCGTATGCTATAAATGTGGAAAAGAGGGACATATCAGCCCAAACTGCCCACAACAGTTCAAGGTATGCTATAATTGTGGAAAAGAATGACATATCACTCGAGATTGTACGGTAGCGAAACCAAGTCCAGCGGGGATGGTGACTCAAAAGGCTGTCCCAGAAAAGTCAAAGTCAACGGTTCCTGGAAGAGCGTTTGTCGTGACTGATCAAAATGTGAGGAACCGAAACTAGGTGATCACGGGTAAGCTAATCATAAATTCTTGCAAAGTTTATACCTTATTAGATACTGGTGCTACCCATTCATTTATCTCTCCTGCTTGTGCTCAACGTTTGAACTTAACTCAGGAGAAATTATACTTTGATTTATCTGTGGAGACTCAGATTAGAAAAATTTTCATCACATCCTTCGTTTATAAATCTTATTTGATCCAAGTTGGCACCATCACATTACCGTTGACCTTATCTCTTTAAAGATACTTGCTTTTGATGTGATTTTATGGATTGATTGGTTAACTACTCATCATGCCAAAATTGATTGTTTTCGTAAGGTTGTTAGTTTTCATATTCCTAACCAACCTGTTATACTGTAATTCAAGCAACTAAACCACTAAAATCAATCTTTGTCATATCAAGTCATAAAGCTATTCGTTTATTAAAAATGGATGTCAAGCTTTCTTAGCCCATGTTATGGATTTGAATAAAGACACGTCGATTTGAATAATATTCATGTTGTTAGTAAATTTTCGACGTATTTCTAAAGAACTTCCGGTGCCTACCCCCGAGCGTGAAGTTGAATTCTTTATTGATCTTGACTGGTACAAAGCCCATTTCTAAAACCCATATCGAATGGCTCTATTGAACTTGAGGAGTTAAAAGTTCAACTACGAGAATTGTTGGACATCGATTTCATTCGCCCTAGTACATCTCCTTGGGGTGCTTCGTTTTATTTGTAAAGAAGAAAGGCGGGAGTATGCAACTTTGTATTGACTATTGGGAATTGAACCATGTCACCATCAAGAATAGGTATCCGCTTACCTCGTATTGATGACTGTTTGACCGATTGCAAGGAGCACAATTCTTTTCAAGGATCGATCTTCGTCGGGATATCATCGGTGAAGATTAGAACCGATGATATTCAAAGACCGCTTCGTAACTCGATGACGGGCATTATGAATTCTTAGTCATGTCTTTTGGATTGACTAATGCTCCTGCGGCTTTCATGGATATGGTGAACCGAGTATTCAAGGATTATTTGGATCAGTTCGTTGTTGTCTTTATTGATGACATCCTCATATATTCCAAAAGCCGTGAAGATCATGGGCACCATTTGAAGTTGGTACTCCCAAGGCTTCGTGAAAACAAGCTATATGCCAAGTTGAACAAATGTGAGTTCTGGCTTGAGGAAGTAGCATTCCTTAGGCACATGGTGTCAAAGCATGGAGTATCTGTTGACCTGACGAAGATTGAAGCAATACAAAGTTAGGAGCAACCAAAGACGGTGGATCAAGAAATGCAGTGACTTTACGGGCTAGTTGGTTATTATCGGAGATTCGTGGAAGGATTTTCTCAAATCGCTACACCGTTAACTCAACTGACTCAGAAAGATACAAAATTCGTATGGAGCGAGGAATGTGAAAAGAGTTTTCAAGAGCTTAAGAGGAGACTCATTTAAGATTTTGTTACGACAATACCATCTGGTTCGGATGGATTTGTTATTTATAGCGATGCTTCGGGCAAAGGGTTAGGGTGTGTTCTCATGCAACATGGGAAAGTCATAGCTTTATGCCTCGCGATAACTTAAAGAGTATGAGAGGAATTATCCTACTCATGATCTAGAGTTAGCGGCGATCGTTTTCGCATTTAAAGATCTGGAGGCACTATCTATATGGGGAGAAAATGGAGATATATTCGCACCATAAAAGCCTCAAATATTTCTTCACCCAAAAGGAACTCAACACGCGGCAACGACGTTGGCTCGAAATATTAAAGGATTATGACCACACCATTCAATACCATCCACGAAAAAGCAAACGTGGTAGGCGATGCGTTGAGTAGAAGATCATATGCGCAGAACGAAAAGCGATGATGTCAAGTATACGTATAGAACCAACTTTAATAGAAAAGTTAAAGTTGGTCGAGCCACCCAAACCAAGTCGATGCGTATAAAGAAGAAAGTACAAGAAGATGCTATTTCAAAGCGAGAATCGATGAAGAAGGAATACTTGAGTCCACTCGGACTTTGTGTTCTAACGACTACGATTTGAAATACAAGATCATGGCGGAGGCACACAATACACCGTTTGCAATCCATCTTGGAAGTACCAAAATGTATCTTGATCTTCGACATACATTTTGGTGGAACAATATGAAGAGAGAGATTGCAAAGTTTATCTCTAGGTGTTTAACTTGTCAACGTGTAAAGGCGGAACATCATGTACCTAAGGGTCCGTTGCAACCACTTGAGATTCCGAAATAGAAGTGGGAATACATTACCATGGATTTCGTTACGGGTCTTCCCACGGTTTCTCAAGGTATAAATGTTATTTGGGTTATTGTTGATAGATTAACCAAGTCTGCTCATTTCTTGCCAATACGGGAGACTTATTCCCTTGAACGTCTTGCTCATATGTATGTAAATGAGATTGTGAGATTGCATGGCATGCCAATATCCATAGTTTTGGATCGTGACCCAAGATTCACTTCACGATTTTGGGTTAGTTTGCAAAAAGCTATAGGCACGGATTTACAATTGATTCTAAGATACCATCCTTAAAAGGACAGACAATCAGAGAGGACTATTCAAACTCTTGAAGATCTATTAAGACTCTGTGTCCTAGATTTCAAAGGGAGTTGGGATAAGTATTTACCATTGGTGGAATTCTCCTACAACAACAGTTATCAGGCAAGTATAGGTGTGGCCCCATCGAAGCATTGTATGGACCAAAGTGTCACTCTCCAATATGTTGGGATGAGGTGGGTGAAGCAACATTGTTGGGACCCGAGTTGTTACGTATGACTATGGAAAAGATCCAAATGATTCGACAACGTATACAAACGGCACAAGATCGACAAAAGAGTTATGCGGATCTTCATCGAAAGGACGTCGAATTTAGTATTGGGGATCATGTATTGTTGCGTGTTGTCCCATGGAAGGGAGTTACAAGATTCGGGAAGAGAGGAAAGCTCAATCCACGATTTATTGGTCCATTTCAGATTCTTGACTGAGTAGGAAATGTAGCCTATAGACTCGCGTTACCTCCAAGTATGTCTCGTGTTCATAATGTTTTTCATATATCTGTGCTTCGTGAATATGTGAAAGACCCGAACCACGTTATTGAGTTAAAATCGGATGAGATAGCCGAAGACTTAACGTACAAGGAGGTACCTGTCAAGATCTTAGATAGGAAGGAGAATGTCTTACGTACAAAGGTCATACCACAAGTTAAAGTTTTGTGGAGGAACCATGCTATAGAGGAAATGACATGGGAGTTGGAAACGAAAATGAAAGCGAGGTATCCTCATCTTTTCGAAACACCAGGTACGTACGTCAATTTCGAGGACCAAATTTCATAAGGAGGGGAGGTTGTAAGACCCCAACTTATTATAAATGAAATTAAACTTCCTCTATTTATTATTTTGAAATAGTGAGGGTTGATTTGATTAATGTGGTTAGTTATGGGTAAAATCATAAATATTTCAAATAAGCAAGTGGTTATAAAATATTCATTGTTGTCGGGGAATATTATGCGTGACGAGTAGCCTTGACCTTGTGTGGGCCCCATAACGGAAAGCGATTGGATGAAGAAAACGACAAATATAAGTTGCTTATAAATAATGGCGTAGTTATTTCATTAATTATCTTTGTTAAAATACACGGTGGTTAAAATACAAAGATGTATACCGGTATTACACCAATTATTGATTCTTACGTGAAAGGCACTACTTCATAATTATTACGATGAATTCTTTATTCAATATTTTATTTTATTGATTCAATAATTGCTACGTTGATATTTTATATTATTGTTGTTTGATAATTATTTACTACACAATATTTTCATTATCGGATCAATAATTCATATTATTTGAATAATATTATTAGATAATATTATTGGCAATGTCTAGAAAGTTACATCTAAGGAGAGGTTTGGTCACCTAATTGCGGCGCTTGAGAAGGAGAAATCCTTATTGAAAGCCCCCTCTTTCACGAACCGCACTGGTTGTCGATAATGTGATTCTGTAATATTATTTATGAATAATTAATTATTTATTTTTATGATGAGGAAAATATTCATTTTATGTGGATATAGATGGAGAAATTTTTTTAAAAGTGACAATTGTTGAAAATTGATATTTTATCTTTTCTGGTAAAATAATATATTATTATAATAATAATATAATGGTGATATTTTTATAATGAATGTGGGATATATGAGTATATGAGGAGAAAGAGTATTTTTGTTGCTAAAAATATTTAAAACATGTTTTTCATGTTTGTGGACCCCATTTCTTGACTGAAATTTGATTATAGCCTGTAAAATTATCCGTTTATGAATTTCGGTCAATTTTTGTTTAGAATTTGGAAAAACTTAAAACTACAAAGTTGTAGAGAATTAAATTTCCTATGGAATGGACATAAGATTCGAATTTGTTTGATAAAAGGACTATTTATTATGAATTATTGAAGTTTCGGATTAGTTAATTATTATTTTTTTGGAGTTTTAAATTAATTAATTGAGAAAAATGTTTTTGTGGTTGTTATTGAGGTGTGGCTGATGTCTAGACTAAATTGGTGTGTGTAGGAATTTTAAGAAAAATAAATTATTATTTTATTAAATTTTCTGCTTTGGTGTTCTAAGCAATTTCCTATAAATAGGGAGCTTAGGTTAGAATTAAAAATCACACCAAAAATTGAAATTTTCTCTCTCTATATTATCGAGCATATTCTTGTGAGTATTTTGATATTTTGAGTGTTGCTATACGGTGCAAGTTCCTTCAGCGTTATATCTGATATTCCAGTCAGAAGTACTATTCTTTTCGAGGTAAGGGATATTTTTTTTTTTAAAATGATATTATTTCTTTCAATATCATTATGCCGGAATATTGATAGTATTTTTCTTGTGAATTTTTTTTTTAGTGTCGGGTTTACTTTTCACGTATACTAAGACTATTCACGATATCTGATTATTCACGAATACTAAGACTATTCACAAAAAAATTAAATTTTTATTTTTGTCCAAAATATCTATTATGTATACTAGCTTTGATTGTATCCATGTTTTTATCATTCTTGAATTTTACTTCACTATGATTATTTATGAAGTAATTTTGAACTCGGATTGTTTAAAGTACGAATCCTTAACATTTGTTCTTTTGTTTCATTGGATTCGTTTTCTTTAAAATACTTTTCATCATCCTCAGTCCTAAATGATGATATTACTGAATATCTTTGGCCTGTAGTGCAAAGATTAATGATTTTCTAATGAATATCTTTGGCCCGTAGTGCAAAGATGAACATGTCCAACTGATGAATATCTTTGACCTGTAGTGCAAAGATGAATATTTGATTCAAGATAAATATTGATTGATGTTACAGGGATAAAATAATGATGATGGACTTTTAAATTCATAGATTATAGTAAATTTCATTCTCTACGTGACTCATCTATGAATTATTATTTTCGCTGCGAATATTGATTTGAAATTTGTTCTCTATTGTAATTTATCAGATTTTTCCCTGTTGAAGACTAACGATAATTTGTTTTATATTATCTTAGTCATAATATTCTTTACTGGGCTAGTTGAGCTCACCCTTTTCCTTTTTATTCCATTTTTCTTCTCAGGAGGCGAGAATGTAGTGAGTTCTAGTCGGGGTGTGGAATGATGGTTCTAGAGAGTTGTTTTAGTAGTCCTCACCATTTTTGTAAAATAATGTACCAATAATTGTAATGAGGACTTATTTGGGTGTGAATATTGTCTAGATGGCAATATTTGTATTTAAACTCATAATTTTTATGTTGTATTAATAAAGTTGTAGTGTTTTTATATACCGTATTATTGTGACTCAAAATGGGTGATGTATACCTATTTTGGGGCGTCATGATTAATATTAGAGCTTTAGGGATATGATCTCTGGCGGAGATCGGGTAATAGAACTAGGAGGGAGAGAGAGTAAAACCTTCGCTAGTGTGTCTTTACTAAGCTTATTTATTGGTTGAGTGGGTGTATAGGGATATTATGTGATATGTTGATTTCTTTAATTAACCCTTGTTTTATGGTAATATTTGAGAATGTCGACTGAGAATGTTAACAGTGGAGTAAATGAGACCGTGGAGACACCTTTAGTCACCAACGAGGAGAACGTGCAACAGGCTGGCAATGTTCCTCCTGTGAACAACACCACTAAGCAGATGATGAACGACGGGATGTTTAGAAGCTTTTTGCAGTTTATGCAAAATCAGACGAAGGAGACTCGTGCACAAAATACAGGTGGAAATGATAACAACGCACGGTTTGTCACGGCCAAGCAGTTCAAAGAGTTGGGACCACCAAAATTCTGGGGAAAGCCGGATTCGATTAAGGCAGAAACGTGGGTCAAGCAAATCACCAAGATATTCGATGTCTTGGGATGCACAGAGGAACATAAGGTTCCATTCGCCACCTTTATGTTAAAGTAATGAGGCGACATCTTGGTGGGAATCTATAAGCGTACCCATCCAATTTGCACTCAGCATGTCTTGGGAGACATTTCAGAAACTGTTCAATGACAAGTACTTTCCTAAAAGTATTCGTCATATGAAGGAAGTAGAGTTTATTAGATTGGAACAAAATAACATGACGGTGTTCCAATACGAGGCAAAGTTTGCAGAGTTATCTAGGTTTGCACCTCATTTGGTGGAGAATGAGGAACGTATAACGCGGATGTTTGTGAGAGGTTTGAAACCCGGCATACGTCAATATCTCATTTCTCATAAATTTTCTCTCTATTCAAATGTTATCAACAGGGCTCAATTATTAGAGCGAGATAACGAGTACGTTTAACCGAGGGACCACAACCAGTATCATACCGGTGACAGCAGTCATCAGAACAACGATAACCAGCGGAGAAAGAAAAATATGAACAAAAGCGGCAACCACTCTAGTGGTAATCATGGCCATGAGAATAAAAGAAGCAAGTCGGGAGGAGATTTTAAAAAGAGGAGATTCAACAACGACCATGTGATGACATCAGTGCCAGTAGCAACTGGTTCTATGGGAGGAGAACGACCACCGGTCGTATGCTATAAATGTGGAAAAGAGGGACATATCATCCCAAACTGACCACAACAGTTCAAGGTATGCTATAATTATGGAAAAAAATGACATATCGCTCGAGATTGTACGGTAGCGAAACCAAGTCTAGCGGGGATGGTGACTCAAAAGGCTGTCCTAGAAAAGTCAAAGTCAACGGTTCCTGAAAGAGCGTTTGTCGTGACTGATCAAAATGCGAGGAACCCAAACGAGGTGATCACGGGTAAGCTAATCATAAATTCTTGCAAAGTTTATACCTTATTAGATACCGGTGCTACCCATTCATTTATCTCTCCTGCTTGTGCTCAACGTTTGAACTTAACTCCCGAGAAATTAGACTTTGAATTATTATTTCATTCTCTACGTGACTCATCTATGAATTATTATTTTCGCTGCGAATATTGATCTAAAATTTGTTATCTATTCTATTTTATCAGATTTTTCCCTGTTGAAGACTAACGATAATTTGTTCTATATTATCTTAGTCATAATATTCTTTACTGGGCTAGTTGAGCTCACCCTTTTACTTTTTGTTCCATTTTTCTTCTCAGGAGGCGAGAATGTAGCGAGTTCTAGTCGGGGTGTGGAATGATGGTTCTAGAGACTTGTTTTAGTAGTCCTCACCATTTTTGTAAAATAATGTACCAATAATTGTAATGAGGACTTATTTGGGTGTGAATATTGTCTAGATGGCAATATTTGTATTTAAACTCATAATTTTTATGTTGTATTAATAAAGTTGTAGTTGTTTCTGTACCATGTTATTGACGACTCAAAATGGGTGATGTATACCTATTTTGGGGGCGTCACAGCTATAGAGCAATTGTTATAGAGAGAAATTATAGAGAGAAAGAAGAAGAGAAGTCTGCTACCTCTCTATTCTAGTATCCAGCTTTATTCTAAGGTAAGGGGTATTATTTCTTTCGTATTTATGAAGAGAGCTATTGTTATTCCATTCCTTATTATTATGTTGGAATAACCTATCTATGCGAAGTACCGCATACATGGTGAAATTCTTCTGTTATTCCATTCTTTATTATTATGTTAGAATAACCTGTCTATGCGAAGTACCGCATACATGGTGAAATTCTTATGTTATTCTATTCTTTATTATTCTGTTGGAATATCCTGTCTGTACGTATTACGCATGACCTGGTTCCATTATTTATCATTCTGTTGGAATAACCTGTCTGTGCGGTCTATCGCATGCCTGGTGAAGTTATCTGTTATTTTATTCTTTATTATTCTGTTGGAATATCTTGTCTGTGCGTATTACGCATGACCTGGTTCCATTATTTATTATTCTGTTAGAATAACCTATCTGTCATGCGGATTCATCGTATTATACTGCTTTGAATTACATTGTTATTCCATTCTTTGTTATTACATTTGGAATATCACATGCATGCGGATTTCGCATGACTGGTTCCATTCTTTATTATATATGCGATTACATCGCATGCATGGTGAATTCTTCTGTTATTCCATTCTTTATTATTTAGTTGGAATAAACTGTCTATGTGGATTACCACATGCATGGTGAATGATCCTTTGTATTCATTCCTTATTAAATTATGGAAATGACCTGTCTACGATGATTACAGCATGGCGGGCGAAAATCCATTTGCAGGTTCATATATTCTATTATACTCAGTTGTTTAAAGTTTTGGCTTCTATACTCCATGAAATTAGTAGAATATTCTGGATATTTGCGCTTCATCTAGTATCTTTTCATGGAAATATTCTTCTGAGCATTCTTGAATTTTACTCCACAAAGCTGTATCATGTTGACAATTTGGACGTTTTTGAGCTCAGGATAAATTAACTTATAAATCTTTAAAATTTAATTCTTGAACTTGTTTTATTAAATTATTATGTCATTGTCATCATCCTCATGTTTATATTATGTTGAAAGTCATCTGTGGCCTGTAGTGCATAGATGGACTTGGTATGATTATGACCAGGGATTATTCGGTATAGTCATGACTGCATTGATGGACAGTTGTTGGCATAATCATGACCATTGATGAAAACACGAATATCCTTGGACCATAGTGCATGGATAATTTGTGGTCGTGATACTAATAAATATCCTTGGCCGTAGTGCAAGGATGACGTGGTTTATTTAATAAGCTGAGTCTCATCGATAAAAGTGATGAAAACCCTTTTAAATCATAGAAGATAGTAATTTTTATTCTCTACTTGACTCTTCAAATGGATTGATTGTTTCGCTGCAGTTAAACTTGATGTTTGTTATATTGTATCAGTTTAACACTGTTGAAGGCTAAAGATAATTTATTCTGCATTATCTTAGCCATAATATTTCTTACTGGGCTAGTTGAGCTCACCCTTTTGCTTTCATTGTTCTCTTCAGGAAATGAGAACGTAGCAGGGACTAGTCGGAGAACGGAGTGACGGTCCAGATGATAGCATTATTAGTCCTCACTATTCTAAAAAATAGTGTGATAATAAATGTATTGAGGACTTATTTTGAGTTTGAATACTGTCTAGAAGACAATATTTGTATTAAAACTCACAGCTCATGTTGTATATTTAAGATTATATTTGTATTCTGTACCATGTATCTGGCGACTTAGAATAGGTGATATATACCTATTTTGGGGGCGTCACACCTTACCTTAGAAGAAACTGGATACTAGAATAGTGAGGTAGCATACTTCTCTTCTTCTTTCTCTCTATAATAATTGCTCTATAGCTTTAGTGAATTGGTGAGAAATGAAGGAAGAATGAGCTTCTATTTATAGGAAAATATAGTTTCGATAATTGCACGTTTTGGGGCTCAAAAAATTACAGTACAATACCTCCAACTTTTCTTTCATTTTTAATTTAGTCTTGCAAGTATTATCAAACTTGCACCACCTCCCCTAATAGTAAATAATGCGAATCAATAGTTATATCATGTGATTCAATAGTTATAATCATGTGAAAATACGAATAACAGTATAGTACCTCCATCTATACCTCCATCTTTAACTTAGTCATGCAAGTATTATCAATCTTGCACCAACTCCCCTAATAGTACATGAATGTGAATCAATAGTACACACATGTGAACAAATAGTTATAATCATGTGAATTAATAGCAATTAATTCCTCATTTATCCGATTAATTACCCGATAACTTCCAGACATCAATTATTATCGAAATAAATATCGATTTTCACTAACACTAATAATTCTAACATAATAGAACTATCAATTTCATCTTTAATTAACACGAACTTATTCATCATTAATATTATAACTCACAATATTTAACAACCAGGTCGTTCCCAGGAAAGAGGGGGCTTTCCGATAAGGATTTCTCCTTATTGGCGCGCAATTAGATGACCAAACCTCTCCTGTGAACTTCTAGACATTGTAAATATTATAATTTAATAATATTAATAACTTTGTCGTCTCAATTATTGATTTAATAATATATCATATTATGCAGATGATACTGTGAAAAAAATCAAATCAATAATATGAGAGATATGATGCAGCAATTACTGTAGCAATAATTGAGTATAACTGAGTGACTTCTCATGTAAGCATCAATAACCAATACCGTGTGCTACTATACAACCACGCGTATTACTATACTTTTACTACCAGGTAGTTCAACAGTTTTAACGGTAACACTTCCGCCGTTATTTTTATAAAAAGATAATTCTGTCGTTTTCTTACTACGTGGTTCACCAATGATTGTTCCATCGTACGAATATTCCCTGTTAAAATGAATATTTCCCGACCAATCGAATATTATATAACCACTTGCTTTACTTTGCAAAATTTGTAAATATTACCCACAACTATAACATTATATCAAATCCACACCATAATATTCAAAAAAAAATATTTCGAGAAATTTAAATCTTTATTCATAAAATCTGGGGTCTCACACCTGCTACCTTCATGGATATGATGAACCGAGTATTCAAGGAATATTTGGATCACTTTGTGGTCATCTTTATTGATGACATCCTTATTTATTCCAAAAGTCGTGAAGATCATGAGCAACACTTGAGGCTGATACTTCAAAAGCTTCGTGAATATAAGCTTTATGCCAAGTTAAAAAAATGAGAGTTCTGGCATGAGGAAGTAGCATTCCTTGGGCACGTGGTATCAAGTCATGGAATATCTGTTGACCCAGCAAAGATTGAAGCTATTCAAAGCTGGGAGCAACCTAAATTAGTGACCGAAGTACGTAGAAAGGTTTTCTCGAATCGCTACTCCATTAACTCAACTGACTCGAAAAGATACAAAGTTCGGTTGGAGCGAGGAATGTGAAAAGAGTTTTCAATAACTTAAGAGGAGACTCATTTCAGCACCTGTTCTGACAATACCATCTGGCTTGGAGGGATTTGTCATCTATAGTGGTGCTTCAGGCAAAGGGTTAGGATGTGTTCTCATGCAACATGGGAAAGTCATAGCCTATGCCTCTCGACAACTCAAAAAATATGAGAGGAATCATCCTACTCATGATCTAGAGTTGGCAGCTGTTGTCTTCACACTTAAAATTTGGAGGCATTACTTGTATGGGGAGAAAGTGGAGATCTTTACGAATTATAAAAGCTTCAAATATTTCTTCACTCAAAAGGAACTCAACATGCGACAACGACGTTGGCTTGAACTGTTGAAAGATTATGATCATACTGTTAGGTTTGTAATATTCATGAATGCAATCAAATTGCATAAAAATGCGAAAGCGTGTAAAATCAGAGTTTAAAAAAATTTACAAACCATATACCCGGATCATCCTTTATGCATAATTATTAATTAAACGAAAAGATAAAGAATAAAATCATACCCTTGAAGATCGAGCTTCCTCAGGTACAAGTTCACCTCCAAATCCTTTCGCGTTCAACTTGAATCCACCGGGGTTTTGTTCCTTCATTTGATCAACGTTAGCCACCCAAGTGTTTGGCCTCTAGAGGTGATCCACCAAGGAAGAATAAGAATTCAAGAAGATGGGTGGTTGGCTAAACCCTAGTTTTCTATCTCTATAGAAAAGGTGTACTCTTCCAACTATTGGAATTATTACGTAGTTGTTAAAAGTCAACAACCCCCTCACCCATAATAAGACTCCTCTTATTAATAGATGTGGGCAACCCACCTTAACAATTAAGGAAAATTGGGTTTTATTTAATTAATTAAATTCTTTTAATTAATTCGGCTCCCTAATCTTATTAGGGATAATTAATTAAAACTCCTTTAACTAATTTTTCTTCCTAATCCAATTAGGAATAAATGAGAGTACTTATATTAAATTAATTCCTAAACTCTTTTAGAAATTAAAATAATAATAATTGTAATAATATTAATAAGACTCCTCTTATTAATTTATATTTAATATTTCTAAAATATTAAATAATAAATATTAAGCTATTTAATTTATTCTATCACCATAGATTAAATTAAATATACTTAACTATATTATTACGATTATGCCATTAACTTCTTAAATAATTATTCTTCCTTTTATGGTGTGACCCTTTAGGTTCTCCATATTAAATAGGTTGTGAATAAATCAATTAGAACAATTCTAATCTTATTTAAATAAATAAATTAAACAATTAATTTATTTAAATAAATAATATTTATTCTACAATAGGGATAAGCCTCCCTAGCGATCAACGACTTTCCGGATAATATAGATTTCAACATTAATCATTAAAGAACCTTTGAGTAAATAGTTACCATACAATTCAATCCTTCCACCATACAATGTCCCAATTAAATATAAAGACATTGGAATTCTTTGTCAAGTCTTATTTTATTTAATTATATGTATTTCGATCCTTAAATGCACAACTCCAAATAATGCAAATTAGAAACTCCTTTCTAATTTCATTCTCGCGCTTCGCCAAGGACTCTTTGGGTTGTCATTTATCGAATCACATAGGACATTCTCTTCTTTTATTAGAAGTGGTAGATTCTTTATTGATCATACATTATCTCCATATACAACTTATTATACCCAAGCATACCCTTTGATATACCCTAAGGGTCTTAAGGAATAAGTCAAAGTATAACTCATCATACACAAGATACTATGATGATCTCAAGTCCAAGGATCACTTGTACTACTATCACTACTGTGAATTCTATTGTGGCAAATAAAACTCCATTAGGTATTCCTTAGCGAGCCCCAATTCAAATTGAACTTATTCTCTAATAAGCACCTACATACTTGCTTTAGTGTCTCCACACAAATGATCATGAGATCAATCATCCTCATCCAATGAGAAAGTAGCGTATGTACCAATCTATCAGATTCACTAATCCCCAATTTAGTAATCCAACGATTGGGAACTATTTTAGTTTTAAGCTTTCTAAGAATTTAGATCTCATTAGAATGATCATCATCATTATTCTAAAAGCATTGCTTAAAACTATGGGTTTATCACATATTATAAAGCGACATCATGTAGATAATTAAAAGCCTTTAATAAATTAATACTTTTTATTAATAAATGAATAAGATTATTTAAAGTATATGCTTTTATCATCAAACATGATTGGCTTACGTGCATACTACTTTCAATCTCCCACTTGCACTAAAGCCAATCGCCATTGTATCTTATACTCTTCTTCTCTAAGTGGCGATTATCCCTTTGTTGGATAAGCTTTAGTTAATGGATATGTAATGTTGTTTATGAGAGTCCACTATCTCTATAGTGATTTCCCATCTTTCAATGATTCTAATAATCAAATGAAAGTGCCACAACACATGTTTAGATCCAAGATGAGACTTAGGAACTATTCCTAGTTACGTAATGAACTTTTAATCCAAACAATCAACTTGCGACTTCATTTATAGCTATATACTTTGTCTTTATTACTAAACCAAAGAACTCTTCTTTTGTTTGGAACCTTTTCAATTCACTACACCTTTATTCAAGACAACGCTTTTACCTTAAAGTGGATTTTTTTCATCATCTTGGTACGTCTCGAAAAACTTGAGTGCATTAAGCCCTCTAGTTTTAATTTAGACCCACCATGAATATGATCACATCCTTAGTGCTTGGGTTAAGCACTTTAAGATGTTTTCATCGACTCATAGTGAACTTCTCCGAAGAATATGACCGATCAACATCGGGTCTCGTACATTTCATTGCATGCATGATAGTCACTCACGACCTCTCTTTTCGAGAGTGCGTGGGGACTATTAGAGAGATACACTCCATAGCTCATCGACATGAGACATCTCTTTGAGTTTGCCATGCTAAACGACTTTAGCATCAAATGAATATCGTTCCTTGGGTTAAGTTGAGCATCCTCTTGTATCTATTTATATAGATTTTATCCCCAATTAAGACACTCTTCCCAAACCATTCATGGAGGAATGTTTAGACAACTTTATCTTTACTGATTGTAGCATTGGTATGTAATTCCTCATCCGTAGTATATCAACATATAATACTAAAAATTTCACGACGCTCCCACTGACCTTTTTGTACACACTAGAAGTCTTACCTCATCGAATGTAACTCTGGATCATCATCTTCTATGATGTGTACCTCATCATCATCATCCATGATGAATCCATACCTCCTAGGTATCTTTGGTACTATTCCAAATTTACGATTCAGTTGTGGTATAATAGGTCTATCTACAGGTTCCTCTTATTTGACTTATAGTATTTTGTGGTTCTTGAACTCTTCAAGATCTATTATCCTCCCACTAGCCCCTTTTAATGATAAACACCTTTATCTTAGAAGGCAACGTGTTTTACAACAAACACCTTTTGCTAAGTAGAATTATAGAACATATACCCTAAACTTACTTTACGATGTCCCACAAATCGACACTTGTCAAATCTTGTCCCAAGCTTATCCTTTTTGAAACCTTTTCACATAAGTGTTAGGTTTGTAATATTCATGTGCGCAATCAAATTGCAAAAAAAGTGCGGAAGCGTATAAAATCAGAGTTTAAAAAATTTTACAAATCATATACCCGGATCACCCTTTATGCACAATTATTAATTAAACGAAAAGATATGAAGAACAAACATACCCTTGAAGATCCGAGCTTCCTCAGTGCGAGTTCACCTCGATCCTTTTAGCGTTCAACTTGAATCCACCGGGTTTGGTTCCTTCCTTTGATCAACGTTAGCCACCCAAGTGTATGGCCTCTAGAGGTGATCCACCAAGGAAGAAGAAAATTCAAGAAGAAGGGGTGGTTGGCTAAACCCTAGTTTTTCTATCTCTATAGAAAAGGTGTACTCCCAACAACTTGGAATTATTACGTAGTTGTTAAAGTCAACAACTCATCCCACCCATAATAAGACTCCTCTTATTTATTATAGATGTGGGCAACCCACCTTAACAATTAAGGAATTGGGTTTTAATTAATTAATCCTTTTAATTAATTAAGCTCCCCTAATCTTATTAGGGATAATTAATTAAACTCCTTTAACTAATTTTCCTTCCTAATCCAATTAGGAATAAATGAGAGTACTTATATTAAATTAATTCCTAAACTCTTTTAGAAATTAAAATAATAATAATTGTAATAATATTAATAAGACTCCTCTTATTAATTTATATTTAATATTTCTAAAATATTAAATAATAAATATTAAGCTATTTAATTTATTCTATCACCATAGATTAAATTAAATATACATAACATATTATTACGATTATGCCATTTACTTCTTAAATAATTATTCTTCCTTTTATGGTGTGACCCTTTAGGTTCTCCATATTATTAACCTAGGTTGTGAATAAATCAATTAGAACAATTCTAATCTTATTTAAATAAATAAATTAAACAATTAATTTATTTAAATAAATAAATAATATTTATTCTACAATAGGATAAGCCTCCTAGCGATCAAAGCGAATTTCCGGATAATATAGATTTCAACATTAATCATTAAAGAACCTTTGAGTAAAAATAGTTACCGTACAATTCAATCCTTCCACCATACAATGTCCCAATTAAATATAAGGCATGGAATTCTTTGTCAAGTCTTATTTTATTTAATTATATGTATTTCGATCCTTAAATGCACAACTCAAATAATGCAAATTAGAAACTCCTTTCTAATTTCATTCGCTTTAACCAAAGACTCTTTGGGTTGTCATTTATCGAATCACATAGGACATTTCTCTTCTTTTATTAGAAGTGGTAGATTCTTTATTGATCATACATTATCTCCATGTACAACTTATTATACCCAAGCATACCCTTTGATATACCCTAAGGGTCTTAAGGAATAAGTCAAAGTATAACTCATCATACACAAGATAATATGATGATCTCAAGTCCAAGGATCACTTGTACTACTATCACTACAGGAATTCTATTATTGGTGAGCAAATAAAACTCCATTAGGTATTCCTTAGCGAGCCAACGTTCGAGTGAACTTATTCTCTAATAAGCACCTACATACTTGCTTTAGTGTCTCCACACAAATGATCGTGAGATCAATCATCCTCATCCAATGAAAGCAGCGTATGTACCAATCTATCCGGATTCACTAATCCCCAATTTAGTAATCCAACGATTGGGAACTATTTTAGTTTTAAGCTTTCTAAGAATTTAGATCTCATTAGAATGATCATCATCATTATTCTAAAAGCATTGCTTAAAACTATGGGTTTATCACATATTATAAAAGCGACATCATGTAGATAATTAAAAGCCTTTAATAAATTAATACTTTTTATTAATAAATGAATAAGATTGTTACAAAGTATATGCTTTATCATCAAACATGATTGGCTTGTGTACATACTACTTTCAATCTCCCACTTGCACTAAAGCCAATCGTCATGGTAACTCATACTCTTCTTCTCTAAGTGACGATTATCCTGCTGTTGGATAAGCTTTAGTTAATGGATATGTAATGTTGTTTATGAGAGTCCACTATCTCTATAGTGATTTCCATCTTTCAATGATTCTAATAATCAAATGAAAGTGCCACAACACATGTTTAGATCCAAGATGAGACTTGGGAACTATTCCTAGTTCTGTAATTAATGAACTTTTAATCCAAACAATCAACTTGCAGCTTCATTTATAGCTATATACTTTGTCTTTATCACTAAACCAGCAACTCTTTTTTGTTTGGAACCTTTCAATTCTTCGCTGCCACCGGGGCCCAAGGTAACCCTTTACCCTAAAGTGGATTTTTACGTCGTCTTGAGTGCATACGAAAAACTTGAGTCCGTAAAGCCCTCTAGTTTTAATTAAGACCCACCATGTTTGCTCACATCCTTAGTTGGGTTAAGAACTTTAAGATGTTTTTCACCATTACAAGTGATCTTCTTGAGAATATGACCGATCAACATCAGGTCTCGTATATTTCATTGCATACATGATTGTCACTCAATACGATCTCTCTTCTTTGGAGTCTATGGGGACTATTAAAGAGATACACTCCATAGCTCATCGACATGAGACATCTCTTGGAGTTTGCCATGCTAAACGACTTTAGCATCAAATGAATATACGTTCCTTGGGTTAAGTTGAGCATCCTTTTAAATCTATCTATATAGATTTTATCCCCAATTAAGATACTCTTCCCAAATCATTCGTGGAGGAATGTTTAGACAACTTTATCTTTACTGATTGTAGCATTGGTATGTTATTCCTCATCCGTAGTATATCAACATATAATACTAGAAATTTTAAGACGCTCCCACTGACCCTTTTGTACACACTAGAACTCTTACCTCATCGAATGTAACTCTGGATCATCATCTTATATGATGCGTACCTCATCATCATCATCCATGATGAATCCATACCTCCTAGGTATCTTTAGTACTATTTCAGATTTACAATTCAGTTGTGGTACAATAGGTCTATCTACAGGTTCCTCTTATTTGACTTATAGTGTTTTGTGGTTCTTGAACTCTTCAAGATCTATTATCTCTCCCCACTAGCCCTTGATGATAAACACCTTTATCTTAGAAAGGCGTATTTCGTAACAAACACCTTTTGCTAAGTAGGATTATAGAACATATACCCTAAACTTACTTTAGGATGTCCCACAAATCTGTACATGTCAAATCTTGTCCCAAGCTTATCCTTCGAAACCTTTTCACATAAGTTGGACAACTCCTTATCTTAACATACTTAAGATTAGGAATCCTCCCATCCATAACTTTTATGAAGTCTTGAAATTTGGATTTTTTGAGGTTACCATTTTCGTAGATGTCGTGACCATTTCTAGGACATTATCCTAGAAGGATACTGGAATGTCGGTAAAATCATTATGGACCGTACCATGTCCAACAAGGTACGATTTTTCATTCAGATACATCAATCAATTATTGCATATCAGGATGTGTCCACTATGAGAAAACTATTTGAGATGATCTAGAAACTTATTGCACAAGTATTTATTCCTTGATCTAATCAAAGAATCTTAATACATTGCCAATTTGTTTCACTTATGAATTCTTTGAACCTTTCAAATAATTCACACTTGTATTTTAGCAAATACACACATTCAACTCTTTGAATGACCATCTCCTTTTCTTATACTAGTTTGTTCAATATGCAAAATTATTTTCATGTAAGTCAAGTATACAAAATTTATTAAGTAATATTCGATTCTATACAAAACATTATTATTATAAATAGAACAACAATTGTTCTTAATTATAATACCAAAGATTTCATTGTCCAACAATAAAATGGAAATAATATTTTAACAAGAATGGAATACAATAACAACTTATTGACTTAATAGATTTGCGTAGTAAGCAATGCTAAACTATAAGTTTCTATAGCTAATGCAAAGAACCTTTGCTTCATTTTCCACATATAGGATTACTTATCTTTGTTTAACTTTTCTTGCTTGGTCCTTCATAAATCTATATTTATGATAACCAAAGTCGGTATCCAATACCCAAGTAGAACCTTGACTTAAAGAAAAAATTATTTTAAATCATGAACAAATTTGTATTTGTAACCAAAACTTCACTAAGCTTCTTTGGTTAGCCTCTGCAAGATGCTTCGCAGATTTCTTTCCGAGTGTCGGGCTTATTGCGGTGAAGCAAACTCCTTTGCTATCCGTATCAGTTTTGTTCTTATTATCCTTTGTTTATGCCTTTCTATTTACCTTCTTTGAATCGTTCTTCTTTTCAGAAGATCCTTTGGCCCCTACCAGTAAGACTTGATCTTTCTTGGTTGGAAAGTGACTCTCAACATTTTTCAATATGTTAAGCAAATCAATGAGTGATATCTAGCTTGTTCATATGAAAATTCACAACAATTATGAAAGGAGTGCGGGAGTGAGTGCAATATCAAATCTTGGCTCAACTCTCCATCCATGACAAAACCAGTTGTCCTAATTGATCAATCAAATTGATTATGTTAAGAACTTTTTATCGTATTTATAGTGCCATTGGCCATTCTAGATCGGAAGAGCTCCTTAGATATCTCGATATCTATCGGTCCTACTTTCCTCACCATCAACTACTTAATATGCGGGAATATAGTAGAGCATCCATAGTTTCATCTTGTATTTGAAGCTCGTTACTCGTGGATGCGAGCATGATGCATTGAGCCAACTGTGCATCATCTTGTCACTTTCTAAAAGTTGCAATGTCTTCCTTAGAGGCATTGTCTGCAACCATTGCAGGGATAGGCGTATTAAGGACATAAGATTGCTTTTCAGCTATGAGAACTATTCTCATATTCCTTAACCAATCCGATTTAATTGATTGCGATTAATTTAGCATCTAATATGCTTGTGATGATAGTAATTTTAGACATTGTAAAATTACGTAAATGAATTTGTAATTAACAACATTTTAACATACATTCTATTATTAATTACCAAAATAAATTAGGTCTTGTTTTAAATTGGTATCTCCCACTATTTTCTTCAAACTATATTACCCTCACTTATATAGTTAAAGCAAAATCTAATTAAAGATTTGCTAGTGAGAATAAGGATCCCATTTCAAATGTATATAGCCTTGTGGTGACACAACAAACTATATATAAATAAATAGGTAGACAACTTTTGTCAATTACATCAACTATGCTGACTCCTTGTATTTTGCCTCTTAGATTATTTTGATCAAGTGGTGGCACATCCAGAATCAAAATTATCCAAGTTAAGTCAACCTAGCACTCCATATATTCAAAAAGAAAAATATCATCCTTGTGGTGACACAACAAAACAATATTGTTCAATTTTCTTTATAAGCATCAAATGTGATAAATTAACATCTTAAATACTTAATACTTGCCTTGTGGTGACACAACAAACTCATATTAAATATTTAATACTCTATTAATTTTATCATGCTAGAAGGCGACGTTCGATATTCCAAATATCTTTGAGCGCTTAGGACTTAATATAAAAATTGAGGGTTTGTTATTAATTTGTCTCATCTTGTTTAAGCAGCATTTACATATATATATAAAATACGCGTTATATTAATTAACATGCGAAGCATGTTTGCATAATATATATATATATATAGTATAAGCATGCACATATAGAATACTATATTCTACGGATTGATTATGGACTTTTATTCTAGTTTGGTTCACTAGAGCCACCAAGTGAACCAAAAGGTCAAACCCTAGGGGTCCAAGAAATAATATTTAAATATAACTATTACATTTAAACCGGGCTCCATTACAAGCGGGTCTTCAAGCTCCTTGCTCCTTGATCTCCAATTTTTCAAAATTAATTCTAACTATTCCTATTACAAAACTATTTAAAATAAATAGAAATCTTGATCAACTAAGTCGAGGGAAGTACATAGGAGGAGATAGAATTTACATTAAGAAAAATTAGAGAAGGCGAGTCTGTGAGACCCCATTTAATAAAACTCATACATTCATGCATCCAACTAAAATAAAATCCAATCATATTGGTCGATAGTCCATAATCAATCCCATTTATTATCATACACATCACCATATGCATCAATAAATAACATTCATCTCATGAATAATAAACATTCAATATATATATTGATATCATTTAATGGGCAAATTTAGTTAGTATAAAATCTATTTTGAATCAAAATAAACTCCTTTATTTTAATCCAAATTTAAATTAAAATAAAACTATTTTATTTTAATTTATCCAATTTGAATAAAATAAACTATTTTATTTTAATCAAAATTTTAATCAAAATAAACTCCTTTATTTTAATTAATTATGGAATCCAATTCCATGTAATAAAAAAATCTTTAATTAAAATAAACTCTTTTATTTTAATTAATTATGGAATCCAATTCCATGTAAAAAAAATCTTTATTAAAGGAAACACGGATATTCTTTCCTATTCACAAATAAACTCTTTTATTTTGAATAATATGAAATCTATTTCATATCTAAATAAACTCCTTTATTTAAGGAAACATGGATTCACTTTCCTATTCACAAATAAACTCTTTTATTTTGAATAATATGAAATCTATTTCATATCTAAATAAACTCCTTTATTTAAGGAAAAATAAAATCTAATTTCAACTCCAATTAGTTATTATGGAATCCAATTCCAACTCTAATTAGTTAGCATGAAATTCTAATTTTAAAATTAAAATAAACTTTATATTTTAATATTAAAATAAACCTTTTATTTTAAAATTAAAATTAACATTTTATTTTAATTATAAAATAATTAAGAATAATATATATATATATATATATATATAGTGTATATATATATATATATAACTATTATATATATATATATAATATAATAATCAATATATATATTATATGAAAAAACGTGCCATCCTTTGAAAGAAAAAAAATCAGATTCCTGTATACGTTGAAATCAGGTACGAGTCACGATCTGCCTTTTTTTTTTTTTTTTTTCGCATTTAATTGCTTGTGATTTTGTGTCTTAGAATTTTTTTAAACGCAAATCATGCCTTGTTCTTTTTAAATTTTGAAATTTCATTGATTTCCTTTTATTTTTTTCACAGTATGACGGAAATCTGTTAAGCAGTGCACATGCTTTTCTTTAAAAAAATAACATCCATGAATTCCTATTATTACGCTTTTTTTTTTTTTTGTTTAAATTTTATACAATAAAATTATGCCCAATTAAATTATTTCTAAACACATATCAATATATAAATTAAAACAATTAATAATTTGCATAAAGGTTTGGCTCGATGCCTTTATCAGTTTGTAATATTCATTATGCATGTAATCAAATTGCAAAAAAAGTGCGGAGCGTATAAAATCGAGTTTAAAAATTTTACAAACCATATACCCGGATCACCCTTTATGCACAATTATTAATTAAACGAAAAGATATGAAGAACAAACATACCCTTGAAGATCCGAGCTTCCTCAGGTACGAGTTCACCTCCAATCCTTTTCGCGTTCAACTTGAATCCACCGGGTTTGGTTCCTTCCTTTGATCAACGTTAGCCACCCAAGTGTATGGCCTCTAGAGGTGATCCACCAAGGAAGAAGAAAATTCAAGAAGAAGGGGTGGTTGGCTAAACCTTAGTTTTTCTATCTCTATAGAAAAGGTGTACTCCCAACAACTTGGAATTATTACGTAGTTGTTAAAGTCAACAACCCATCCCACCCATAATAAGACTCCTCTTATTTATAGATGTGGGCAACCCACCTTAACAATTAAGGAATTGGGTTTTAATTAATTAATCCTTTTAATTAATTAAGCTCCCTAATCTTATTAGGGATAATTAATTAAACTCCTTTAACTAATTTTCCTTCCTAATCCAATTAGGAATAAATGAGAGTACTTATATTAAATTAATTCCTAAACTCTTTTAGAAATTAAAATAATAATAATTGTAATAATATTAATAAGACTCCTCTTATTAATTTATATTTAATATTTCTAAAATATTAAATAATAAATATTAAGCTATTTAATTTATTCTATCACCATAGATTAAATTAAATATACATAACATATTATTACGATTATGCCATTTACTTCTTAAATAATTATTCTTCCTTTTATGGTGTGACCCTTTAGGTTCTCCATATTAAATAGGTTGTGAATAAATCAATTAGAACAATTCTAATCTTATTTAAATAAATAAATTAAATAATTAATTTATTTAAATAATATTTATTCTACAATAGGGATAAGCCTCCCTAATGATCAACGACTTTCCGGATAATATAGATTTCAACATTAATCATTAAAGAACCTTTGAGTAAATAGTTCTTTGACAATTCAATCCTTCCACCATACAATGTCCCAATTAAATATAAGACATGGAATTCTTGTCAAGTCTTATTTTATTTAATTATATGTATTTCGATCCTTAAATGCTAACTCAAATAATGCAAATTAGAAACTCCTTTCTAATTTCATTACGCCTTTGCCGAGGACTCTTTGGGTTGTCATTTATCGAATCACATAGAATATTTCTCTTCTTTTATTAGAAGTGGTAGATTCTTTATTGATCATACATTATCTCCATATACAACTTATTATACCCAAGCATACCCTTTGATATACCCTAAGGGTCTTAAGGAATAAGTCAAAGTATAACTCATCATACACAAGAGACTATGATGATCTCAAGTCCAAGGATTATTTGTACTACTATCACTACTGAGAATTCCTATTGATGACAAATAAAACTCCATTAGGTATTCCTTAGCGAGCCCGTCAAATTGAACTTATTCTCTAATAAGCACCTACATACTTGCTTTAGTGTCTCCACACAAATGATCATGAGATCAATCATCCTCATCCAATGAGCAAGCAACGTATGTACCAATCTATCCGGATTCACTAATCCCCAATTTAGTAATCCAATGATTGGGAACTATTTTAGTTTTAAGCTTTCTAAGAATTTAGATCTCATTAGAATGATCATCATCATTATTCTAAAAGCATTGCTTGAAACTATGGGTTTATCACATATTATAAAACAGCATCATGTAGATAATTAAAAGCCTTTAATAAATTAATACTTTTTATTAATAAATGAATGAGATTGTTACAAAGTATATGCTTTATCATCAAACATGATTGGCTTGTGTGCATACTACTTTCAATAAGTTGGACAACCCCTTATCTTAACATACTTAAGATTAGGAATCCTCCCTATCCATAACTTTTATGGAGTCTTGAAATTTGGATTTTGAGGTTACCTTTTCGTAGATATGCAAACGACCATTTCTAGGACATGACCCTGAAGGATCTTTGGAATGTCGGTAAAATCATTATGGACCGTACCATGTTCAACAAGGTATGATTTTTCCTTTCAGATACATCAATCAATTATTGCGTATCAGGAGGCGTCCATTATGAGAAAACCATTTGAGATGATTTAGAAACTTATTGCACAAGTATTTATTCCTTGATCTAATCAAAGAATCTTAATACTTTGTCAATTTGTTTCACTTCTTAATTCTTTGAACCTTTCAAATAATTCATACTTGAATTTCAACAAATACATACTAGTTTGTTCAATTTACAAAATAATTTTTCACATAAGTCAAGTATACAAAATTTATTAAGTAATATTCCAGTTCTATACAAAACATTATTATTATAAATAAAACAACAATTGCTCTTAATTATAATACCAAAGATTTCATTGTCCAACAATAAAATGGAAATAATATTTTCAACGAGAACTAAAATACAATAACAACTTATTGACTTAATAGATTTGCGTAGTAAGCGTCTTTAAACTATAAGTTTCTATGGCTAATGTTGCAACCTTTGCTTCATTTTCCACACATAGGATTACTTATATTTGTTTAGCTTTCTACTTCTGCTTGGTCCCTTCATAAATCTATATCTATAAATAACCAAAGTCGGTATCCAATACCCAAGTAGAACCTTGACTTAAAGAAAAATTTATTTCAATCATGAACAAAAAGCGTATTTATGTAGAAACTTCACTAAGCTTCTTTGGTTAGCCTCTGCAAGATGCTTCTCGCAGCTTTCTTTCCGAAGTTGTTCAAAGCTTATTGCGGTGGATGCAAATTCCTTTGCTATCCATATCGATTTTGTTCTTATTATCCTTTGTTTACGCCTTTCTATTTACCTTATTTGAATCGTTCTTCTTTTAGGAAGATCCTTTTGGCCCCTACCAAGAAGACTTGATCTTTCTTGGTTGGAAAGTGACTCTCAACATTTTTCAACACATGTTAAGCAAATCAAAGAAAGGCGATATCTAGCTTGTTCATATGAAAATTCACAACAATTGTGAAAGGAGTCAGGGAGTGAGTGCAAGATCAAATCTTGGCTCAACTATCCATCCATGACAAAACTTGTTGTCCTAATTGATCAATCAAATTGATTATGTTAAGAACCTTTTATGCGTATTATAGTGCCATTGGTCATTCTAGATCGGAAGAGCTCCTTGATATCTCGATATCTATCGGTCCTACTTTCCTCACCATCAACTACTTAATGTGCGGGGAATATAGTAGGAGCATCCATAGTTTCATGCCGTGTTGAAGCTTGTTACTCATGGATGTGAGCATGATGCATTGAGCCAATTGTGCATCATCTTGCTACTTTCTAAAAGTAGCAATCTCTTCCTCGAGAGGCATTATTCGCAACCATTGCGAGGATAGGCGTATTAAGGACATAAGATAGCTTTTTCAACTATGAGAACTATTCTCAAATTCCTTAACCAATCCGTTTAATTGATTCGATTAATTTAGCATCTAATATGCTTGCGATGATAGTAATTTTAGACATTGTAAAATTTCGTAAATGAATTTGTAATTAACAACATTTTAACATACATTCTTTTATTAATTACCAAAATAAATTAGGTCTTGTTTTAAATTGGTATCTCCCACTATTTTCTTCAAACTATATTACCCTCACTTATATAGTTTGGCAAAATCTAATTAAAGATCTCTGCTAGTGAGAATAAGGATCCCATTTCAAATGTATATAGCCTTGTGGTGACACAACAAACTATATATAAATAAATAGGTAGACAACTTTTGTCAATTACATCAACTATGCAACTCCTTGTATTTTGCCTCTTAGATTATTTTGATCAAGTGGTGGCACATCCAATCAAAATTATCCAAGTTAAGTCCAACCTAGCACTCCATATATATTCAAAAAAGAAAAATATCATCCTTGTGGTGACACAACAAAATAATATTGTTCAATTTTCTTTATAAGCATCAAATGTGATAAATTAACATCTTAAATACTTAATACTTGCCTTGTGGTGACACAACAAACTCATATTAAATATTTAATACTCTATTAATTTTATCATGTTAGAAGGCGACGTTCGATATTCCAAATATCTTTGAACGCTTAGGACTTAATATAAAAATTGAGAGGTTTGTTATTAATTTGTCTCATCTTGTTTAATGCAATGCATTGCATATATATATATATAAAATACGCGTCATATTAATGATCATGCGAAGCATGTTTGCATAATATATAATATATATATAGTATACGCATGCATTATATAGAATACTATATTCTACGGATTGATTATGGACTTTTATTCTAGTTTGGTTCACTAGAGCCACCAAGTGAACCAAAAGGTCAAACCCTAGGGGTGCAAGAAATAATATTTAAATATAACTATTACATTTAAACTCGGGCTCCATTACAAACGGGTCTTCAAGCGCTCCTTGCTCCTTGATCTCTAATTCTTCAAAAAATTAATTCTAACTATTCCTATTACATAACTATTTTAAAATAAATAGAAACCTTGACCAGCAGTCAAGGGGAAGTACATAGGAGAGAGATAGAATTTACATTAAGAAAAATTAGAGAAGACGAGGTACGCAGACCCCATTTAATAAAACCCATATATTCATGCATCCAACTAAAATAAAATCCAATCATATTGGTTGATAGTCATAATCAATCTCATTTATTATCATACACATCACCATACGCATCAATAAATAACATTCATCTCATGAATAATAAACATTTAATATATATATTGATATCATTTAATGGGCAAATTTAGTTAGTATAAAATCTATTTTGAATCAAAATAAACTCCTTTATTTTAATCCAAATTTAAATCAAAATAAAACTATTTTATTTTAATTTATTCAATTTTGAATAAAATAAACTATTTTATTTTAATCAAAATATTTAATCAAAATAAACTCCTTTATTTTAATTAATTATGGAATCCAATTCCAAGTAAAATAAAAAAATCTTTAATTAAAATAAACTCTTTATTTTAATTAATTATGGAATCCAATTCCATATATATAAAATCTTTAATTAAAATAAACTCTTTTATTTTAATTAATTATGAATCCAATTCCATGTAAAAAAAAAATCTTTTATTAAAGGAAACACGGATATTCTTTCCTATTCACAAATAAACTCCTTTATTTTGAATAATATGAAATCTTATTCCATATTTAAATAAACTCTTTTATTTAAGGAAATTAGGATTCTCTTTCCTATTCACAAATAAACTCTTTTATTTTGAATAATATGAAATCTTATTTCATATCTAAACAAACTCCTTTATTTAAGGAAAGATGGATTTACTTCCCTATTCATAAATAAACTCCTTTATTTTAGGAAAAATGAAATCCAATTTCAACTCCAATTAGTTATCATGGAATCCAATTCCAACTCTAATTAGTTAGTATGAAATTCTAATTTTAAAATTAAAATAAATTTTATATTTTAATATTAAAATAAACTTTTTATTTTAAAATTAAAATAAATTTTTATTTTAATAATAAAATTATTAATATTATATATTATATATATAATATATAACTATATATATATATATAATAACTTAACCATTAAGTGGGAGAGTTCATAATATATATTATATATATATAAACCGTGAATTCCAAACATGCATTGCCATCCTTTTCTTTTATTGTTGCCAGTTTCATGTTGCTGTACTATAGTTATATATAAATAAATATAATTTCGAAGCTAAAGCAAAGAACAAAAACAATGAATTTTAGTTATATATTATTATAGTTATATATATTATAGTTATATATATAATATAATAACCGTACTCCCTTTCTAATTTCCATTCCGTGATCTAAAAAAAGTTTGGAAACATTGACTTTGATTACCGAGAAAAAAAAATTAAATCCTGCCGAAAAAAAAATTGCATGAACTGCCGATTTTTTTTTTTTTTTTTTAAATATTATAGAATTAAATTATGCCCAATTAAATTGTTCTAAACACATATCAATATACATATCAAATATGAACAATTAATAATTCGCATAAAGGTTTGGCTCTGATGCCACTGTTAGGTTTGTAATATTCATGAACGCAATCAAATTGCATAAAAATGCGGAAGCGTGTAAAATCAGAGTTTAAAAAAATTTACAAACCATATACCCGGATCATCCTTTATGCATAATTATTAATTAAACGAAAAGATAAAGAATAAAATCATACCCTTGAAGATCGAGCTTCCTCAGGTACAAGTTCACCTCCAAATCCTTTCGCGTTCAACTTGAATCCACCGGGGTTTTGTTCCTTCCTTTGATCAACGTTAGCCACCCAAGTATTTGGCCTCTAGAGGTGATCCACCAAGGAAGAATAAGAATTCAAGAAGATGGGTGGTTGGCTAAACCCTAGTTTTCTATCTCTATAGAAAAGGTGTACTCTTCCAACTATTGGAATTATTACGTAGTTGTTAAAAGTCAACAACCCCCTCACCCATAATAAGACTCCTCTTATTAATAGATGTGGGCAACCCACCTTAACAATTAAGGAAAATTGGGTTTTATTTAATTAATTAAATTCATTTAATTAATTCGGCTCCCTAATCTTATTAGGGATAATTAATTAAAACTCCTTTAACTAATTTTCCTTCCTAATCCAATTAGGAATAAATGAGAGTACTTATATTAAATTAATTCCTAAACTCTTTTAGAAATTAAAATAATAATAATTGTAATAATATTAATAAGACTCCTCTTATTAATTTATATTTAATATTTCTAAAATATTAAATAATAAATATTAAGCTATTTAATTTATTCTATCACCATAGATTAAATTAAATATACTTAACTATATTATTACGATTATGCCATTAACTTCTTAAATAATTATTCTTCCTTTTATGGTGTGACCCTTTTTAGGTTCTCCATATTAAACCAGGTTGTGAATAAATTAATTAGAACAATTCTAATCTTATTTAAATAAATAAATTAAACAATTAATTTATTTAAATAAATAATATTTATTCTCTGATAGGATAAGCCTCCCTAGCGATCAACGACTTTCCGGATAATATAGATTTCAACATTAATCATTAAAGAACCTTTGAGTAAATAGTTACCGCATAATTCAATCCTTCCACCATACAATGTCCCAATTAAATATAAGACATGGAATTCTTGTCAAGTCTTATTTTATTTAATTATATGTATTTCGATCCTTAAATGCACAACTCAAATAATGCAAATTAGAAACTCCTTTCTAATTTCATTCTCGCTTAACGCCAAGGACTCTTGGGTTGTCATTTATCGAATCACATAGGACATTTCTCTTCTTTATTAGAAGTGGTAGATTCTTTATTGATCATACATTATCTCCACGTATACAACTTATTATACCCAAGCATACCCTTTGATATACCCTAAGGGTCTTAAGGAATAAGTCAAAGTATAACTCATCATACACAAGATACTATGATGATCTCAAGTCCAAGGATCACTTGTACTACTATCACTACAGAATTCCTATTGACAGCAAATAAAACTCCATTAGGTATTCCTTAGCGAGCCACGTTCGATGAACTTATTCTCTAATAAGCACCTACATACTTGCTTTAGTGTCTCCACACAAATGATCATGAGATCAATCATCCTCATCCAATGAGAAAGCAACGTATGTACCAATCTATCCGGATTCACTAATCCCCAATTTAGTAATCCAACGATTGGGAACTATTTTAGTTTTAAGCTTTCTAAGAATTTAGATCTCATTAGAATGATCATCATCATTATTCTAAAAGCATTGCTTAAAACTATGGGTTTATCACATATTATAAAACAAAGATCATGTAGATAATTAAAAGCCTTTAATAAATTAATACTTTTATTAATAAATGAATAAGATTGTTACAAAGTATATGCTTTATCATCAAACATGATTGGCTTGTGTGCATACTACTTTCAATCTCCCACTTGCACTAAAGCCAATCGCCATTGTATCTTATACTCTTCTCTCTAAGTGGCGATTATTATCCCGCATTGGATAAGCTTTAGTTAATGGATATGTAATGTTGTTCATGAGAGTCCACTATCTCTATAGTGATTTCCCATCTTTCAATGATTCTAATAATCAAATGAAAGTGCCACAACACATGTTTAGATCCAAGATGAGACTTAGGAACTATTCCTAGTTCTGTAATGAACTTTTAATCCAAACAATCAACTTGCAGCTTCATTTATAGCTATATACTTTGTCTTTATTACTAAACCAACAACTCTTTGCTGTTTGGAACCTTTCCAATTCACTACACCACTGTTCAAGACAACACTTTACCTTAAAGTGGATTTTTTTCTGTCATCTTGGTCTGTCTGAAAAACTTGAGTCTGTTAAGCCCTCTAGTTTTAATTTAGACCCACCATGAATATGATCACATCCTTAGTGCCGGTTAAGCACTTTAAGATGTTTTCACCGACTCATAGTGAACTTCTCCGAATATGATCGATCAACATCGGTCTCAGACATTTCATTGCATGCATGATAGTCACTCATGCGACCTCTCTTTTCAGGAGTCTGTGGGGACTATTAAGAGAGATACACTCCATAGCTCATCGACATGAGACATCTCTTGGAGTTTGCCATGCTAAACGACTTTAGCATCAAATGAATATACGTTCCTTGGGTTAAGTTGAGCATCCTCTTGTATCTATTTATATAGATTTTATCCCCAATTAAGACACTCTTCCCAAACCATTCATGGAGGAATGTTTAGACAACTTTATCTTTACTGATTGTAGCATTGGTATGTAATTCCTCATCCGTAGTATATCAACATATAATACTAAAAATTTCACGACGCTCCCACTGACCCTTTTGTACACACTAGAAGTCTTACCTCATCGAATGTAACTCTGGATCATCATCTTCTATGATGTGTACCTCATCATCATCATCCATGATGAATCCATACCTCCTAGGTATCTTTGGTACTATTCCAAATTTACGATTAAGTTGTGGTATAATAGGTCTATCTACAGGTTCCTCTTATTTGACTTATAGTATTTTGTGGTTCTTGAACTCTTCAAGATCTATTATCCTCCCACTAGCCCCTTTTAATGATAAACACCTTTATCTTAGAAGGCAACGTGTTTTACAACAAACACCTTTTGCTAAGTAGAATTATAGAACATATACCCTAAACTTACTTTAGGATGTCCCACAAATCGACACTTGTCAAATCTTGTCCCAAGCTTATCCTTTTTGAAATCTTTTCACATAAGTTGGACAACCCCTTATCTTAACATACTTAAGATTAGGAATCCTCCCTGTCCATAACTTTTATGGAGTCTTGGGGCTTGATTTTGAGGTTACCTTTTCGTAGATATGCAGCCATTTCTAGGACATGACCCTAGAAGGATACTGGAATGTCGGTAAAATCATTATGGACCGTACCACGTTCAACAAGGTATAATTTTTCCTTTCAGATACATCAATCAATTATTGCGTATCAGGAGGCGTCCATTATGAGAAAACCATTTTAGATGATTTAGAAACTTATTGCACAAGTATTTATTCCTTGATCTAATCAAAGAATCTTAATACTTTGTCAATTTGTTTCACTTCTTAATTCTTTGAACCTTTCAAATAATTCATACTTGTATTTCAACAAATATATACATTCAACTCTTTGAATGATCATCTCCTTTTCTTATACTAGTTTGTTCAATTTACAAAATAATTTTTCACATAAGTCAGTATACAAAATTTATTAAGTAATATTCCATTCTATACAAAACATTATTATTATAAATAGAACAACAATTGTTCTTAATTATAATACCAAAGATTTCATTGTCCAACAATAAAATGGAAATAATGTTTTCAACGAGAACTAAAATACAATAACAACTTATTGACTTAATAGATTTGCCGTGAAAGATCTGCTAAACTATAAGTTTCTATGGCTAATGTTGCAACCTTTGCTTCATTTTTCACACATAGGATTACTTATATTTTTTTAGCTTTCTACTTCTGCTTGGTCCCTTCATAAATCTATTTTTATAAATAACCAAAGTCGGTATCCAATACCCAAGTAGAACCTTGACTTAAAGAAAAATTTATTTCAATCATGAACAAAAACTATATTGTAACCGAAACTTCACTAAGCTTCTTTAGTTAGCCTCTGCAAGATGCTTCTCGCAGTTTCTTTCCAGTGTTCAGGCTTATTGCAGTGGATGCAAACACCTTTGCTATCCATATCAGTTTTGTTCTTATTATCCTTTGTTTACGCCTTTCTATTTACCTTATTTGAATCGTTCTTCTTTTCAGAAGATCCTTTGGCCCCTACCAGTAAGACTTGATCTTTCTTGGTTGGAAAGTGACTCTCAACATTTTTTAACATGTTAAGCAAATCAGGAAAGCTGATATCTAGCTTGTTCATATGAAAAATTCACAACAATTGTGAAAGGAGTCCGGGAGTGAGTGCAAGATCAAATCTTGGCTCAACTATCCATCCATGACAAAACTTGTTGTCCTAATTGATCAATCAAATTGATTATGTTAAGAACCTTTTGTCTGTACTATAGTGCCATTGGCCATTCTAGATCGGAAGAGCTCCTTAGATATCTGATATCTATCAGTCCTACTTTCCTCACCATCAACTACTTAATGTGCAGGAATATAGTAGGAGCATCCATAGTTTCATGCTGACGCTGAAGCTTGTTACTCATGGATGTGAGCATGATGCATTGAGCCAACTGTGCATCATCTTGCTACTTTCTAAAAGTAGTAATCTCTTCCTCAGAGGCATTGTCTGCAACCATTGCAGGGATAGGCGATATAAGGACATAAGATAGCTTTTTCAACTATGAGAACTATTCTCAAATTCCTTAACCAATCCGTTTAATTTGGATTCCGATTAATTTAGCATCTAATATGCTTTCGCAGATGATAGTAATTTTAGACATTGTAAAATTACAGTAAATGAATTTGTAATTAACAACATTTTAACATACATTCTTTTATTAATTACCAAAATAAATTAGGTCTTGTTTTAAATTGGTATCTCCCACTATTTTCTTCAAACTATATATTACCCTCACTTATATAGTTCGGCAAAATCTAATTAAAGATCTGCTAGTGAGAATAAGGATCCCATTTCAAATGTATATAGCCTTGTGGTGACACAACAAACTATATATAAATAAATAGGTAGACAACTTTTGTCAATTACATCAACTATGCAACTCCTTGTATTTTGCCTCTTAGATTATTTTGATCAAGTGGTGGCACATCCGAATCAAAATTATCCAAGTTAAGTCCAACCTAGCACTCCATATATATTCAAAAAAGAAAAATATCATCCTTGTGGTGACACAACAAAACAATATTGTTCAATTTTCTTTATAAGCATCAAATGTGATAAATTAACATCTTAAATACTTAATACTTGCCTTGTGGTGACACAACAAACTCATATTAAATATTTAATACTCTATTAATTTTATCATGCTAGAAGGCGACGTTCGATATTCCAAATATCTTTGAACGCTTAGGACTTAATATAAAAATTGAGGGGTTTGTTATTAATTTGTCTCATCTTGTTTAGCGCGCATGCACATATATATATAAAATACGGGTCATATTAATGATCATGCGAAGCATGTTTGCATAATATATAATATATATATAGTATACGCATGCACATATAGAATACTATATTCTACCCGGATTGATTATGGACTTTTATTCTAGTTTGGTCTACTAGAGCCACCAAGTGAACCAAAAGGTCAAACCCTAGGGTGCAAGAAATAATATTTAAATATAACTATTACATTTAAACTCGGGCTCCATTACAAATCCGGGTCTTCAAGCGCTCCTTGCTCCTTGATCTCTAATTCTTCAAAAAATTAATTCTAACTATTCTATTACATAACTATTTTAAAATAAATAGAAACCTTGACCGTAAATAAGGGGAAGTACATAGGAGAGAGATAGAATTTACATTAAGAAAAATTAGAGAAGACGAGGTATGCAGACCCCATTTAATAAAACCCATACATTCATGCATCCAACTAAAATAAAATCCAATCATATTGGTCAATAGTCCATAATCAATCCCATTTATTATCATACACATCACCATATGCATCAATAAATAACATTCATCTCATGAATAATAAATATTTAATATATATATTGATATCATTTAATGGGCAAATTTAGTTAGTATAAAATTTATTTTGAATCAAAATAAACTCCTTTATTTTAATCCAAATTTAAATCAAAATAAAACTATTTTATTTTAATTTATTCAATTTTGAATAAAATAAACTATTTTATTTTAATCAAAATATTTAATCAAAATAAACTCCTTTATTTTAATTAATTATGGAATCCAATTCCAAGTAAAATAAAAAAAATCTTTAATTAAAATAAACTCTTTTATTTTAATTAATTATGGAATCAATTCCATATATATAAAAATTTTAATTAAAATAAACTCTTTTATTTTAATTAATTATGGAATCCAATTCCATGTAAAAAAAAAAAATCTTTTATTAAAGGAAACACGGATATTCTTTCCTATTCACAAATAAACTCCTTTATTTTGAATAATATGAAATCTTATTCCATATTTAAATAAACTCTTTTATTTAAGGAAATTAGGATTTCTTTCCTATTCACAAATAAACTCTTTTATTTTGAATAATATGAAATCTTATTTCATATCTAAACAAACTCCTTTATTTAAGGAAAGATGGATTTACTTCCCTATTCATAAATAAACTCCTTTATTTTAGGAAAAATGAAATCCAATTTCAACTCCAATTAGTTATCATGGAATCCAATTCCAACTCTAATTAGTTAGCATGAAATTCTAATTTTAAAATTAAAATAAATTTTAAATTTTAATATTAAAATAAACTTTTATTTTAAAATTAAAATAAATTTTTATTTTAATAATAAAATTATTAATATTATATATTATATATATAATATATAACTATTATATATATATATATAATAACTTAACCATTAAGTGGGAGAGTTCATAATATATATTATATATATATAAACCGTGAATTCCAAACATGCATTGCCATCCTTTTCTTTTATTGTTGCCAGTTTCATGTTGCTGTACTATAGTTATATATATATAAATATAATTTCGAACGAAACAGCAACAAAACAGCAGCTTGGTTATATATTATTATAGTTATATATTATATAGTTATATATATATAATATAATAACCGTACTCCCTTTCTAATTTCCATTCCGTGATCTAAAAAAAAGTTTGGAAACATTGACTTTGATTACCGAGAAAAAAAATTGAATCTCATTAGAAAAAAATTGCATAATGAATCACGCCGATTTTATTTTAATTTTTTTTTTAAAATTTTATACAATTAAATTATGCCCAATTAAATTGTTCTAAACACATATCAATATACATATCAAATATGAACAATTAATAATTCGCATAAAGGTTTGGCTCTGATGCCACTGTTAGGTTTGTAATATTCATGAACGCAATCAAATTGCATAAAAATGCGGAAGCGTGTAAAATCAGAGTTTAAAAAAATTTACAAACCATATACCCGGATCATCCTTTATGCATAATTATTAATTAAACGAAAAGATAAAGAATAAAATCATACCCTTGAAGATCGAGCTTCCTCAGGTACAAGTTCACCTCCAAATCCTTTCGCGTTCAACTTGAATCCACCGGGGTTTTGTTCCTTCCTTTGATCAACGTTAGCCACCCAAGTGTTTGGCCTCTAGAGGTGATCCACCAAGGAAGAATAAGAATTCAAGAAGATGAGTGGTTGGCTATACCCTAGTTTTCTATCTCTATAGAAAAGATGTACTCTTCCAACTATTGGAATTATTACGTAGTTGTTAAAAGTCAACAACCCCCTCACCCATAATAAGACTCCTCTTATTAATAGATGTGGGCAACCCACCTTAACAATTAAGGAAAATTGGGTTTTATTTAATTAATTAAATTCTTTTAATTAATTCGGCTCTCTAATCTTATTAGGGATAATTAATTAAAACTCCTTTAACTAATTTTCCTTCCTAATCCAATTAGGAATAAATGAGAGTACTTATATTAAATTAATTCCTAAACTCTTTTAGAAATTAAAATAATAATAATTGTAATAATATTAATAAGACTCCTCTTATTAATTTATATTTAATATTTCTAAAATATTAAATAATAAATATTAAGCTATTTAATTTATTCTATCACCATAGATTAAATTAAATATATTTAACATATTATTACGATTATGCCATTAACTTCTTAAATAATTATTCTTCCTTTTATGGTGTGACCCTTTAGGTTCTCCATATTAAACCTATTTGTGAATAAATCAATTAGAACAATTCTAATCTTATTTAAATAAATAAATTAAACAATTAATTTATTTAAATAAATAATATTTATTCTACAATATAGGATAAGCCTCCCTAGCGATCAACGACTTTCCGGATAATATAGATTTCAACATTAATCATTAAAGAACCTTTGAGTAAATAGTTACCGCATAATTCAATCCTTCCACCATACAATGTCCCAATTAAATATAAGACATGGAATTACTTGTCAAGTCTTATTTTATTTAATTATATGTATTTCGATCCTTAAATGCACAACTCCAAATAATGCAAATTAGAAACTCCTTTCTAATTTCATTCGCGCCGCCAAAGACTCTTTGGTTGTCATTTATCGAATCACATAGGACATTTCTCTTCTTTATTAGAAGTGGTAGATTCTTTATTGATCATACATTATCTCCATGTACAACTTATTATACCCAAGCATACCCTTTGATATACCCTAAGGGTCTTAAGGAATAAGTCAAAGTATAACTCATCATACACAAGATACTATGATGATCTCAAGTCCAAGGATCACTTGTACTACTATCACTCTGAGAATTCCTATTGACAGCAAATAAAACTCCATTAGGTATTCCTTAGCGAGCCAACGCTCAAATGAACTTATTCTCTAATAAGCACCTACATACTTGCTTTAGTGTCTTCACACAAATGATCATGAGATCAATCATCCTCATCCAATGAGAAAGCAACGTATGTACCAATCTATCCGGATTCACTAATCCCCAATTTAGTAATCCAACGATTGGGAACTATTTTAGTTTTAAGCTTTCTAAGAATTTAGATCTCATTAGAATGATCATCATCATTATTCTAAAAGCATTGCTTAAAACTATGGGTTTATCACATATTATAAACAAAGATCATGTAGATAATTAAAAGCCTTTAATAAATTAATACTTTTTATTAATAAATGAATAAGATTTTTACAAAGTATATGCTTTATCATCAAACATGATTGGCTTGTGTGCATACTACTTTCACATACCATCCTGGAAAAGCAAACGTGGTAGCTGACGTATTGAGTAGAAGATCATATGCGGGTACGAGTGCGCTATTGTCAACGCAGAGTCCCATTTTGTATGACTTGCAAAGGATGGAGATAGAGATAAAGACTCCAGAAACCCACGTGATGATGGCGAATATACGAGTAGAACCGATTTTAATCGATAAAGTTAAAGCTGCTCATGCTACAGACCTGGAGCTGATGCATATGAGGAAGAAGGTACAAGAAGGTGCTATTCCGGAAGCAAGAATCCATGAAGAAGGAATACTTTGAGTCAACTCCAGATTTTGTGTTCCTAACGATCCTAAGTTAAAGTATAAAATCAAGATGGAGGCGCACAATACACCGTTTGCAATCCATCTTGGGAGTACCAAAATGTATCATGATCTTTGACATACATTTTGGTGGGGCAATATAAAGAGAGATATAGCAATGTTTATCTCAAGGTGTTTAACTTGTCAACTAGTCAAGGCATAGCATCAAGTACCAAAAGGTCCATTGCAACCACTTGAAATTCCAGAAAGGAAGTGGGAGCACATTACCATGGATTTCGTTACTGGTCTTCCCAAGGTTTCTCAAGGCATAGATGAAATTTGGGTCATTGTTGATAGATTGACCAAGTCTGCTCATTTCTTACAAATACGAGAAACTTATACACTTGAACGTCTTGCTCGTATGTACAAAAACGAGATTGTAAGATTGCATGGTATGCCAATATCCATAGTTTCTAATCGAGACCCAAGATTCACTTCATGATTTTGGGTTAGTTTACAAAAAGCTATGGGTACGGATTTACGATTTAGTTCGGCATATCATCCTCAGACGGACGGACAATCAGAGAGGACTATTCAAACTCTTGAAGATTTATTAAGACTTTGTGTCCTTGACTTCAAGGGAAGTTGGGACAAGTTCTTATCATTGGTGGAGTTTTCTTACAACAACAGTTATCAAACAAGTATTGGCAAGGCTCCATTCGAGGCGTTGTATGGAAGAAAGTGTCATTCTCTAGTATGTTGGGATGAGGTGGGTGAAGCAACGTTGTTGGGACTGGAGTTGGTACGTATGACTACGGAAAAGATTCAAACGATCCGACAACGTATAAAAACCTCACAAGACCGACAAAAGAGTTATGCTGATCTTCATCGAAAGGACGTGGAATTCGATATTGGAGATCATGTGTTGTTACGTGTTGCTCCATGGAAAAGAGTTATGAGATTTGGAAAGAGAGAAAAGATCAATCCTTGATTCATTGGCCAATTTTTAATCCTCGATCGAGTAGGGACGGTAGCCTATAGACTCGCTTTACTGCCAAGTATGTCTCGTGTTCATAACATTTTTTATATATCCATTTTACGTAAATATATGAAAGACCCGAACCACATTATTGAGTTTGAACCGGACGAAATAGCGAAAGATTTAACGTATGAAGAGGTTCTTGTTCAAATCTTGGATAAGAAGGAACATATTCTACGCTCCAAGGTTATACCTCAAGTCATAGTTTTATGGAGGAACCACGATGTTGAGGAAATGACCTGGGAGTTAGAATCTGAAATAAAATCAAGGTATCCTTACCTCTTCGACATACCAGGTACGTACCCTAATTTTGAATAAAGAAGGGGAGATTGTAAGACCCCAACTTTTATGAATAAAGATGAATTTTCTATAATTATCATTTTTGAATATTATGGAATGAATTTGATATAATGTTATAGTTGTGGGTAATAGTTATAAATTTTGCAAAGTACACAAGTTGTTATATAATATTCGATTGGTCGGGGAATATTCATTTTAACAGGGAATATTCGTACAACGGCACAATCATTAGTGGACCCCACAACGGAATTATTGTCAGATTGAGAAAACGACAAAAATATTTTATGAAAATAACGGCGGAAGTTTTATCGTTAACTGTTGAAACACCCGGTGTTAAAAGTTTAAGAATACGTGTGATTGCATAGTAGCACATGGTATTGATTATTGATGCTTACGTGAGAAGTCACTCAGTTTTGTTCAATTATTGCTTCAGTAATTGTTGCATATTATCTCACGTTAATTGATTCAATTATTGTCGATATTTTATATATTATTAAATCAATAATTGAGACGGCGAAGTTATTAATATTATTAGTTGCAATATTAACGATGTCTAGAAGTTCTGCCAAGGAGAGGTTTGGTCATCTAATTGTGCGCCAATAGGGATAAATTCTTATTGGAAAGCCCCCTCTTTCTTGGGAACGACCTGGTCGATTAATAGTGTGAATTATAATAATGATGATGAAGTTTTGTTTTATTAGTATTATTAATGTAATAAAACAAAAAAGCTTTTTATATAAAACAGAATACTTTTATAAAGTGATTCGTTTTATTAGACTATAAATAGAATATATTATATTTTATTATTCATAGTGTTTTGCATAGTAAAATCTTTTTATATAAAATAGAATACTTTTATAAAGTTATTCGTTTTATTAGATTATAAATAGAATATATTTTATTTTATTTAAAAGATTTTGTTTTATTAAAATATTTTATAGTAAACCAATCTGGACCGTCCGTTTAAAAGTAAATCAATCTGGACCATTCAGGAATTAGTTACTACTCAGTCCATTCTCCTATAAATAAAAGCTCATTCCTTCATTATTTCTTATGAATTCACTGAAACTTTAGAGAGAGAAACTATAGAGAGAAAGAAGAAAAGTATTCTGCTACTTCACTACTCCTATATCCAGATTTGTTCTAAGGTAAGGGTATTATTTTTTTTTTGTATTCATGAAGAGAACTTACATTATTCCATTTTATTTTTATTTCGTTGGAAAAACTCAGATACGCATGATCTACCCTATACTTGGTGAAATTCTTACATTATTCCATTCTTTATCATTATGTTGGAATAACTCGCTCATGTGAAGTACCGCATATATGGTGAAATTCTTACATTATTCCATTCTTTATTATTCGTTGGAACATCTTGTCGCAATGTTTACGCATGACCGGATCCGTTATTTATTATTCTATTGGAACATCCTATCGGTGTAATTTCACTTTGAATTGGTTCTCGTTATTTATTATTTTGTTAGAATATCCCATGCATGCACGCTTACGCATTTGACCTAGTTCTGTTATTTATTATTATGTTGGAATAACCTCGTCTGCATGCGATTCTATCGCATGCACGGTGATTTCTTTTGTTATTCCATTCTTTATTATACTTAGTTGGTTAAAGTTTTGACTTTATACTCCATGAAATTAGTGAAATATCCTTGATATTTGCGCTTCATCCAGTATCTTTTCATGGAAATATTCTTCTGAGCATTCTTGAATTTTACTCTACAAAGAAGTATCATGTTGACAATTTGGACGTTATTAGTTCCTGGATAAATTAATTCTTGAATTTGTTTTATTGAATTCTTATATCATTGTCATCATCCTCATGTTTATATTATGTTGAAAGTCAAATATGTGGGCTGTGAAGTGCGTAGAGATGGACTTGATATGATTATGACCAGGGATTAATCGGTATAATCATGACAGTAATGTTACAAATGATGTGGTAAAAGTCCTCATTGGCCCGTAGTGCATTGATTGACAGTTGTTGGAATGATCATGACCATTGATGAATACACGAATATCCTTGGCCCGTAGTGCATGGATAATTTGTGGTTTTGATACCAATGAATATCCTTGGTCGTAGTGCAGGGATGATGTGGATTATTTATTAAGCTGAGTCCCAACGATAAAAGTGTTGAAAAACCTTTTAAACTATAAAAGATAGTAGATTTTATTCTCTACTTGACTCTTTTAATGGATTGCTTGTTCCGCTGCAGTTAAACTTGATGTTTGTTATATTGTATCAGTTTAACACTGTTGAAGGCTAATGATAATTTATTCTGTATTATCTTAGTCATAATATTTCTTACTGGGCTAGTTGAGCTCTCCCTTTTACTTTCATTGTTCTCTTCAGGAAATGAGAACGTAGTAGGGACTAGTCAAGGAACGGAGTGACGGTCCAGATAATAGCATTAGTAGTCCTCACTATTCTGTTAAATAGTGTGATAATAAATGTAATGAGGACTCAATTGAGTGTGGATATTGTCTAGATGACAATATTTGTATTAAAACTCACAGCATATGTTTGTCGTATTTTACACGACTGTTGTATAATTAAGTTGTATTTGAATTTTGTACCATGTATTTGGCGACTCAAGATAGGTGATGTATACCTATTTTGGGGGCGTCACACAAAGGCCCATTTTGTATGACTTACAAAGGATGGAGATAGAGTTAAAGACTCCAGGGACTCACGTGATGATGTTAAATATACGAGTAGAACTGACTTTAATGGATAAAGTTAAAGTTACTCAAGCTACAGACCTGGAGCTAATGCGTATGAAGAAAAAAGTTTAAGAAGGTACTATTTCGGAAACAAGAATCGATGAAGAAGGAATACTTTGAGTCAAATCCAGACTTTGTGTTCCTAATGACTCTGATTTAAAGTATAAAATCATGATGGAGGCGCACAACACACCGTTTGTATTCCATCTTGGGAGTACCAAAATTTATCGTGATCTTCGACATACATTTTGGTGGAGCAATATGAAGAGAAAGATAACAGAGTTTATCTCAAGGTGTTTAACTTGTCAATGTGTCAAGGCAGAGCATCAAGTGCCAAAAGATCCATTGCAACCACCTGAAATTCCAGAATGGAAGTGGGAGCACATTACCATGGATTTCGTTATTGGTCTTCCCAAGGTTTCTCAAGGCATAAATGCAATTTGGGTCATTGTTGATAGATTAACTAAGTCTGCTCATTTCTTACCTATACGAGAAACTTATTCACTTGAACGACTTATTCGTATATATATAAATGAAATTATAAGACTACATGGTATGCCAGTATCCATAGTTTATGATCGACACCCAAGATTCACTTTATGATTTTGGGTTAGTTTACAAAAAGCTATGGGCACGAATTTATGATTCAGTTTGGCATATCATCCTCAAACGGACGGTCAGTAGGAGAGGACTATTCAAACTCTTAAAGATCTATTATGACTCTGTGTTCTAGACTTCAAAGGAAGTTGGGACAAATTCTTTCCATTAGTAGAATTCTCCTAGAATAACAGTTATCAAGCAAGTATAGGCATGGCTCCATTCAAGGCGTTGTATGGACGCAAGTGTCATTCTCCAACATGCTGGGATGAGGTGGATGAAGCAGCGTTGTTGGGACCGAAATTGGTACGCATGACAACAAAAAAGATTCAAATGATCCGGCAACGTATAAAAACCTCACAAGATCAACAAAAAACTTATGCTGGTCTTCATCGAAGGGACGTGGAATTCAATGTTGGAGATCATGTGTTGTTACGTGTTGTTCCATGGAAAAGAGTTACGAGATTTGGAAAGAGAGGAAAGCTCAATCCTCAATTCATTAGCCCATTTGAAATCCTCGGTCGAGTAGGAACTATGGCCTATATACTCGTCTTACCGCCAAGTATGTCTTGTGTTCATAACGTTTTTCACATATCTATGTTACTTAAATATGTGGAAGACCCGAACCACATTATTGAGTTATAACCATACGAGATTGTGGAAAATTTAACATATGAAGAGGTACCTGTTAAAATCTTGGATAAGAAGGAACATATTCTATGCTCCAAGTTTATACCTCAAGTCAAAGTTTTGTGGAGAAACCACGATGTTGAGGAAATGACTTGGGAGTTAGAATCTGAAATGAAATCAAGGTTTCCTCACCTCTTCGACATACCAGGTACGTACACCAATTTTGAGGATGAAATTTCATAAGAAAGGGAGGTTGTAAAACCCCAACTTTTATGAATAAAGATTTAATTTTCTCCAAATATCTTTTTGAATAATAAGGTGTGGATTTGATATAATGTTATAGTTGTGAGTAATATTTTCAAATTTTTCAAGGTAAGCAAGTTGTCATAAAATATTCATTTGGTCGGAGAATATTCTTACAACGGCACATTCATTGGTGGACCCCATGACGGAATTACTGTCGGAGTTAGAAAACGACAGAAATAACTTTTTATAAAAATAACGGCAAAAGTTTTACCGTTAACTGTTGAAATAGTCGGTGATAAAAGTACAATAATACACGTGGTTGCATAGTAGCACACGGTATTATACAGTATCTTTGATTATTGATGCTTATGTGAGAAGTCACTCAGTTTTATTTAATTATTGCCACAGTAATTGCTGCATAGTATCTCACGTTATTGATTCAATTATTGTCACAATATTTTATATTATTAAATCAATAATTGAGACTATAAAGTTATTCATATTATTATTTGCATTATTGAAAATGTCTAGAAAGTTCTGTCGAGAAAAGGGGTTTGGTCACCTAATTGCGCGCCAATAAGGAGAAATCCTTATCGGAAAGCCCCTTCTTTATGGGGAATGATCTGGTTGTTAATATTGTGAGTTATAATATTAATGATGAATGTTATTAAAAATATTTTTCGAGAAGCCAAATGAATTGAGATAAATAGAGGGGATTTTTATAAAGTATTTGTTATAAATTTGGCTTATTATATGGACCCTCACTTACCCATTTTTCAAAACTATTGGTAGAAAGTTATCTCAGTTTTGTTTTATATATATGTAAGTATTATTTATATATATATAAAATTTTGTCTGAGGGGATATCACGGGGAGTTTCTTATATATATATATATATATATATATATATATATATATATATATATATTATAAGGTTTGTTTTTTATATAAAATAGAATATATTTTATTTTATTTTATTTGCATAGTACTGCATAATGTTGCATAGTACTGCATAGTGTGTTCGTAGTAAAATCAAAAAATTTCATACAAATTCGTCGTCTGAGCCCATGAATCCTTTTCCTGTGTAGTCCGTGATTTTCTAATTCAAATAGTATCTTTCCATTCTCCTATAAATAGTATGCTTGTTTAGAAATGAAAATCACACCAGAATCAGAAAATTCTTCTTCTATAATATTGAGCGTATTTCTTTAGAGTTTAAGGAAGTTTTGAGTGTAGAAAATAGTGAATGTTTTCATCAAGAATATCCCCGTTATACCATTTAGAAGTACTCTCCTTTTAAGGTAAGAGATATTATTTTTGTTCAATATTCGTAAGAAATAATATTTTCTTTCATACTCTGTAGTATGTAAGTAATATTATTTCGTTTCAGATTTCGAATTCTACACTCATTTTGTTAAGTATTGCTTCTATACTCCTTGAAATTAGTAGAATATCCTTGAAATTTGCGCTTCATCTAGTATCGTTTTACAAGGATATTTTTCTGAACATTCTTATTAAATTTAATCTTTACATGTTTGGGTACTATTCACGGGGTACTATTCATGTGGTATTATTCAACTGGCTACTATTCACCCAGAAAATTGATTTTTTTTCTGTCTAAAATATTTTTGATACATGAATATTATTCTTGAATTTTACTCCACAAAGCAGTTGTCATGTTGACAATTTGAACATTTTTAAACTAAGGATAAATTAAAAAAATTTAATATTTCTCCTTGATTTTGTTTGATTGATGTTTATATCATTGTCATCATCCTCATGCTTATATTGTGATAAATTCATCTTTGGCCCGTAGTGCATAGATGAACTTTTGATTGGTATGATTATAACTATGTATCGGTATAATCATGACCATTGGTGATAATACGAATATCCTTAACCCGTAGTGCATGGATGATTCGTGGATGTGATAATAATTAATATCCTTGGCCCGTATGTGACGCCCCCGAAACAGGTATACATCACCCATCTTGGGTCGCCAGATACACACTACATAAATCAAATAAAAACTTAATTATGCAACTGTCATGTAAAATATGACAAAACATAGCTGAGAGTTTAAACAAGAATATTGTCATCTGGACAATATCCACACTCAATGGTGTCCTCATTATATTTATTGTCACATTATTCCGTAGAATAGTGAGGATTACTAAAGCCATTTATCTTGGACCATCACACCATTCTCCGACTCGTCCCAGCTATATTCTCATTTCCTAAAGAGAATAATGAAAGAAAGGGTGAGCTCAACTAGCCAAGTAAGAAATATTATGAATAAGATAATGCAGAATAAATTATCCTTAGCCTTCAACAATATAACAGCTGATAGAATACAATAGACAACAAGTTTTAGATCAACAACTGCAGCGGAAATAAGCAATCCATTAGAAGAGTCAAGTAGAGCATAAAATCTATTATCTTCTATGATTTAAAAAGTTTTTCATCAACTTTATCGCTGAGACTCAGCTTAATAAATAAAATCGAATCATCCCTGCACCACGGCCAAGGATTTTCATGTAATCATCAATGGTCATGATTATACCGAATAATCCCTGATCATAATCATTCCAACAACTGTCTATCAATGAACTACAGGCCAATGAGGACTTTTACCACATCATTCGTCACATTACAGTCATGATTATACCGAATAATCCCTGGTCATAATCATACCAAGTCCATTTATGCATGTAAGCCAAAGAGGACTTTAATCACAATATAAGCATGAGGATGATGACAATGACATAATAATTCAATAAAACAAGTTCAAGGATAAATTTTAAAGATTTATAATTTAATTTATCCAGGAATCAATAACGTCCAAATTGTCAACATGATACTGCTTTGTAGAGTAAAATTCAAGAATAATATTCATGTACCAAAAATAATTTGGACAGAAAAGAAATATATTTTTTGGGTGAATAGTACCCCATGAATAGTACCCCATGAATAATACCCCGACACGAAAAGTGTCTCGAATACCCAAGTGAATGATACTAGAGTGAATAGTAATCGGGTAAATAGTAACTCGTGAATAGTACTCCGACACGAAAAGTGTCCCGAACACCCGAGTGAATAATACCAAAGTGAATAGTAACCCGTGAATAGTAACTCGTAAAAAAATACCAAAGAAAATGATATTCGATGATGAGTACAAAAGAAATGATATCTCATACGAGTATAATAGAATATACGAAACTGCAAATGGATTTTCACCCGTCATGTGGTAATCCATGTAGACAAATTATTTTCACAATTTAATAAAGAATGAATACGAAGGATCATTCATCATGCATCTTGAGTAATCCACATAGACAAGTTATTCCAATGTAATAATAAAGAATGGAATAATGGAAGAATTCACCATGCATGCGCGATAGACCGCATATGAAAAAGTTATTCCCAACAGAATAATAAAGAATGGAACCAGTCATGCGTAATCTACACGCATGAGGATATTCCAATGAATAATAAAGAATGGAATAACAATGAAATTCACGAGGCATGCGATATAATCGCATGCATAAAAGTTATTCCAATGTAATAATAAAGAATGGAACGTGTCATGCGTAATCCGCATGCAGATGAGGATATTCCAATGTAATAATAAAGAATGAAATAACAAAGAATTCACCAAGCATGCGATAGACCGCCATGCAGATGAGTTATTCCAAATGAATAATAAAAATGGAATAAATGAAGAATTTCACCGTGTATGTGGTACTTCGCATAGACAGGTTATTCCAACATAATAATAAAGAATAGAATAACAACCCTTACAAGTATTGAAAGAAAATAACTCTCTTCATGAATACGAAAGAATAATACCCCTTACCTCAGAAGAAAACTGGATACTAGAATAGTGAGGTAGCAGATTTCTCTTCTTCTTTCTCTCTATAATAATTGCTCTATAGCTTTAGTGAATTGGTGAGAAATGAAGAAAGAATGAGCTTCTATTTATAGGAAAATATAGTTTCGATTATTGCACGTTTTAGGGCTCGAAATATTACAGTATAATACCCTCCTCTTTTCCTTCATTTTTAATTTAGTCCTGCAAGTATTATCAAACTTGCACCACCTTCCCTAATAGTAAATCATGTGAATCAATAGTAAATCATGTGACTCAATAGTTCTAAACATGTGAAAAAAAATTAATTATAGTATAGTACATTCATCTATACCTCCATTTTTAACTTAGTCGTGCAAGTATTATCAATCTTGCACCAATTCCCCTAATAGTAAATCATGTGAATCAATAGTACACACATGTGAACAACTAGTTATAATCATGTGAATCAATAGCAATTAATTACTCATTTATCTGGTTAATTACCCGATTGATCAATATAACTTCCAAACATCAATTATTAACGAAATAAATGTCAATTTTCATTAACACTAATAATTCTAACACAATGAAACTATCAATTTCATCTTTAATCAACACGAACTTATTCATCATTAATATTATAATTCACAATATTTAACAACCGTGTCGTTTCAGAAAGAGGGGCTTTCGATAAGGATTTCTCCTTATTGGTGCGCAATTAGGTGACCAAACCTCTCCTTGACAGAACTTCTAGACATTATCAATATTGTAAATAATAATATAAATAACTTTGTCGTCTCAATTATTGATTTAATAATATAACATATTATGCAGATGATACTGTGATAATAATTAAATCAATAATATGAGAGATATGATGTAGCAATTACTGTAGCAATAATTGAGTATAACTGAGTGACTTCTTACGTAAGCATCAATAATCAATACCGTGCTACTATGCAACTAATGCTGACACATCGTATTTTTTTACCATCGGGTATTTTATGACAACTTGCTTACTTTGAAAAAATTTCAAATATCACCCTTAACTTTAAACTTTTATCAATTTAACCATTTACTAAATAGAATAATTTTAAGAAAATTGAATACTTTTATTTCATAAAATTCGGGGTCTAACACCGTAGTACATGAATAATTCAGTCATGTGGATTACTTATTGAGCTGAGTCTCAGCAATAAAATTGATGATAAACTTTTAAATCATAAAAGATAGTAGATATCATGCTCTACTTGACTCTTCTAATGGATTATTTGTTTCGCTGCAGTTAAACTTGTTGTCTATTGTATTCTAACAGTTTAACACTGTTGAAGGCTAACGATAATTTATTCTGCATTATCTTAGTCATAATATTCTTTACTGAGCTAGTTGAGCTCGCACTTTGCTTTCATTGTTCTCTTCAGGAAATGAGAATATAGCTGGGACTAGTCGGGGAACGGAGTGATGGTCCGAGATAGTGGCTATAGTAGTCGTCACTATTTTATAAAATAATGTGATAATAATTGTAATGAGGACTCCATTTGAGTTTGAATATTGTCTATGTGACAATATTCGTGTTAAAACTCTCAGCTTACGTTTGTCGTATTGTATTAATGAAGTTTGTATTTGAATTTTATACCATGTATTTGGCGACTCAGAATGGGTTGTATATACCTATTTTGGGGGCGTCACAAAAATTATCTAAGTTAAGTCCATCCTAGCACTTTTATATATTTAAAAAAGAAAAATAGTGTCCTTGTGGTGACACAATAAAATAATTTTGTTTAATTTTTTTGATAAGTATCAAATGTGATAAATTAACATCTTAAATACTTAATACTTGCCTTGTGGTGACAAAACAAACTCATATTAAATATTCAATACTCTATTAATTTTATCATGCTAGAAGGCGACGTTCGATATTCTAAATATCTTTGAACCCTTAAGACTTAATATATAAAAACTTTGAGGGATTTGTTATTATTTGTCTCATCTTGTTTAGCGCACATGCACGTATATATATATATATATATATATATATATATAAAATACGCGTCATATTGTTAAACATGCGAAGCATGTTTGCATAACATATTATATATATATATATATATAATACTAGCATGCATACATAGAATACTATATTCTACCCGAATTGATTATGAATTTTTATTCTAGTTTGGTTCACTAGAGCCACCAAGTGAACCAAAAGGTCAAACCCTAGGGTGCAAAAATAAACATTTAAATATAACTATTACATTTAAACCCGGGCTCCATTACAAACGGGTCTTCAAACACTCCTTACTCCTTGATCTCCGGTTCTTCGAAAAAAATTCTAACTAATCCTATTACATTATTTAATTTAAATAGAAACCTTGATCAATAGTCAAGAGAAAGTACATAGGAGAGAGATAGAATTTACATCAAGAAGAAAACCAGAAAAGACGAGGTACGTAGACCCTATTTAATAAAACTCATTCATTCAAGTATCCAAACAGAATAAATCCATTCATATTGGTCAATAGTCCATAATCAACCCCATTTATTATCATACTTATCATCATATGTATTAATAAATAAAATATTCATCTCATGAATAAAATCATTCTATATATATATATGAATATCATTTAATGGGCAATTTTTAAGGTGCATGAAATCCAATTTCAAGATTAAAATAAACTCTTTATTTTAATTATAAAATTATTAAGATGAATATATATATATATATATATATATTATTCTAATGATTAAGTTGTAAGACCCCAACTTTTATGAATAAAGATTTAATTTCTCTAAATATCATTTTGAGTAATAAGGTGTGGAATTGATATAATGTTATAGTTGCGAGTAATATTTATAAATTTTTTAAAGTAAGCAAGTCATTATAAAATATTCATTTGGTCGGGAAATATTCATTTTATTAGGGAATATTCGTACGACGATACAATCCTTGGTGGACCCCACAACAGAATTACTGTCGGAGTGAGAAAACGACAGAAATAATTTTTATAAAAATAACGGCAAAGGTTTTACCATTAACTGTTGAAATACCCGGTGATAAAAGTATAGTAATACGCATGGTTGCATAGTAGCACACAATATTGTACAGTTTCTTTGATTATTGATGCTTACGTGAGAAGTCACTCAGTTTTATTCAATTATTGCTATAGTAATTGCTTCATAGTATCTCATATTATTGATTCAATTATTGTCATAGTATCATCTGCACAATATTTTACATTATTAAATCAATAATTGAGACAATAAAGTTATTCATATTATTATTTGTATTATTGACGATATCTAGAAAGTTATGTCGAAGAAAGGGGTTTGGTCACCTAATTGTGTGCCAATAAGAAGAAGCCTTTATCGGAAAGCCCCCTCTTTCCTAGGAATGATCTGGTTGTTAATATTGCGAGTTATAATAATGATGAATAAATGTTATTAAAAATGTGTTTAGTGAAGTCTAGTGAATTGAGATAAATAGAGGAGTATTTTATGAAGTATTTGTTATAAATTTTACTCATTACATGGACCCCCACATACTCATTTTTTAAAATAATCGGTAGAAAATTATTTAGTGTATATATATGTAAGTATTATATATATAATATATAAATAATGTGTGTGGTGGGTGGTGGGTGGTGCCTTCGAAGGGAGGGAGTTTATATATATATATATATATATATAATAAAGTTTTGTTTTATTAGATTATAAATAGAATATATTATATTTTATTTAAAGTTTTCATTTTAGTAGAATATTTTATTGCACAGTAATGAATAGTGAATCAAATTTTTTCGCCGGTTGCAGCGCCCGTGAAAAATTTATTGTTGGTCCATGATTCTAAAATTTAAATAGTATCTTGTCATTCTCCTATAAATAGGATGCTTAGTTTAGAATTGAAAATCACATCAGAATCAGAGAATTCTTCTTCTATAATATTGAGCGTATTTCTTTTGAGTTTAAGGAAGCTTTGAGTGCAGAAAATAGTATAAATTTTCTTCAAGAATATCCCCACTATACCAGGCAGAAGTACTCTCTTTTCAAGTTAAGGGGTATTATTTATTTCATATTCGCTTACGATATTATTTTTCGTATTCGTAAGGAATTTTATTTTTGTTCAATATTCGTAAGTAATATTATTTTCGTTCAATATTCGTAAGGAATATTATCTTCGTTCAATATTCGTAAGGAATATTATTTTCGTTCAACAGTTGTAAGGGATATTATTTTTATTCAATATTCGTAAGAAATAATATTTTCTTCCATACTCTATAATATGTAAGTAATATTATTTCATTTCATATTCCTAATTCTACACTTATGTTGATAAGTATTGCTTCTATACTCCTTGAAATTAGTAGAATATTCTTGAAATTTGTGCTTCATCTAGTATCGTCTCACAAGAATATTTTTCTAAACATTCTTGTTAAATTTTAATCTTTTCATGTCGGAGCACTCTTCATGGGTACTATTCTTAAATACGATACTATTCATACATATGGTATTATTTATACATACGATATTGTTCACAAAGTACTATTCACATGGTATTATTCATGAAGTATTATTCACGGGGAACTATTTACGATGAAAAATTGATTCTTTTCTGTCCAAATTATTTTTTATACGTGAATATTATTCTTGAATTTTACTCCACAAAGCAGTATCATGTTGACAATTTGGACATTATTGAACTTTGAATAAATTGAATTATAAATCTTTAAAATTTATCATTGCTTTCAATTAATTGAATTATTATATCATTGTCATCATCCTCATGTTTATATTGTGATGAAAGTCATCTTTGGCCTGTAGTGCATAGATAGACTGTTGATTGGTATAATTATGACCAGGAATTATGTATCGGTATAATCATGACATGTAATGTTATAAATGATGTGGTAAAAGTTCTTATTGGCCTGTATTACATTGATGGACAGTTGTTGGTATTATCATGACCATGGGTTCTCTTCGGTCAAGGGTACAAAGATGAATTATTATTTGGCATGATCATGATCACTGGTGATAATAATAAATATCATTGGCCCGTAGTGCATTGATAATTCATGGATGTGATACTAACGAATATCTTTGGCTCGTAGTGCATGGATAATTCAGTGATGTGGATTATTTATTGAGCTGAGTCTCAGCGATAAAATATTGATGATAAACTTTTAAATAATAGAATATAGTAGATATCATGTTCTACTTGACTCTTCTAATGGATTATTTGTTCTGTTGCAGTTAAACTTGTTGTCTATTGTATTTTATCAATTTAACACTGTTGAAGGCTAATGATAATTTATTCTGCGTTATCTTAGTCATAATATTCTTTACTGGGCTAGTTGATCTCACCCTTTTCTTTCATTGTTCTCTTCAGAAAATGAGAATACAGATGGGACTAGTCGGGGAATGGAGTGATGGTCCAAGCTGGTGGCTATAGTAGTCCTCACTATTCTATGAAATAGAGTCATAATAAATATAATGAGGACTTTATTTGAGTTTGGATATTGTCTATGAGACAATATTCGTGTTAAAACTATCAGCTTACGTTTGTTGTATTGTATAAATGAAGTTTGTATTTAAATTATGTACCATGTATTTGGCGACTCAAAATGGGTTGTGTATACCTATTTTGGGGGCGTCACATTCGTGATTCGCACTGAGCCAGATTATAATATATATATATATATATATATATATAATCTGCCCAAAAAAAACACGCGGATAAGGCACAGCGAAATTAAGTTCACGAATAACAGGCTTTTATTTATTTTTTTTAAAATAAATTTTATACAACAAATTATGCCCAATAAATTACTCTAAATACACACCCTTACATATATGGAATCAAAAAAATTAATAATTCGCATAAAGTTTAGCTTTGATACCACTGTAAGGTTTTGTGAAGATCAAAGTAGCAATCAAATTGTAAAATAAAATAAAAGCATGGCAAAATCAGATTTTAAAATTTTTTACAAACCAATTACTCGGATCATTCTTTATGCATATTATTAATTAAAACGAAGAACAAAAAATTATGGAATCATACTCTTGTAAATACGAGCTTCCACATGTACGAGTTCAACTCCTACTTCTCCGCGATCTTCTTGAATCTCCGAGTAGATTCCTTCTTTGATCAATGTTAGCCACCCAAGTGTATGGCCTCTAGAGGTGATCCACCAAGGAAGAAGAATTTTCAAGAAGAAGGGGGTGTTATCTCAAACCCCAGTTTTTTCTATCTCTATAGAAAAAGGGTGCGTACTCTCCAATTTTTGGAATCACTTATATCTGATATCTGATATAATACTACTCTTATAAAGATATCAGGTAACCCTATTTAATATAATAGGGTATTATTTATTTAATTAAACTCTTTTAATTAATTGGGCTCCCTAATCTTATCAGAAATAATTAATTAAACTCCTTTAACTGATTTGGCCTCCTAATCCTATTAGGAATAAATGAGAGTACTTATATTAAATTAATTCCTAAACTCTTTAGAAATTAAAATTAATAATAATTATAATAATATTAATAAGACTCCTCTTATTAATTTATATTTAATATTTCCAAAATATTAAATAATAAATATTAAGCTATTTAATTTACTCTATCACCATAGATTAAATTACATACACTTAACATATTATTACGATTATGTCATTAACTTCTTAAATAATTATTCTTCCTTTTATGGTGTGACCCTTTAGGTTCTCTATATTAAATCGGTTGTGAATAAATCAGTTAGAACAATTCTAATCTTATTTAAATAAATAAATTAAACTATTAATTTATTTAAATAAATAATATTTATTCTACAATAGGGGTAAGCCTCCCTAGCAATCAACGACTTTTCAGATAATATAGATTTCAACATTAATCATAAAAGAACTTTTGAGTAAATAGTTACCGTACAATTCAATCCTTCCATCATACAATGTCTCAATTAAATATAAGACATGAAATTACTGTCAAGTCTTATTTTATTTATATGTATTTTGATTCCTAAATACACAACTTCTAATTAATGCAAATTAGAAACTACTTTCTAATTTCATTCCACCTTGGCCAAGGATTCCTGGGTTGTCATTTATCGAATCACATAGGACATTTCTCTTATTTTACTAGAAGTGGTAGATTCTTTTTTAATCATTCATTATCTCCATATATAACATATTACACCCAAGCATACCCTTTGATATACCCTTAGGGTCTTAAGGAATAAATCAAAGTGTAATTAATTATATATAAAATACTATGATGATCTCAAGTCTAAGGATCATTTATACTACTATCACTACAGGAATTCCTATTGACAGACAAGTAAAACTCCATTAGGTATTCCTTAGCGAGTCACGTTCAGTAAACTTATTCTCCAATAAGCACCTACATACTTGCTTTAGTGTCTCCACACAAACAATAATGAGATCAATCATCCTCATCCAATGAGGAAGCAACGTATGTACCAATCTATCCGGATTCACTAATCCCCTTTTTAGTAATTCATTGATTGAGAACATTTTAGTTTTAAGCTATCTAAGAATTTTGATCTCATTAGCATGATCTGTAACAATCCAGAATTTTATTTATAATTTCAAATATTTATTGAATTAAATAAATATTTTTAATTGATGTGTTTGTTGTTTAGTAGATATTTGTTGGATTATTTATTAGTAAGTAAATAATTCATGAGTTATAAAAATTAACTTAATTAAGATAAAAGAGTGATGAATTAAATTTATGAGATAATATGGATTATATGGTTTGTTATAATGTTATTTAATTTTATTTTTGTAATTAAAGTGATTGGTTAATTTATTAAATAAAATTATAATTATAATGAAAATTATAATTTTATTGTATTGCTTTATATGGTAAATGGATTTAATAAATTTTTGTTAGATTTAATTTAATTTAAATAAAGTGTGACAATAAATATGACTTATGAAAATAGATTAAAAGAGTTTTAATTTGGTTTTACCAAACAAAGCCTTAGAGCTTTTTAAATTCTTATTTTAATCTTGTTTTGCCAAACAAGGCTTAAGGAATGATTAAGTCATTATTTGAATTAGTTTTACCAAACAAAGCCTTATGGCTTTTGAATTTAAAAAAAATTAATAATAAAATATAATATAATAAATATTACATAATTAGTATATTTATTATTATGACTGTTTTATACGTTTTATGTTTATTCTTGCGTCTGTTTTATTTTACGTAAGAAGTTTTGGCCTAAGCCTAAGAAGGGATGAAGAACAAAGAATAGGAGAGAAATTAAGAGAGAAAGAGAAGAAATCTTATCTTAAATTGAGAAGAATGTGCTTTGTGAGAATCAAAGGAAGAAACAAGAAGATTGTTTAAGCTTTATGTCTAATCAAAGGTAATAACCTAGCCCTAAAACTCTAGTTTTTGATTTCTTAAGTTTTTCTTTATAAATGAATTTTGGTGGAGGATTTGTCAAGAAATTGGATTATATATATTATTAGATGTGTATAATTTATTCTATAATTGAGTTTTCAGTAATTAGGTTCATGTGATTATGTTTTAAAAGAAGAAATTTAATTTTTGGTTATATATATGATACGACTTATTTTGGAGTCAAAATTGTTAGTTAGTTTATGAATAGAATCTGAAATTGGTGCTAGATATTGTTAGTATATTGAATTACGAAAACAACGAAAGTTGAATGAATCGAAATGGTTAAGAAACAAGGTCGTGGTGTTCAATTTCGCTAGAGATGTTAAAACATGAAAATAGTGTATGGAGTTGTGTTTTGGGTCAAATTTTAGGTTGGTTAATAATTTTATAAATTTTTATAATTCTAGTATGTTGTAGTTCTATGAATTACGAATCCATAGAATCAAAAACGGACTAATTTGGATGTGTATAACTCAAGTTATGAAGATTAGAAGGAGAAAAGGTTCAAAAAAATCGTGAGAACAGTAACTTCATGTCCCGTATCTGCTAACGGGCGTAGCTGCGCTATGTCCTAAGTCATTTGGGGTGCAACAGATTCTAGGGGCATAAATTGCTGTACCATAGCATAATTGGGCGAGATCATACCAAAGTATGTCAGGTGTGACTATTTTGACCTGTTTTAGTAAAATAAGAATAATGTTTTCATACAAACTCCGATTGAGGCAATTCAAGATGATCCGGAACGAAGACGAATAGACCTACAACTTTTATTCTTTAAGTTTTTCAATTTGAGGTCTGGAACAGGGTTCAAAACGGTCATTTTTAGGATTGTTGTGTTTCGGGGACAATCAGAGGGCGTCGGGCATGCACGTATGCAAGTGTAGTGCTCTTGACGATAAAAGATGTTGTTCTAAGTTATAGAACATGAATATTATGAAGTATAATGATGCTTAACATTAATAAATGATATATTAGATAAGTTTTATACGCATACTAAGCACACACAAGAGAGACAAATCGGACGTGTGACGAATGAACGTCGAAACGCTGTAACAAATGTTAATGAACATAAAAAGTGTTTTAAGTCAAATGAAATGAAAATTATAAGGTATGAAATGGGTTTAATATAAAATCTATAATGATTCCTAGCAAGACTTAAACACTTATATGAACTTCGAATATGAAATACAGTGAGATATAAGTTGAAAGTTAACACAATCAAATTGAACATTGTGTATTTATGATAGGAAGGGTTATCAGACGTAGAGTAAAGTTTACATTACAACTACTATGTGTTGCTATGTGACTAATAGTTAATGTGATTATATAATTGTGTAGGGCACGTGAAGTGCAGATATCTATAAGTTGTTAAATTGTTATTGGTAAATAACGATCAAGGCAAGTCTTTCAGTTCCTATTTGTTATGTGAACTTGATGATGAACTATTTTCAATCTTTATTGCAAATAACATGATGTGTTATATATATGTTGAAAGTATGAAACATTAAAGTCAACTTATGACTACGTTGATTGAGTAAGGAACTCAATCTTTATATTTGTTATATGAACTGTAGCATGTATGTTATGTTAGTCCAATGTTTATGAGATATATGTTGAGCATGTTATTATGTGCTACGTGATGCATGAAATTTGTTAGATTTGTTGGGTTGTCGAGCTTAACCTTGCAAATAACCATTTTTGTAGGTCAAGGATTGAAGGTAACACTATGTGCTACTTGAATGACATGGATCAGAAATAATACACGAAGATTAATATTTTAGCTAAAGTTTTTATTTCTTTATACCATGATTAAGATTCATGAGATGTACTAAATGTTTTATGATGTATAGTTTTATGTTGAGTTGTAAAGCTAAAGTTAGAGTTATCTGATATGTAAAGGTTATCGGAATGAAAGGTAAAATTTTATATAATAACAGTGATAAAGCGAATCATAAAATAAGATTGATTCAAAGACATGTAGATGATAAAGGTTTTGATTTAGGGAATTAAAGTAAGAAGACATAAAAGTTTAAATTATTTTGCATTTTATAAAGTTTAACATCGAATAATGATGTAAAATCAGAAGGTAGATGTGTTATTAACGACCGACGACGTTGAGAATTAAATTGTATGAATTTTGGGGTCGTTACAGTTGGTATCAAAGTTGTAAGTTATAAATCTTAGGTAGGAGTAACGTAGGCTATAACCTTAGAGAAGGAAGATGAAGATAATGAAAGAATACGCTCAAATAGAGTTTGAACAATAAGAAATAATTTAAGAAAATTATAAAGGAGGGATTAAAATATGCGTGAAAGGATTCAAAGAAGAATCTCGTAGAGTTATAAGGAATATGAATGTTGGGTTACCCAACTCCAATAATAAGGATGTAAGGTGATGTCTATAAGAAGAGAATGATAAAGAAGTTAAGAATAAAAGGTTATATTTAAGTATGGTATAATTGTACTCTTTAGTAGTTGATGTATTGTATCTGGGTTAAACGATTCCTTCATAGAGCGGAGGTATATACGAACTAGCAACTCAGAACCTAGTTTGTTGGTTGTTTTCAGGGAAACCACTCAGCGTACCATATTGAAACTGTTAGAGACTCGATGTGTACCAAGTATAGAAAATGCATACGTATGATGAAAATGTGGAACTCGAATGAAATGTTGAGTAATGTAAATGAAGTTCAAAATTCTTAAAGGGATAAGTGTTATATAAACAAGAAAATTCAAAGAAGAATTTTGAAGAGATATAAAGATAAGAAATGGGAGTTACCTAACTCCAATAGCCAAGATAACGAATAATGATGAATAGATAAAGTTTATAAGAATAAAAGCATAAATAAAATCATAAATGATAAAAAAAAAGGAAAGAAAGAGGATCGTAAAACAAAACGATCACGAGTTAAGAAAAGAATTTTAAGGGAGATTATTATAGAATAAGATCACGACGTGATCTGTTTAAGTTATAAAAGAAAGATAGTCTGTAATGTTTCAATAATTATAGCTTGATGCTATGAAGATGATGTACTATAAAATAGTACAAGATAAACTCATGAGGAGTTATAGATAATGTGATACGAGGAATTCGTATCGAGCAAAGAGCAAGTTAAGAGTAAGATAGAGTTAGGTGGAATTTCAATTGAGGACTCATGTGATGGCTGAGTTGTACAAATCTTTGTATGGGCGAGGGTTTTGTGCTTGCACTCTGTTTATCACATTGATAATCATTGGAATGTTGGTGTCGCACTATCAACGTATATGTGGCGAAAAGGTGATTCTTTTCTCATGTGTATGTTTGATAGTTAGATACTATTAAGATTAGTCAGATATTATTAGGATTGTGTGCGGTTCTTAAAACTAATGCATATAGTATGTTTGTGACTCATAATAATATGGTATGTTTGGAACCCCTCAGCGAATGGATGCCTATGGTCTGACTATGATAAGTTCATAAACTCATATTATTGTGGCAAGTTCCTGAACTTCCGATGTGTAGTAAGTTTGATGAACTATACTGGGGGTATAGGAAGATTGAAGTTGATGGATACCTGGATATTCTAAATCTACTAGTTATGCTAGACTTTTGAGATTTATTGATTTCGTGCCGATGGTTGTTGTAAGACCCCAACTTTTTTTTTAATAAAGATGATTTTTCTATAAATATTATTTTTAAATATTATGGAATGAATTTGATATAATGTTATAGTTGTGGGTAATATTTATAAATTTTGCAAAGTACATGAAGTTGTTATATAATATTCGATTGGTGGGGAATATTCGTTTTAACGAGGGAATATTAAATGCAACCAAGACAATCATTGGTGGACCCCACAACAGAATTATTGTCGGATTGAGAAAACGATAAAAATATTTTATGAACAAAACGACGAAAGTTTTACCGTTAACTGTTGAAACACCCGGTGTTAAAAGTACAGGAATACGTGTGGTTGCATAGTAGCACACGGTATTGATTATTGATGCTTACGTGAGAAGTCACTCAGTTTTGTTCAATTATTGCTACAGTAATTATTGCATAGTATCTCACGTTTTTTGATTCAATTATTGTCAATATTTTATATATTATTAAATCAATAATTGAGACGACAAAGTTATTAATATTATTATTTGTAATATTAATGATGTCTAGAAGTTCTGTCAATGAGAGGTTTGGTCACCTAATTGCGCGTCAATAAGGAGAAATCCTTATTGGAAAGCCCCCTCTTTCCTGGGAACGACCTGGTCGATTAATATTATGAATTATAATAATGATGATTAATATTGTTAAAAATATTGAAAGAATTTTTATGAAGTATTTGTTATAAAGTTAGGCGTATTATTTGGACCCCCACTTTCTCATTTTTCAAAATCGTCGGGAGAAAGTAATCTCAATTTTTCTTATATATATGTACTGCAGGCATGTGATTATATATATATATATATATAGTTAGTGGCGTGTGGTGGAGTGTGTGAATATATATATATATAATCTAGTGTGTTTGTGTGTGTTGTAGAATAAGGAATTGGAAGAAAATGGTGGTAGTGATGTACTAGTATTATATATATATATATATATATATATATATATATATATATATATATATATATGATGAAAGTGACAATTGAGAGGTGGGAGAATAACATTGTTAGTCACGGGGGGACTAAATTGGTGTGTATATAATATAAGTCACCATTAAAAAAGAAAGCAACATGTGATTATATGTATATAATATATATATATAAGTTGTCGTTGAATTAAGGGAGTAGGTATTGCGTCTGAAGATTTTCTTTCACTCGTGATTCTGAAAATTATTTCGTCCGAATTCCTACTGTGCTGTCCGTGAAAAATTCAAATAGTATCCTTTCTATTCTCCTATAAATAGGATGCTTAGTTAGAATTGAAATCACACCAGAAATTCAGAGATTTCTCTTCAATAATCTTAAGCGTATTTCTTTAAAGTTTAAAAAAGCTTTGAGCGTAGTGCAAGTTTTCTTCAAGTATATCCCCGCCCTACCCGTCAGAGTACTCTTCTTTATAAGGTAAGGGGTATTATTTCTTTCGTATTCATGAAGAAAACTTCTGTTATTCCATTCTTTATTATTATGTTGTAATAACCTGTTTATGTGAAGTACCGCATACATGGTGAAATTCTTCTGTTATTCCATTCTTTATTACTTTGTTGGAACATCCCCGCTTGCATGTAATTTACTTTGACTTTGGTTCCGTTATTTATTATTACGTTAGAACATCCCATCGGTGTAATTTTGCCGACGACTGGTTCCGTTATTTATTATTCAATTGGAATATCACATACATGCGTTTACGCACTGAATTCGGTTCGTTATTTATTATTCGTTGGAATACCCTAAGCGTAAGCGATCTATCGCACGTACGGTGATTTCTTTTGTTATTCCATTCTTTATTATACTCGGTTGGTTAAAGTTTTGGCTTTTATACTCCATGAAATTAGTGGAATATCCTTGATATTTGCGCTTCATCCAAAGTATCTTTTCATGGAAATATTCTTCTGAGCATTTTTGAGTTTATCCCACAAAGCAATATCATGTTGACAATTTGGACGTTATTGGTTCCTGGATAAATTAATTCTTGAACTTGTTTTTATTGAATTCTTATATCATTGTCATCATCCTCATGTTTATATTATGTTGAAAGTCATATGTGGCATATAGTGCATAGATGGACTTGGTATGATTATGACCAGGGATTATTCGGTATAATCATGACCGTAATGTTACAAATGATATTGGCTCGTAGTGCATTGATGGACAGTTGTTGGCATGATCATGACCATTGATGAATACACAAATATCCTTGGCCCATAGTGCATGGATAATTTGTGGTCGTAATACTAATAATATCCTTGGCCGTAGTGCAGGGATGAGGTGGATTATTTATTAAGCTGAGTCTCGGCGATAAAAGTGAAGAAAAACCATTTTAAATCATAAAAGATAGTAGATTTTATTCTCTACTTGACTCTTTTAATGGATTTCTTGTTCCGCTGCAGTTAAACTTGATGTCTATTATATTTTAACAGTTTAACACTGTTGAAGGCTAACGATAATTTATTCTGCATTATCTTAGTCATAATATTTCTTACTGGGCTAGTTGAGCTCACCTTTTTGCTTTCATTGTTCTCTTCAGGAAATGAGAACGTAGCAAGGACTAGTCGAGAAACGGAGTGATGGTCCAGATGATAGCTTTAGTAGTCCTCACTGTTCTATGAAATAGTTTGATAATAAATGTATTGAGGACTTATTTTGAGTTTGAATACTGTCTTGAAGACAATATTTGTATTAAAACTCACAACTCTTGTTGTATATTTAAGATTGTATTTGTATTCTGCATCATGTATTTGGCGACTCAGAATAGGTGATGTATACCTATTTTGAGGGCGTCACAGTTGGTATCATAGCTTAGGGATATGATCCCTGGCTGAGATGTGAGACAAGAACTAGGAGGGGAGAGACGGGGAATTCTTTCGCTAGTATGACCTACCTAAGTTTATTTGGTATTTAATTGGTCGATCAGAGTATAGGGATAATATGTGATATGTTAATTAATCCTTGTTTTGTGGCAGTATTAGAAAATGGCATCCGAGAATGTTGAGAATAGCAATGAAGCACAGGAGACCGTTGAGTCTCCACAAAACAATAATCAGGACAATGTGCATCAAGAAGGCGACAATCCTCATGCAAACAACAACACTGACCAAATGATGAACAATGGAATGTTCAGAGGCTTTCTGCAATTCATGCAGCATCAAGCAAGAGAGACTCCTGTCCGAAATGCAGGTGGAAACACTGGCAACTCTCGGACGGTCACTGCTAAGCAGTTCAAGGAGCTGGGACCACGGGAGTTTTTGGAGAGCCAAAACCACTTAAGGCGTAGACGTGGATAAAGCAAATCAACAAGATATTTGATGTCTTGGGATGCTCCTAGGAGAAAAAGGTTCCCTTTGCCATCTTCATGTTGCGAGTTGAGAGGCAGACATTCTTTGGTGGGAATCAGTAAAAGCGTACTCAACCGCCAGACCAAGATGTCTTGGGAGAAGTTCCAAGAACTGTTCAACGACAAGTACTTTTCTGAAAGTATTCGTCACATGAAAGAGGTAGAGTTCATCAAGCTGGAGCAAAACAACATGACCGTGTCGCAGTACGAAGCCAAGTTTGCCGAGTTGTCCCGGATTGCATCCCATTTGGTTGATAATGAGGAGAGAATGAAACGAATGTTTCTAAGAGGTTTGAAACCCGAGATACGTCAATATCTTATCTCTCATAAACTATGTTTGTATTCAGATGTTGTTAATAGGGCTCAGTTATTGGAGGGCGATAATGAGTCAACCCAACCAAAAGAGAGCAGCCGGCAAAATGAAAATACCAGTGATAACAGTCATCGAAGCGGTGACAATAAGAAATGGTAACCACTTCGGTGGTAATCATGGCCAAAACAATAAGAATGGACATTTTAAGAAGAGGAGATTCAATAATGATAGAAATACGTCAGCATCAGCACCTGTCGTTAAGGAAGGAGAACGACCACCTATCATATGCTTCAAATGTGGAGGGGAGGGACACATCAGTCCAAATTACGCGATGCCATCCAAAGCATGTTACAATTGTGGAAGAGAAGGTCACCTGGCCCTATTTTATCATGCACCGAAGACAAGTCCATCTGGGATGGAGGCATCAAAGGACGTCCCAGATAAGACAAAATTGGTAGTTCAAGGGAGAGCGTTTGTCGTGACCTCCCAGAAAGCAAGGAACCCGAACGAGGTCATCACGGGTATGCTTATCATAAACTCTAGCGAAGTATATACCTTATTTGATACCGGTTCTACCCATTCTTTTATTTCTCCTACTTGCGCTCAACGTTTAAATTTAACTCCGAAAAAATTAGACTTTGACCTATCTGTTGAAACTCCATTGGGAGAAACCTTCATTACATCCACTGTTTATAAGTCTTGTTTGGTTCAAATCGGTACCCTCACATTACTTGTCGATCTTATTTCCTTGAAAATACTTGCATTTGACGTAATTCTAGGGATTGATTGGTTAACTACTCATCATGCAAAAATTTATTATTTTCGTAAGGTTGTTAGCTTTCATATTCCTAACCAATCTATTATGCGAATTCAAGCAACCAAACCATTAAAATCAATCACTGTCATCTTAAGCCATAAAGCTATTCGTTTATTGAAAAACGGATGTCAAGCTTTCTTAGCTCATGTCACGGATCTAAACAAAAATACGTCAGTTTTGAATGATATTTCTATTGTTAATAAATTTCCGACGTATTCTGAAGAACTTCACGCCTACCCCGTAGGCGTGAAATTGAATTTTGTATCGACCTTGAACCCGATACAAAACCTATTTCCAAAGCTCCATATCGAATGGCTCATATTGAACTTAAGGAGTTAAAGATCCAACTGCAGGAATTGTTAGACATCGGTTTCATTCGTCCTAATACGTCTCCTCATAAGGTTCTCTATTCTATTCGTGAAGAAGAAAGATGGGAGTATGCGACTTTGTATTGATTATCTGGAGTTGAATCATGTCACCATCAAAATAGGTACCCATTGTCACGTATTGATGACCTGTTTGACCCGGTTGCAAGGCGCCAAATTCTTTTCAAAGATTGATCTTCATTAGGATATCACCAATTGAAGATTAGAATCGATGACATTCAAAGAGACGGCCGTAATCCTGCAAGATGCAGGCATTATGAATTCCTAGTCATGTCTTTTGGATAGACTAATGCTCTTGCTGCCTTCATGGATATGATGAACCGAGTATTCAAGGAATATTTGGATCACTTTGTGGTCGTCTTTATTGATGACATCCTCATATATTCTAAAATCCATGAAGATCATGAGCAACACTTGAGGCTGATACTCCAAAAGCTTCGTGAAAACAAGCTTTATGCCAAGTTGAAGAAATGTGAGTTCTGGCTTGAGGAAGTAACATTCCTTGGGCACGTGGTATCAAGTCAAGGAATATATGTTGACCCGGCAAAGATTGAAGCTATTCAAAGCTGGGAACAACCTAAATTAGTGACCGAAGTACGTAGCTTCCTCGGCTTAGGTGGTTATTATCGGAGATTTGTAGAAGGGTTTTCTCGACTTGCTACTCCATTAACTCAGCTGACTCGAAAAGATACAAAATTCGGTTGGAATGAGGAATGCGAGAAGAGTTTTCAAGAACTCAAGAGGAGACTCATTTCAACACCTGTTCTGACAATACCATCTGGCTCGGAGGGATTTGTCATCTACAGTGATGTTTCAGGCAAAGGGTTAGGATGTGTTCTCATGCAACATGGGAAAGTCATAGCCTATGCCTCTCGACAACTCAAAGAATATGAGAGGAATTATCCTACTCATGATCTAGAGTTAGCAGTAGTGGTTTTTGCACTTAAGATTTGGAGGCATTACTTGTATGGGGAGAAAGTGGAGATCTTTACGGATCATAAAAGCCTCAAATATTTCTTCACTCAAAAGGAACTCAACATGCGATAGCGACGTTGGCTTGAACTGTTGAAAGATTATGATCATACCATCCAATACAATCCTGGAAAAGCGAACGTGGTAGCTTACGCATTGAGTAGAAGATTATATGCGGGTACGAGTGTGATATTGTTAACGCAAAGGCCCATTTTGTATGACTTGCAAAGGATGGAGAGAGAAATAAAGACTCCAGGGACCCACGTGATGTTGGCGAATATACGAGTAGAACTAACTTTAATCGATAAAGTTAAAGCTGCTCAAGCTACAGACCTGGAGCTGATGTATATGAGGAAGAAAGTACAAGAAGGTGTTATGCCAGAAGCAAGAATCGATGAAGAAGGAATACTTCGAGTCAACTCCAGACATTGTGTTCCTAACGACCCTGAGTTAAAGTATAAAATCATGATGGAGGTCCACAACACACCGTTTGCAATCCATCCTGGGAGTACCAAAATGTATCATGATCTTCGACATACATTTTGGTGGGTCGACATACATTTTGGTGGGGCAATATGAAGAGAGAGATAGCGTTGTTTATCTCAAGGTGTTTAACTTGTCAACGAGTCAAGGCAGAGCATCAATTACCAAAAGGTCCATTGCAACCACTTGAAATTCCAGAATGGAAGTGGGAGCACATTACCATGGATTTTGTTACTGGTCTTCCCAAGGTTTCTTAAGGCATAAATGCAATTTGGGTCATTATTGATAGATTGACCAAGTCTGCTCATTTCTTACCTATACGAGAAACTTATACACTTGAACGTCTTGCTCATATGTACATAAACGAGGTTGTAAGATTGCATGGTATGCCAGTATCCATAGTTTTTGATCGAGACCCAAGATTTACTTCACGGTTTTGGGTAAGTTTGCAAAAACCTATGGGCACGGATTTATGATTTAGTTCGGTATATCATCCTCAGACGGACGGACAATCAGAGAGGACTATTAAAACTCTTGAAGATTTATTAAGACCTTGTGACCTTGACTTTAAGGGAAGTTGGGACAAGTTCTAACCATTGGTGGAGTTTTCCTATAACAACAGTTATCAAGCAAGTATTGGCATGGCTCCATTCGAAGCGTTGTGTGGAAGAAAGTGTCGTTCTCCAGTATGTTGGGATGAGGTGGGTGAAGCAACGTTGTTGAGACCGGAGTTAGTACATATAACTATGAAAAAGATTCAAATGATCTGGCAACGTATAAAAACCTCACAAGATCGACAAAAGAGTTATGTTGATCTTCATCGAAAGGACGTGGAATTCGATATTGGAGATCATGTGTTGTTACGTGTTGCTCTATGGAAAGGATTTACGAGATTTGGAAAGAGAGGAAAGCTCAATCCTCGATTTATTAGCCCATTTTTAATCCTCGATTAAGTAGGAACTATGGCGTCTAGACTCGCTTTACCGCCAAGTATGTCTCGTGTTCATAACGTTTTTCATATATCTATGTTATGTTAATATGTGGAAGACCCGAACCACATTATTGAGTTAGAATCGGATGAAATAGCGGAAGATTTAACGTATGAAGAGGTTCCTGTTCAAATCTGGGATAAGAAGGAACATATTCTACGCTCCAAGGTTATACCTCAAGTCAAAGTTTTATGGAGAAACCACGATGTTGAGGAAATAACCTGGGAGTTAGAATCTGAAATAAAATCAAGGTATCCTTACCTCTTCGACATACCAGGTATGTACCCTAATTTCGAGGGCAAAATTTCATAAGAAGGGGAGGTTGTAAGACCCCAACTTTATTTTAATAAAGATGATTTTTCTATAAATATCATTTTTAAATATTATGGAATGAATTTGATATAATGTTATAGTTGTGGGTAATATTTATAAATTTTACAAAGTACGCTAGTTGTTATATAATATTCGATTGGTCGGGGAATATTCGTTTTAATAGGAAATATTCGTACGACGGCATAATCATTGGTGGACCCCATAACGGAATTATTGTCGGATTGAGAAAACGACAAAAATATTTTATGAAAATAACGGCGGAAGTTTTACCGTTAAGCTGTTGAAACACCGATGTTAAAAGAAATGACGAGAATCTCGCATGGTTGCATAGTAGCACACGGTATTGATTATTGATGCTTACGTGAGAAGTCACTCGCTTTTGTTCAATTATTGCTACGAGAATTGTTGCATAGTATCTCACGTTATTTGATTCAATTATTGTCAATATTTTATATATTATTAAATCAATAATTGAGACGATAAAGTTATTAATATTATTTTTGCAATATTAACGATGTCTAGAAGTTACATCGAGGAGAGGTTTGGTCACCTAATCAATGTACCAATAGGGAGAAATCCTTATTGAAAGCCCCTCTTTCGTGGAATGACACGGTCGTCGATTAATATTGTGAATTATAATAATGATGATTAATGTTGTTAAAAATATTGAAAACTCACAGCTCTTGTTGTATATTTAAGATTGTATTTGTATTCTGTACCATGTATTTGGCGACTCAAAATAGGTGATGTATACCTATTTTGGGGGCATCACAGTTGTACTTTTGATTTTTGAAAAATGTTGGATCACACTAGTGAACCAAAGAATTTTTAAAACAGTGCTATTATTCGCGTATCTATGTTGTTTGTTTCGGCTTAGATAAAAAAATGATTTTAAATTTTCAAAATATATTTTAACTATATGTATCGGGTGATATGATAAACGATGGAGTCATCAATGCAATGGAACCTGGTGTTGGATGTGATCATATAATCGTCAGCCCACTATGGTGAGATGTAGTATGACAATGTCATAATCATGACGCCATAAAAAGATTTTTTGAGATTTCTTTAGGATATGAGAATATATATATATATATATATATGAATATTTCGATTGATGTCCGAATTATTGTAGAAGTCTATGCTATTTGATTCAGCTAGACGAATATTGAAAGATGTTCATGAAATTCAAGCATTTCTTGAGAAGTTATACCAAACCGAATTGTTTTGGTGTGGATTCAGATGTTGAAAATCTGAGATGAAAAACCCTTTTATAGGGGTTTACGCGGAGGCGTTTAGATGTTTGTGCACAATACATGGTACGAAGGGTTGATCACCCTAAGTACGGCGAGTCCCTACAGTATTACTGTTAAGGTTAAAGTTGAAAGATTACTTGTAACCGTGGACATAGTTCGTGGTCTTGTGACCCTCAGTTACATCTCTAAAAAATGAGAAGAACAATCCTATTGTGGGGGAATTATTTTACGCGATGCGTTTAGATGTTTGTGCACAATACATCGTACGAAGGGCTTAACACCCTAAGTACGGGAGTCCCTACAGTCTAATGATTGTTAAGGTTTAAGTTGAAAGAGTACTTATAACCGTGGACGTAGTTCAAGGTCTTGTGACCACTTAGCATGATTTGGAATCTTTTAAATTCCTGAGTTATTCATACTGCTTCCCAATTATTGAGCAATTGTGGAAGATTCTTTCTATTCTAAAAGGCGAATGTGGTTAGGATGATATTCTTTAGAAAGAAGTGAGTCGAATAAATGCGACACTGAATGATGAATATATTGAATAAGTGAGAAAAGAAATTTTGAAATGAGAAGGAGATGAGTTATCAAAGAATAATGTAAAACTTTTAATAGAAAAGTTTAATAATTGTAGAAAGATCTTTGTGGAAAGAAGTGGTTATAGAACCCAATGAATGAATAAAGTATTAACATAAATTCTATTGTGATAGATTGAATGAATGAAGATTAATAAATAAAATTTCAAGGATGAAATTCTTAAAAGAATAGATGAATGTAATATCCCAAGTGTTTATGATAACGATCCTTAGAAAAAGAAATGAATGGGTTAAAGAATATATAATACTCAAAATATAATTGAGTTCAAGTGAAAGTTATGAAATAAAACTTACAAGAATTTATTATGAAGAATGGTGGGAGTAGAAAATATAAAACCTATATTAAGGTAATATGTTGAAGTTATTCAACGAAGAGATTTGATAAAAAAAACTGAGGAAGGTAGGGTTTCGGTGATTCCGAGGACGGAATCTTTATAAGGTGGGAAGAATGTAACAATCCAGAATTTTATTTATAATTTCAAATATTTATTGAATTAAATAAATATTTTTAATTGATGTTTTTGTTGTTTAGTAGATATTTGTTGGATTATTTATTAGTAAGTAAATAATTCATGAGTTATAGAAATTAACTTAATTAAGATAAAAGAGTGATGAATTAAATTTATGAGATAATACTCTAATTTAACTCAATAACTAAATTAGAGAGTTATTAAGGATTATATAGTTTGTTATAATGTTATTTAATTTGATTTTTGTAATTAAAGTGATTTGTTAATTTATTAAATAAAATTATAATTATAATGAAAATTATAATTATAATTTTATTGTATTAATTTATGTGGTAAATGGATTTAATAAATTGTTATTAGATTTAATTTAATTTGAATATGGGAATTTATTTAACTAAAGTGTGACAATAAATATGACTTATGAAAATAGATTAAAAGAGTTTTAATTTGGTTTTATCAAACAAAGCCTTAGAGATTTTTAAATTCTTATTTTAATCTTGTTTTGCCAAACAAGGCTTAAGGAATGATTAAGTCATTATTTTAATTTGTTTTACCAAACAAAGCCTTATGGCTTTCGAATTAAAAAAAATAATAATATAATTAATATTACATAATTAATATCTTTGTTATTATGACTGTTTTATACGTTTTATGTTTATTCTTGCGTCTGTTTTATTTTACCTAAGAAGTTTTGGTCTAAGCCTGAGAAGGAAGGAAGAACAAAGAATATGAGAGAAATTGAGAGAGAAAGAGAAGAAATCATTTGTTAAATTGAGAAGAATGTGCTTTGTGAGAATCAAAGGAAGAAACAAGAAGATTGTTTAAGCTTTATGGCTAATCAAAGGTAATAACCTAGACCTAAAACTCTAGTTTTTGATTTCTTGAGTTTTTCTTTATAAATGAATTTTGGTGGAGGATTTGTCAAGAAATTGGATTATATATATTCTTAGATATGTATAATTTGTTCTATAATTGAGTTTTCAGTAATTAGGTTCATGTTATTATGTTTTAAAAGAAGAAATTTAGTTTTTTGTTATATATATGATACGACTTATTTTGGAGTCAAAATTGTTAGCTAGTTCATGAATAGAATCTGAAATTGGTGCTAGATATTGTTAGTATATTGAATTACGAAAACAACGAAAGTTGAAAGAATCGAAATGGTTAAGAAATAAGTTCATGGTGTTCGATTTCGCTAGAGATGTTAAAACATGAAAATAGTGTATGGGCATGTGTTTTGGGTCAAATTTTAGGTTGCTTAATGTTTTTATAAATTGTTATAATTCTAGTATGTTGTAGTACTATGAATTAGACTAATTTGGATGTATATAACGCAAGTTATGAATATTAGAAGGAGAAAAGGTTCAAAAAAATCGTGAGAACAGTAACTTCAGGTCCTGTTTCTGCTAACAGGCATAGCTGCGTTGTGTCCTAAGTCATTTGGGGCGCAGGTGCACCTTGCCCAACGCTTAATTGGGCGCAGCTGCGCCCAAAGTATGTCAAGTGTGACTGTTTTAACCTATTTTAGTAAAATAAACATAACTTTTTCATACGAACTCCGATTGAGACGATTCAAGATGATCCGGAACGAGGAAGAATATACCTAAAACTTTTATTCTTTATGTTTTTCAATTTGAGGTTGGGAAAAGGGGTAAAATGGATATTTTTAGGACTATTGTGTTTTTGGGGACAATCGAAGGGCGTCGGGCATGCACATATGCAAGTGTAGTGCTCTTGACGATAAAAGATGTTGTTCTAACTTATAGAACGTGAATATTATGAAGTATAATGATGCTTAACATTAATAAATGATATATTAGATAAGTTTTATACGCATACTAAGCACACACAAGAGAGATAAATCGGGCGTGTGATGAATGAACGTTGAAACGCCGTAACAAATGTTAATGAACGTAAAAAGTGTTTTAAGTCAAATGAAATGAACATTATAAGGTATGAAATGGGTTTAATATAAAACCAATAATGATTCCTAGCAAGACTTAAACACTTGAATGAACTTCGAATATGAAATACAGTGAGATATAAGTTGAAAGTTAACACAATCAAATTGAACATTGTGTATTTATGATAGGAAGGGTTATGAGACGTAGAATAAAGTTTACATTACAACTACTATGCGTTGCTTTGTGACTAATAGTTAATATGAATGATTATATAATTGTGTAGGGCACGTGAAGTGCAGATATCTGTAAGCTATTAAACTGTTATTGGTAAACAATAATCAAGGCAAGTCTTTCAGTTCCTATTTGCTATGTGAACTTGATGATGAACTGTTTTCAATCTTTATTTCAAATAGCATGATGTGTTATATATATGTTGAAAGTATGAAACATTAAAGTCAATTTATGACTACGTTGATTGAGTAAAGCATGTTGATTGAGTAAGGAACTCAATCTTTATATTTGTTATATGAACTATAGCATGTATGTTATGTTAGTCCAATGTTTATAAGATATATGTTGAGCATGTTATTATGTGCTACGTGATGCATGAAAACTATTATATTTGCTGGGTTGTCGAGCTCAACCTTGCAAATTACCATTTTTGCAGGTTAAGGATTGAAGGTAACACTATGTGCTACTTGAATGACGTGGATCAGAAATAATACACGAAGATTAATATTTTAGCTAAAGTTGTTATTTCTTTATACCATGATTAATATTCATGAGATGTACTAAATGTTTTATGATGTATAGTTTTATGTTGAGTTGTAAAGCTAAAGTTAGAGTTATCTGATATGTAAAGGTTATCGGATTGAAATGTAAAATTTTATATAATAATGTTGATAAAGCTTTAATCATAAAATAAGATTGATTCAAAGACATATAGATGATAAAGGTTTTGATTCAGGGAATTAAAGTAAGAAGACATAAAAGTTTAAATTATTCCGCATTTTATAAAGTTTAACATCGAATAATGATGTAAAATCAGAAGGTAGATATGTTATTAACGACCGAAGTTGAGAATTAAATTGTATGAATTTTGGGGTCGTTACATGATCTCATCATGATTCTAAAAGCATTGCTTAAAACTATGGGTTTATCACATATTATTAAAACAGCACCATGTAGATAATTAAATACCTTTAATAAATAATTCTTTTATTAATAAATAAATAAGATTGATTACAAAGTATATGCTTTATCATCATACATGATTAGCTTGTATGAATACTACTTTCAATCCAGCAGTACTTGAAGGATATTGTGATGCGAATTGGATATCGGATACAAAAGACTCTAAATCCACAAGTGGTTTTGTGTTTACACTAGATGCAAGAGCAATATCATGGAAATCTTCTAAACAAATATGCATTGCTCGATCAACGATGGAATCTGAGTTTATTGCATTGGGTAAGGTTGGAGAAGAAGCTGAATGGCTTCATAATTTTTTAGAAGATATTCCTATGTGGCCTAAACTTGTGCCGCCTATTTGTATCCATTGTGATAGTCAATCAGCAATTGGAAGGGCACAGAGTCACATGTATAATGGTAAGTCAAAACATATTCGTCGTAGACACAATACCATAAACAATTTTTCTCTAACAACATTATGTCTATTGAATACATAAAGTCGAAAAAAATACAGCAGATCCGTTGACTAAAGGTTTGACTAGAGAGTAAGTAAAAATAATTTCGAGGGGAATGAGTTTAAAGCCCATAAACAAGTATCATCATGATAGAAACCTATGATGAACGAGATTTTTATAATTATTTTTAAATATTTATTAAATTAAATAAATATTTTGTTAATTCATTTATTGAGTTATATAAATATTTGATGGAATTGTGATAGATTAATTTAATTAAATTAATATGCAAAGTAATTTTATAGATCAAAGTGAGAATTTAATTGGGATAACTAAATTATATGAATTGTTACTTAATTTTAATGTTGTTCTAATTAACTAAATAATTAATTAGAGATTTATTGATTTGTTATAAATAATAAATGAGAATTTAATTATGTGACTATGTGATTTAATTTGGAATTATTCTATTTTATTGAATTAAATAAGATATTTGATTAATTGATTAATTGCTTAATTGGGTGTGATATTATTAAATTAGATAATAAGAGCTTAATTAAATTAAATGGGGAAAAGTATTTATGAGGCTAGCCAAACATGGCCTTAGGAGGAGTTGGCTAGTTAACCCACTAAGAGATTAACTGCCCACAACAATGTCAGTTTATCTATACGTATAATTATATATGAAGTTTATAACTTATATCTTATATCATTCATCAGAGGGAAACTTAGAGAAATACAGAGAGAATTTAGAGATACAATTGAGAGAAAGTGTGAATTGAAGAAGAAGTAGAGAACAACCTCATCATCTTTGAATCATATACACAAACTACCATGGTAATCTCTTCAACCCAACTTTAATTTATGTTCTTATATTTTCTATGAAAAAACTATCTCAAAGTCCTCTATGATTGAAGAGATTGATAATTGATGAGTATATGATGCTATATATGTTAGTATATATTTACAATATGTTTATATCATATATTCATGTGATTAGAGTAATAGATTTTATGTAAACATGCTAGAATCAGAGTTTTTCCATTTACGAGCGTTTTAAGTTCTCTGTAAAATAATCTTTGTATGATCAATGCATGAATTGATGATGTATGTGTATATACATGATAATATATAATCATAGCATGTTTTCTACTATCTATGTATGTTTTCAAACCATCAATTTCATATAAATATGTTGTAATTGGAGTTTTATAGTCTACAGAGTAAAAACACATGAATATAGCTTGAAAGTACAAAACATTCATGCTTTAATTTCATATTAATTGGTAAATTGATTAATGATTATGTTTATACATGTAAAAAACGAATAGAACGAAACTTAAACGGACTGATTTGGTGTTATAACGAATTTGTAAATTGCGATTTCATGAAATTTGACGAAACTTTGAAAAACGGCAAGAACATGAAAATTATGAGTTCAAATTCAGTTGTTTATGTGATTTAAGTTGTTAAAAGCATGCTAATAATGTCTTTAGATGTTTCTGTTAAGTTCAGAACACATAGGTAATATTGAATTCGTTGTTTATATAAAGTTTTGCCTAATTTTGTTTTCTGATGTGTTCTCTCGCGAACTGCAGAATTGGATACTGGGTAGTCGTGTTATAAGTCCCTCGGCTTCAGTCGGAATTCGACTTCGGATGGCGTCATATGTATTCGGAGTCAAAGTTCGGCTTTGGTCAAAATTCGACTTCGAATGGCGTCATATGTCTTCGAAGTCAGAGTTCGGCTTCGGTCAAAATTCGACTTTGGATGGCGTCATGACTTCGAAAACCAAAAATTTAGAGTTCGGCTTCGGTCGAAGCTCGGATCCGGATGACGTCATGTATATGTGAAAGATGGTAATGAGCAGAATTTAAGCTAAGTTAACAAGTTATACTGAAAGTGGGAACTAAACTTATAAATGTAACTAATAAATGTTGTGAATACATATGATATATGTATAGGATTAAGTTGAGGAACGTGAATAGTATGCGTGTAATTTACGCATGAGGCAAGTTTCTAAACCTTATTCTTACATTGAGCAAGTTCTTAAATCTTATTATTTTTTAGCAAGCTTCGTATTCTTATTTCGAACTGTTCAAAGCTTAATTATTCAAGTTTATGATTCCAAATGAAATGTTTTAATTCTTTCGAAGTATTACTTCTATTGTACAAAGTTCATTCAATTGTATAGAATTGAGATCCAATCTTTGATTTGATTATTGATTTCAATATTGTATTGAAACCTTGAACATATAATGATTCCTTATTGATTCAACTAATCCTTAGTTGATGATTATTGAACTCTAAATTACCCTTGAAGCTAATCCGAATCAAACTTCCTTTGGTGCAGACTCTAATGGTAAATTGAGATGAACAACCCTATTATAGGGTATTATTGATGCTTTAGTGTTAAGATATTGTGCACAGTATGGTACTAAGGGCTGATCCCCCTATGTACGAGAAGAAGAGTCCATAGTCTTATGACTATTAAAGGTTTGAAGCATAAACACTTGATAACCTAGGACATAGTTCAAGGTCTTATGACCCTTAGAAGTTCTTTTGATTCTTGTTATTCTTTCTTGATTCAAAAGCCGAGTTTTCTTATTTCAGAAGCCTTTGATTCACTCGCATGTTATCATATTGTTGTTGTATTATTATATTTGTGGGCAATTATGCTCACTCTTGCGTAATAATAACATTACAGTTAAGAACGAAAGGTCCGACCAGCCTTCTTCTAGCAAAGGCAAGGGCAAGGTCAACAAGTGATGAAGACTTGTTGTTTATTTGATATATTTATGTTTCAAAATTATGTTAAAAATTATGTAAGACATATTATTTGATTTTGCTTCCGCGTTTGAGATTTAAGGTTAGTATGACCTGGGATTAATGTATTTACATTCAGATGTTGTAACTCCATAAGGAGAGGATTTATTTTTATCTATTTTATGGTTTTCATTTATTATGGGTAGATAGAGATATGATGTTTGTACGGTGAACACCAAATCCCGTGGAAATCAAAGTACCCAAATTTGGGGGTGTCACAGGTTGGTATCAAAGTTGTAGGTTATGAACCTTAGGTGGGGGAAAAACCTAAGGTAGTAGCCTTATAGGAGATTGAGAATATAGTGGTGATAAACTCTTATTGAGTTCTAAGAACTGAATTCCTTAATTCATTGAAGATAATAAAAGACTTTATGTGCTTATGTGATAAACTTATGTACTCACGAGTATCGATTAGTAACTAAAAACTTAAAACTGTGTTGTCAGGATGTCGAATGTTGGAGGATCTAGTAGAGCTGGGGAGGAGGATCCCTGAGTACCTAGAGAGGGGGAGCCCCGAGACATCCATATCGTTTGAGAGCAGTTGGTACAGAGAGAGCCATCTCTATTGATCATGTTGTGGGTCAGGAGCATGTGTCTGAGACTGATCCGGAGGAGGATCCTGAGGAGGAAGATGAGTTCCCACAGAACTCTATTGCAGCTCAGATGTATGACGAGGTGTATGACCATGACATTGAGCTTTAGGATAGATTCAGAGAATTGGAGGAACTGGCAGATAGACGTCAGAATACTATAGGTCAGAAGAATGAGGAAATACAAGGTCTTGATGCACGTCTTGGAAATATGGAGTGAAAATTAGTTCACTTAGAGGGTGATAATGGCGAGTTAATGACGTGATTTGTAAAAAGTCAAGGATGATGATCGAGAGGGAGTCCGCCAAATGAGCCAGAGCTAAAGATGCTTATGAGGAGGCTTCCCATCGAGTAGATGTAGCCGAGGAAGAGGTACAAGCAAAGAAGGTCAAGATGGTGGAGATGGATTGTGCATTCAACACTGCGGTGAAAAAATCTCAAGATCGAGTTATGTAATATCCAATTCAGTTCGAGGACTTACCTTGGTACATAATGGATCGTATGATGATGTTTCGTATCATGGAAGAAGAGCGCAGAGAAGTTGTTCGATGTCTTAATAGGCTGTGATAGGAACATTATAAATTATGTGAATATCTATGATAATTAATGATGTAAATTCTAGTGTAAATAAAAGTAATGGAATATGATGATTTAATCCTGAAGATTCTTTATCTCAGGATAGTTGATGTAAATTGCTAGCGTACTATGTTAAAACTTTCGATTTAAATAAAATATCATAGTTTATTTGAGATAATGTGTTAAGTGGTTATGTTTAAATGTTTTAGTTAAGCCTTAAATATTTAAAGGACTGAATAAAGACCTAATAAGCGTATATTTTAACAGAAATATGCTACCGAGAAGAAGACCAAACCGTCAACTGGCCCAAGAAGGTTCAACGAACAACAACACTGACGCCAATACTAACCCCGTTCAGCAGTTGGTGAACTTAATTATTGGCTAAAGTGATTAACAATCAAACTCAAACTCCACCAAATACAACGTTCAAGGACTTTAAGGCGGTGGGATCGCCAAAGTATAAAGGCTCCATGAACCAAATAGAAGCTCAAACTTGGGTTATGAAGATGGAAAAAGTTTTTGACGTCGCCAGAGTTAGAGAGGACTAGAAAATCGCCTATGCAACGTTCATGCTGAAATCAGAAGCCAGCTATTGGTGGCAAGCAAATAAGGTTCGTGGAGGATAAGGTATGATCGCCTGGGAGAGGTTTAAGGAGATGTTCTTCGAGATGTATTTCTCGACAAGCTCGAAGAACCAAATGGAGGTACAATTTTTGAAATTGAAGCAAGGCAATATATCTGTATCAGACTATGCGACAAAATTCAATGAGTTGGCTAGATTTGCCACGTATCAAGTATACACGGATGAGAGGAAAGCAAAAAGGTTTGAACAGGGACTGAAGCCCTGGATATATAGCAAAGTGTCAATGTTTCAATTGATCACTTTTATTGGAGTAACGGAGAAGGCCATCCTCGTTGAAGGTGGGAGCGATGCGGTGACCAAATACAATCAGGATCAGAAATAGAAGAAGAGTGCAAATGAAGGAAATAACAAGGCCAGTGGCAGCAACACGGGAGGAAGTAACAACCAGAAGAGGAGGTGGAGTGACAGCTCGTCAATTGGAAATCAGTAAGGAGGTCAGAAGAAGAGGATTGAAGCATGCCCAACCTGCTGAAAAGCTCACATGGGGGTCCATATGAAAGAGAAAAGAGTTTGCTATAATTGTGGTCAGGAAGGCCACATAGCACCTAACTGCCCTAACCTAAAGAAGGGCGCATGCTTCACATGTGGGTCGAAGTGTAGAGATTTCAGCACAAAAACAACGGAATATAAAATTTTCAAAACAATTTCTGAAACCCTAAAATAGGATCCATGTGAAAACATATTAATTCAGAGGTTTAGATTCTTATTGATTATCCTAGCTTGAATGAATACGATGAAAAAAAAACTAGAACAGCTTCAAATCTTTAACGCAATCCAACGAAACTGGGCCTCTACGGTATCCACACGAACGCCCCGCGACTCGTCACACAATCTATAGCAAAGAGAGTTGCGGTACTAGCCACCAAGGATCTGGATTTTCTAAAGCTTTTCTCTCTAGTCTCTCTCTAAGAGCGGCTAGGGTTTAGGTTTATGATATTATCCCTTTATAAAACGACTGATATATCATATATATATATATAGCAGTCAAAAGGAATTAACCAAAACCTAATCCCATTATAAAAGTAAAATTTGAATTTATATATATTATATCTTAATTAAGTCTTACTTAATTAATATACATATATATAAATTATCCTATTAATTTAAATTCATAATTTAAATACTATCAATCATATTGACATGTTTAAGTTCTTACAATTTATATTAATTCCCCTTTTAATTACGTTCTAAGTGTGTGACCCTATAGGTTATTATTACGTTGACAATAATCTTAAAATCATATTATAAAACTATAAACAGTGAGCGGCATCAAGTAACGCATCACTACTACCCAAGTAATAATAAGATCGGTGATTCGATGCAACCTTTTCGTGACCAATGTTTTAATATAATTTATTCCTTTTAACCTTGACATCCTAGATTAAACTCGAGGCATGGAATGTGTCATACTCTTCCTAATTTAATCTGAGTTTTTTGATCAATGAGTAGACTATATGAAACAAATCACTATTTGAGCATGGCCATGCATTTCATAGTCCTACTCAATCAAGAGGCCTATGAATATCACCCCTAATATATATGAGGGTTAAATTCCATCTAGATCACTCATATTCCTCACACGATTCATGATGTACCCAATAATCACCTTTATTGTCAACCTTATTAAAGGTAACCGTTGATGATATCAAAGTACATAAATTCACGTGTAGTAATATAGTGATTTTAGGTCGGAGGATCATTATATCATTGTCACTATGAGAATTGCTAATGACACTTTGCATAATGTTCCACGTAGAATTCTCATGGTAGGTCTGTTTAGTACATTTTTCTCTAACATGTACCTATGCATTGACTCAATATCTCATATATTTATGACCAATGAGATTTGGCCATCAGTCAATCCACATACTAGTCTCAATGTATCATTGTTGTCCTATTAACAATGATACTCGACTAGGGACATTTAAGAGCAATGATACTAATTGTAATTATACGATCTCATGTTCAAGTCACATTCTTGAAGCTATATAATTTGTATCATTATTCTAAGGAATTTTATTGTGCTAACATTTATATAACGCAGTAAATAAAACCACAATAAAATAATTCATTTATTCAATCAAATATAATATCAAAAATGTTAAGCAATTATATCAAAGGATTGGCCTCTAGGGTATAAACTCTAACACGAAGGACCACTTGGCTAGGGACTATCCTAAGAAAGGATCTGGAGGGGGAGGAATAGGAAGGAACAAGGGAAACAATGGTGGCAATGCTCTAACTATCATGTGACCAACCACAACCAATAGGCCGATTGCCAGGACATTCAACATGATAGTGCAGGATGCTGTGCAGTCTCGTGATTTGGTGTCAGGTATCATTCCAATCAATAAAGTTAATGCTTATGTATTATTTGATTCAGGTGCTACTTGTTCATTTATATCTAATGACTTTGCTAAGAGCTTGGAATTACCTAAGGACTAGTTAGAATACCCCATGAACATAGAGATTGTGAATAGAAAAGTAATCCCTATTAAGTACGTACACAAGAGTTATAGGGTGGATATTAAGAGTAACATTATGAACATAGATCTTATCCTTATGAAACTTGAGGAATTTGACGTCATTCTAGGAATGGATTGGTTATTCTATTACGGGGATGTAATTGATTGCCAGAAGAAATGTATTAACTTTATGACTCCGTTAAAGGTTGTGTTTTATGGCAGCAAGTCACCTAGACAAGCGAATTGTCTAATGATGATGCAAGCCAGGAAGTTTTTAAGACAAGGCTGTATAGGATATTTAGCCTACATAGTCGAAAGTCGTAAAGATAACCCGAAGATAGAAGAGATACCAGTAGTGAGGGACTTCGAAGACTTATTTCCAGATGATCTGTCAGGATTTCCGCCAGACAGAGAGGTTGAGTTTGTGCTCGATTTGGTGCTAGGAACGGCTCCAATATCGAATGCACCGTATCGGATGGCTCTGGTAAATATGAAAGAATTGATAGTACAATTGCAAGAGTTAGTGGACAAGAAATACATTCAACCGAGCGTATCATTGTGGGGTGCATCGGTGTTATTTGTGAAGAAGAAGGACAGAACAATGTGGCTCTACATCGACTACAAAGAAATGAATAAGGTCACGATTAAGAATAGATATTCATAACCCACTAAGGGATTAACTGCCCACAACAATGTCAGTTTATCTATACGTATAAATATATATGAAGTTTATAACTTATATCTTATATCATTCATCAGAGGGAAACTTAGAGAAATACAAAGAGAATTTAGAGATAAAATTGAGAGAAAGTGTGAATTGAAGAAGAAGTAGAGAACAACCTCATCATCTTTGAATCATATACACAAACTACCATGGTAATCTCTTCAACCCAACTTTAATTTACGTTCTTATATTTTCTATGAAAAATTATCCCAAAGTCCTCTGTGATTGAAGAGATTGATAATTGATGAGTATATGATGCTATATATGTTAGTATATATTTATAATATGTTTATATCATATATTCATGTGATTAGAGTAATCTATTTTATGTAAACATGTTAGAATCGAAGTTTTTCCATTTACGGGCGTTTTTGAGTTCTCTGTAAAACAATCTTTGTATAATCAATGCATGAATTGATGATGTATGTGTATATACATGATAATATATAATCATAGCATGTTTTCTATTATCTATGTATGTTTTCAAACCATCAATTTCATATAAATATGTCGTAATTAGAGTTTTATAGTCTACAAAGTAAGAACACATGAATATGGCTTGAAAGTACAAAAAATACATGAATATGGCTTGAAAGTACAAAAAATTCATGCTTCAATTTCATATTAATTGGTAAATTGATTAATAATTATGTTTATACATGTAAAAAACGAAAAAGAACAAAACTTAAACGGACTAATTTGGTGTTATAACGAATTTGTAAATTTCGATTTCATGAAATTTGACGAAACTTTGAAAAATGGCAAGAACATGAAAATTATGAGTTCAAATTCAGTTTTTTATGTGATTTAAGTTGTTAAAAGCATGCTAAGAATGTCTTTAGATGTTTCTGTTAAGTTCAGAACACATTGGAAATATTGAATTCGTTGTTCATATAAAGTTTTGGCCTAATTTGGCTTTCTGTTGTGTTTATTCGCAAATTACAGAATTGGATACTGAGTAGTCGTATCATAAGTCCCCGAAGTTAGGGTTCGTCTTCGATCAGAATTTGACTTCGGATGGCATCATATGTCTTAGGAGTCAGATTTTTGCTTCAGTCAGAATTTGACTTCAAATGGCATCATATGTCTTTGTAGTCAGAGTTCGGCTTCAGTCATAATTCAACTTCGGATGGCGTCATATGTCTTTGGAGTCAAAGTTCGGCTTTGATCGAAATTTGAATTCGGATGGCGTCATGACTTCGGAAACCAAAAATTCAGAGTTCGTCTTCAGTCGAAGCTCGGCTCTGGATGACGTCATGTATATGTGAAAGATGGTAATGAGCAGAATTTAAGCTAAGTTAACAATTTATACTGAAAGTGGGAACTAAACTTATAAATGTAACAAATAAATGTTGTGAATACATATGATATGTGTGTAGGATTAAGTTGAGGAATGTGAATAGTATGAGTGTAATCTACGCACGAAGCAAGTTTTCAAACCCTATTCTTACATTGAGCTAGTTCTTAAATCTTATTATTTTTGAGCAGCAATTTATACTAAAAGTGGGAACTAAACTTATAAATGTAACTAATAAATTTGTGAATACATATGATATGTGTGTAGGATTAAGTTGAGGAATGTGAATAGTATGAGTGTAATCTACGCACGAAGCAAGTTTTCAAACCCTATTCTTACATTGAGCGAGTTCTTAAATCTTATTATTTTTGAGCAAGCTTCGTATTCTTATTTCGAACTGTTCAGAGCTTAATTATTCAATTTTATGATTCCAAATGAAATGTTCTAATTCTTTTGAAGTATTACTTCTATTTTACAAAGTTCATTCAAATGTATAGAATTGAGATCCAATCTTTGATTTGATTATTGATTTCGATATTGTATTGAAACCTTAAATAGATAGTGATTCCTTATTGATTCAACTAATCCCTAGTTAATGATTATTGAACTCTAAATTAACCTTGAAGCTAATCCAAACCAAACTTCCTTTGGTATGGACTCTAATGACAAACCAAGATGAACAACCCTATTATAGGGGATTATTGATGCTTTAGCGTTAAGATATTGTGCACAATATGGTACTAAGAGATGATCCCTCTAGGTACGAGAAGAAGAGTTCATAGTCTTATAACTGTTAAAGGTTTCAAGTATAAACACTTAACAACCTAGGACATAGTTCAAGGTCTTATGACCCTCAGAAGGTCTTAATTATGACCCTCAGAAGTTCTTTTGATTCTTGTTATTCATTCTTGATTCAAAAGTCGAGTTTTCTTATTTTAGAGCCTTTGATTCACTCGCATGTTATCATATTATTGTTGTATTATTATACTTGTGGGTAATTGTGCTCACTCTTGCGTAATAATAACATTGCAGTTAAGAACGAAAGGTCCGACCAGCCTTCTTCTAGCAAAGGCAAGGGCAAGGTCAACAAGTGATGAAGACTTGTTGTTTATTTGATATATTTACGTTTCAGACTTATGTTAAAAATTGTATAAGACTTATTATTTGATTTTGCTTCCGCATTTGAGATTTAAGGTTAGTATGATATGGGATTGATGTATTTACATTCAGATATTGTAACTCCATAAGGAAAGGATTTATTTATATCTATTTTATGATTTTCATTTATTATGGGTAGATAGACATATGATGTTTGTACAGTGAACACAAAATCCCGTGGGAATCAAAGTAACCGGATTTGGGGGTGTCATAGGTCCAACCTAGTTGACTGGAGATCCCAAGATCTAGGTTCAAAGGGACAACTAAATTGTGAATGATTCAATCAAATCACTATGAAGAAATTAATTTCTTCTGCTCAGTCCTATGATACGAGATAGTGATACCTGCAGCGGTTACAGGATAAGTTATGCTTTTAATGATTCTTAAATCTTGATAAACATATAGAGTATGGCAGGATACTCTTATTAAGAATCATCTATGTGAGTGTGGAATGGGTCAATTCTATGGGAAGGATAAGGCTATAGTTCTCTAAATCACTCATAAATACGGGATTGTTTGGGGCCAAAATGAATAAAATCATGAGAACCAAATAATGTCTGGAAAGATTCTGTGTGAATTATTATTTTCTCAATTTATATAAACGATTGGACAGTTCAAGACATCACATTCACTGGACAATCAATAAACCCGATAGTCTTTCACAATTGAAGGTTCAAAGCCAAAAGCTACCTCTCTCGATACAGATGATTTCTAATTATTTTTTTTCTCTCTCACTCTCAGAGTCTGCATAACATTTGCATAAGACTGGCAGTCAATATCATTCATGTGGGGGATTGTTAGAATTTGAGCCTAATTTAATATGGGTAACATTAATTATTTTTAATGATTTCATATATTAATGTGTTCTACTACATGAGTAGATTAAATTAAGTATTTGGAAGCTCAAATCCATGGAGTAATGAAAGAGATATTAACTCCCAAATATCACACTTGGAAATGATAAAAGATAATAAATACATGTGGGAAAAACCAAGTCCCACATAGGTTAGGAATTAAATTTTTCATATGTTTAAATACAAGAAAAATGCTCTTGGGTTTGGGCCCCAAGGGGCACCCCACTTTTGTGGAAGGGAGAGAACCTAGCCAAGGCTTGGTTCAAACCCACATAAGCGTGTCACCGCCAACCAACCGGCTGGCTTGGCCTGACCGGGCTCGGGCTCGTGGGTCGTGGGTCTGAGTCTGGGTCCTTGTATATAATTTTTTAGGCAAAATTTATTATTTTTAATTAAATTTTATTTATTTAATTCTATTATCAAAACTGTGTCATTTTGATAAACGGTATTTATTATTATCAAAACGGTGTCATTTTGAAAAGCGGTATCTGCTGAAAGGGTATCAGTTTAAACGGACGACTCAAAACTACGTCGTTTTGTCGCACCTTTTCTACTAAGGCAAAAACTACGTAGTTTTGATTCTGCTAATGCTAAAACTACGTTGTTTTATAGGTCTGAATAGATGCGCTCATACTGTATATGATCAAAACTACGTCGTTTTGACCAATTTATGCCAACCATGCCTTTTCGGTGGGGATAATAGACTTTTAGGTAACTCTAATAGGGTCCGATTTTCATTGTTGTAAGACCCCAACTTATTATAAATGAAATTAAACTTCCTCTATTTATTATTTTGAAATAGTAAGGGTTGATTTGATTAATGTGGTTAGTTATGGGTAAAATACGCAAATATTTCAAATAAACAAGTGGTTATAAAATATTCATTGTTGTCGGGGAATATTCATTTGGTCGTGGAATATTCTTACTGTTGGGGAATATTAAATGCGACCAGTAGCTTGACCTTGTGTGGGCCCATAACTTGAAAGCGATTGGGTGAAGAAAGCGATAAATATAAGTTGCTTATAAATAGCGGCGTAGTTATTCACATCAATTATCTTGTTAAAATAACCCGGTGGTTAAAAACACGATAGCAGACGGTATTACACCAATTATTGATTCTTATGTAAGAAGGCACTACTTAATAATTATTACGATGAATTCTTTGTTCGATATTTTATTTTATTGATTGATAATTGCTACGTTGATATTTTATATTATTGTTATTTCAATAATTGTCACTCTACAATATTTTTATTATCAAATCAATAATTCATATTATTTGAATAATATTATTAGATAATATTATTGGCAATGTCTAGAAAGTTACGCCTAAGGAGAGGTTTGGTCACCTAATTGCGGCACTTGATGAGAAAAATCCTTATTGGAAAACCCCTCTTTCACAGGAACTGCACGGTTGTCGATAAAGTGATTTCGTAATATTATTTGTGAATAATTAATTATTGATTTTTATGATGAGGAAAATATTCATTTTATGTGGATATAGATGGAAAAAAAATTTTAAAAGTGACAATTGTTGAAAATTGATATTTTATCATTTCTGATAAAATAATATATTATTATAATAATAAAATAATGGTGATATTTTTACAATGAATGTGGGATATATGAGTATATGAGGAGGAAGAGTATTTTTGTTACTAAAAATATTTAAAACATATTTTTCATGTTTGTGGACCCCATTTCTTGACTGAAATTTGATTATAGCTTGTAAAATCGTCCGTTTGTGAATTTCGGTCAATTTTTGTTTGGAATTTGGAAAAACTTAAAACTACAAAGTTGTAGAGAATTGAATTTCCTATGGAATGGACATAAGATTCGAATTTTTTCTGATAAAAGGACTATTTATTATGAATTATAGAAGTTTCGGATTATTTAATTATTATTATTTTGGAGTTTTAAATTAATTAATTGAGAACAACGTTTTTGTGGTTGTTATTGAGGTGTGGCTGATGTCTAGACTAAATTGGTGTGCGTAGGAAGTTTAAGAAAATAAATTATTATTTTATTAAATTTTTCTACTTTGGTGTTGTTAAGCAATTTCTTATAAATAGGGTCTTAGGTTAGAATTGAAAATCACAATTTAAAGCTGAAGTTTTTTCTCTCTATATTATCGAGGGTATTCTTGTGAGTATTTTGATATTTTGAGTGTTGCTATATACAAGTGCAAGTTCCTTGACGTTATATCTTATATTCCAAAACGGAAATCTTATTCTTTTCGAGGTAAGGGATATTATTTTTTTAAAATGATATTATTTCTTTCAATATCATTTATTGGAATATTGATAGTATTTTTCTTGTAAAATTCTTGTCTTTTAGTGTCGGGGTTACTATTCACATATATACTATTCACGAATCTATTTATTCACGGAAAAATTAAATTTTCATTTTTGTCCAAAATATCTATTATGGATACTAGCTTTGATTGTATCCATGTTTTGATCATTCTTGAATTTTACTTCACTATGATTATTTATAAAGTATTTTTGAACTCGAATTGTTTAAAGTACGAATCCTTAATATTTGTTCTTTTGTTTCACTGGATTCATTTTCTTTAAAATATTTTTCATCATCCTCAGTCCTAAATGATGATATTATTGAATATCTTTGGCCTGTAGTGCAAAGATTAATGATTTTTTGATGAATATCTTTGGCCCGTAGTACAAAGATGAACAGGTGTTGAGATGAACATGTCCAGCTGATGAATATCTTTGGCCTGTAGTGCAAAGATGAATATTTGATTCAAGAAGAATATTGATTGATGTTACAGGGATAAAATAATGATGATGGACTTTTAAATTCATAGATTATAGTAAATTTCATTCTCTACGTGACTCATCTATGAATTATTATTTTCATTGCGAATATTGATCCGAAACTTGTTGTACTATTATATTTTATCGATTTTTCCTGTTGAAGACTAACAATAATTTGTTCTGTATTATCTTAGTCATAATATTCTTTACTGGGCTAGTTGAGCTCTCCCTTTTCCTTTTTGTTCCAGTTTTTCTTCTCAGGAGGCGAGAATGTAGCGAGTTCTAGTCGGGGTGTGGAATGATGGTTCTAGAAAGTTGTTTTAGTAGTCCTCACCATTTTTGTAAAATAATGTACCAATAATTATAATGAGGACTTATTTGGGTGTGAATATTGTCTAGATGGCAATATTTGTATTTAAACTCACAATTTTTATGTTGTATTAATAAAGTTAAAGTTGTAGTTGTTTACATACCATGTTATTTGTGACTCAAAATGGATGATGTATACCTATTTTAGGGGCGTCACGATTAATATCGAGCTTAGGGATATGATCTCTGGCGGAGATCGGGGAATAGAACTAGGAAGGGAGGACGAGTAAAACCTTCGCTAGTGTGTCTACCTAAGCTTATTTGTTGGTTGGTTAGTATATAGGGATATTATGTGATATGTTGATTTCTTTAATTAACCCTTGTTTTATGGCGATTTGAGAATGTCGATGAGAATGTTATGATGGAGTAAATGAGACCGTGGAGACACTTTTTACTCACCAACGAGGAGAACGTGCAACAGTGGTGGCAATGTTCTCTTGTGAACAACACCACTAGCGAGATGATGAGCAGCGGGATGTTTAGAATCTTTTTGTAGTTTATGCAAAATCGAGACGAGGGAGACTCGTGCACAAAATACGGTGGAAATGATAACAACTTACGGTTGTCACTGCGGCAAGCGGTTCAAAGAGTTGGGACCACCGCAATGCAGGGGAAAAGCCGGATCCAATTAAAGCGTAAACGTGGGTGGGTCAAGCAAATCACCAAGATATTCGATGTCTTGGGATGCACGGAGGAACAGAAGGTTCCATTCGCCACCTTTATGTTCCATAATGAGGCGATTCTTGGTGGGAATCATGAAGCGTACCCATCGAATGACTTTCGGCATGTCTTGGGAGACGTTTCAGAAACTGTTCAATGACAAGTACTTTCCTGAAAGTATTCGTCATATGAAGGAAGTAAAGTTTATTAGATTGGAACAAAATAACATGACGGTGTCCCAAAGATGAGGCGAAGTTTGCGAGTTATCGAGGTTTGCACCTCATTTGGTGGAGAATGAGGAGCGTATGGCGTGGATGTTTACGAGAGGTTTGAAACCCAAGCATACGTCGATATCTCATTTCTCATAAATTTTCTCTCTATTAGGATGTTGTCAACGAGGCTCAATTATTAGAGCGAGATAACGAGTACGTTCAAGCGAGGGACCACAACTAGGATCATTCGGTGGTGGCGTGATCATCGGAACAACGATAACCGGCGGAGAAAGAAAATACGGACAAAAGCGGTAACCACTCCGGTGGTAATCATGGCCGTGAGAATAAAAGAAGCGAGTCGGGAGGAGATTTTAAAAGAGGAGATTCAACAACGACCATATGAAGGCGTCGGCGCCAACAAAGAACTAGTTCTAAGGGAGGAGAGCGACCACCGGTCAGTATCTTTATAAATGTGGAAAAGGGACATATCACCAAAGCGCCCTGACAGTTCAAGGTATGTTATAATTATGGAAAAGAAGGACATATCGCTTAAGATTGTATGGTAAGCGAAACCAAGTCCAGTGGGGATGGTGACTCAAAAGGTTGTCGAGAAAAGTTAAAGTCAGCGGTTCTTGGAAGAGCGTTTATCGTGATTAGTCAAAATCGAGGAACCCAAGCGAGGTGATCACGGGTAAGCTAATCATAAATTCTTGTGAAGTTTATACCTTATTAGATCTGGGTGCTACCCATTCATTTATCTCTCTCTACTTGTGCTCAAGCGTTTAAACTTAACTCAGGAGAAATTAGACTTTGATTTATCTATGGAGACTCAGATTAGGAGAAACTTTCATCACATCCTTTGTTTATAAATCTTGTTTGATCCAAGTTGGCACCATCACATTACACATTGATCTTATCTCTTTAAAGATACTTGCTTTTGATGTGATTTTAGGGATTGATTGGTTAACTACTCATCATGCCAAAATTGATTGTTTTTCGTAAGGTTATTAGTTTTCATATTCTAACCAACTGTTGTATGCGAATTCAAGCAACTAAACCACTAAAATCAATCATTGTCATATCAAGTCATAAAGCTATTCGTTTATTAAAAAGCGGATGTCAAGCTTTCTTAGCCCATGTTATGGATTTGAATAAAGACACATCATATTTGAATAATATTCACATTGTTAGTAAATTTCACGGCGTATTTTTCTGAAGAACTTCACGATCTACCCCGAGCGTGAAGTTGAATTCTTTATTGATCTTGAACTGGTACAAAGCCCATTTCTAAAACCCCATATCGAATGGCTCCTATTGAACTTGAGAGTTAAAAGTCCAACTACTGAGGAATTGTTGGACATCGATTTCATTCAATCTAGTACATCTCCTTGGGGTGCTCTGTTTTATTTGTAAAGAAGAAAAGAGCGGGAGTATGCGACTTTGTATTGACTATCGGGAATTGAACCATGTCACCATCAAGAATAGGTATCGCTATTACCTCGTATTGATGACTGTTTGACCCGATTGCAAGGAGCACAATTCTTTTCAAAGATCGATCTTAGATTACGGATATCATTTGAAGATTAGGCGAGGATATTCAAAGCGCCCTCGTAAGAACTCGATATGGGCATTATGAATTCTTAGTCATGTCTTTTGGATTGACTAATGCTCTGTGGCTTTCATGGATATGATGAACCAAGTATTCAAGGATTATTTGGATCGATTCGTTGTTGTCTTTATTGATGACATCCTCATATATTCAAAAAGCCGTGAAGATCATGAGCACCATTTGAAGTTGGTACTCAAAGGCTTCGTGAAAACAAGTTATATGCCAAGTTGAAGAAATGTGAGTTACGGCTTGAGAAGTAGCATTCCTTGGAGCGCGTGGTGTCAAAGCATGGAGTATCTGTTGACCCGCGAAGATTGAAGCAATCTACAAAGTTAGAAGCAACCAAAGGCGGTGGCCAGAAATCGTGATTTTACGGGTTTAGCTGGTTATTATCGGAGATTCGTGGAAGGATTTTCTCGAATCGCTACTCCATTAACTCAATGACTCGGAAAGATACAAAATTCGTATGGGCGAGGAATGCGAAAAGAGTTTTCAAGAGCTTAAGAGGAGACTCATTTTGCGCTTGTTACGATAATACCATCTCGGTTTGGATGGATTTGTTATCTGATGATGCTTGAGGCAAAGGGTTAGGATGTGTTCTCATGCAACATGGGAAAGTCATAGCCTATGCCTCGCGATAACTTAAAGAGTATGAGAGGAATTATCCTACTCATGATCTAGAGTTAGCGGTGATCGTTTTCGCTTAAAGATCTGGAGGCACTATCTATATGGGGAGAAAGTGGAGATATATTCGGACCATAAAAGCCTCAAATATTTCTTCACCCAAAAGGAACTCAACATGCGGCAGCGGCGTTGGCTCGGTATTAAAGGATTATGACCACACCATTCAATACCATCCTGGAAAAGCAAGCGTGGTAGGTGGCGTTGAGTAGAAGATCATATACGAGGAGCAGAGTGCGATGATGTCAAGTATCGCGTAGAACCAACTTTAATAGAAAAAGTTAAAGTTGCTCGAGCCACCAACCCGGAGGTGATGTCGTATGAAGAAGAAAGTACAAGAAGGTGTTATTAGGAAGCGAGAATCGATGAAGAAGGAATACTTGAGTCCCTCCGGACTTTGTGTTCTAACGACTACGATTTGAAATACAAGATCATGATGGAGGCACATAATACACCGTTTGTAATCCATCACTAAAAGTAGCAAAATGTATCGTGATCTTGACATACATTTTGGTGGAACAATATGAAGAGAGAGATTGCAAAGTTTATCTCGAGGTGTTTAACTTGTCGGCGTGTAAAGGCGGAGCATCAAGTACCTAAGGGTCCTTTGCAACCACTTGAGATTAGAAATGGAAGTGGGAACACATTACCATGGATTTCGTTCTGGGTCTTCCACGGTTTCTCAAGGTATAAATGTTATTTGGGTTATTGTTGATAGATTAACAAGTACGCTCATTTCTTGCCGATCTGGGAGACTTATTCCTTGAGCGTCTTGCTCATATGTATGTAAATGAGATTGTGAGATTTCATGGCATACCAGTATCCATAGTTTCGGATCGTGACCCAAGATTCACTTCACGATTTTGGGTTAGTTTGCAAAAAGCTATGGGCACGAATTTACGATTCAGTTCGGCATACCATCCTCAAACGGACAGACAATCAGAGAGGACTATTCAAACTCTTGAAGATCTATTAAAACTCTGTGTCCTAGATTTCAAAGGGAGTTGGGATAAGTATTTACCATTGGTAGAATTCTCCTACAACAACAGTTATCAGGCAAGTATAGGTATGGCCCCATTCAATGCATTGTATGGACGAAAGTGTCGCTCTCCAATATGTTGGGATGAGGTGGGTGAAGCAACATTTGGGACCAGAGTTGGTACGTATGACTACGGAAAAGATCCAAATGATTGACAAGCGTATACAAGCGGCACAAGATCGACAAAAGAGTTATGCGGATCTTCATCGAAAGGGCGTGGAATTTAGTATTGGGGATCATGTATGTATTATTGTTGTGTGTTGCCCGTGGAAGGGATTTACAAGATTGGGAAGAGAGAAAAGCTCGATCCACGATTTATTGGTCCATTTGATTCTTGGCCGAGTAGGAAATGTAGCCTATAGACTCGCGTTACCTCCAAGTATGTCTCGTGTTCATAATATTTTTTCATATATATATGCTTCGTAAATATGTGAAAGACCCGAACCACGTTATTGAGTTAGAGGCCGGATGAGATAGTAGAAGACTTAACGTATGAGGAGGTACTGTCAAGATCTTGGATAGGAAGGAGCATGTCCTACGTACAAAGGTCATACCACAAGTTAAAGTTTTGTGGAGGAACCATCTATAGAGGAAATGACACGGGAGTTGGAAAGCGGAAATGAAAGCGAGGTATCCTCATCTTTTGAAAACACCGGTATATACGTCAATTCGAGGATGAAATTTCATAAGGAGGGAGGTTGTAAGACCCCAACTTATTATAAATAAAATTAAATTTCCTCTATTTATTATTTTGAAATAGTAAGGGTTGATTTGATTAATGTGGTTAGTTATGGGTAAAATCGTAAATATTTTAAATAAGCAAGTGGTTATAAAATATTCATTGTTGTCGGGGAATATTTGTTTGGTCGTGGAATATTCTTCTTTGTCGAAGAATATTAAATGCTGATGCCTTGACCTTGTGTGGGTCCCATAATGAAAAGCGATTGGATGAAGAAAAGCGACAAGTATAAGTTGTTTATAAATAATGGCGTAGTTATTACCAGATTATCTTGTTAAAATACTAAATTGGTTAAAACACGGTAGCTTTGCGGTATTACACCAATTATTGATTCTTACGTGAAGGCACTACTTTAATAATTATTACGGTAATTCTTATTTGATATTTTATTTTATTGATTGATAATTTTTACGTTGATATTTTATATTATTATTGTTTGATAATTGTCACTTTACACAGATATTTTTCATTATCGGATCAATAATTCATATTATTTGAATAATATTATTAGATAACATTATTGGCAATGTCTAGAAAGTTACGTCTACAGGAGAGGTTTGGTCACCTAATTGCGGCATGATAGTAAGGAGAAATCCTTATTGGAAAGCCCCTCTTTCACAGGAAGCTGCTGGTTGTCGATAATGTGATTACGTAATATTATTTGTGAATAATTAATTATTGATTTTTATGATGAGAAAATATTCATTTTATGTGGATATAGATGGAGAAAATTTTTAAAAGTGACAATTGTTGAAAATTGATATTTTATCTTTTACGATAAAATAATATATTATTATAATAATATAATAATGGTGATATTTTTACAATGAATGTGGGATATATGAATATATGAGGAGGAATAGTATTTTTGTTACTAAAAATATTTAAAACATATTTTTCATGTTTGTGGACCCCATTTCTTGATTGAATTTGATTATAGCCTGTAAAATCGTTCGTTTGTAAATTTCAGTCAATTTTTATTTGGAATTTGGAAAAACTTAAAACTACAAAGTTGTAGAGAATTGAATTTCCTATGGAATGGACATAAGATTCGAATTTTTTCTGATAAAAGGACTATTTATTATGAATTATTGAAGTTAGGATTAATTAATTATTATTTTTTGGAGTTTTAAATTAATTAATTGAGAAAATTTTTTTTTTGTGGTTGTTATTGAGGTGTGGTGATGTCTAGACTAAATTGGTGTGCGTAGGAAGTTTAAGAAAAATAAATTATTATTTTATTAAATTTTACGCTTTGGTGTTTCTAAGCAATTTCTTATAAATAGGGTCTTAGGTTAGAATTGAAAATCACTTTTAGAAGCTGAAGTTTTTTCTCTCTATTATTATTGAGGCGTATTCTTTATGAGTATTTTGATATTTTGAGTGTTCTTTATCGGTCTGCAAGTTCCTTGACGTTATATCTTATATTCACCCGAAATCTTATTCTTTTCGAGGTAAGGGATATTATTTTTTAAAAAATGATATTATTTCTTTCAATATCATTATCTTTGGAATATTGATAGTATTTTTCTTGTGAAATTCTTGTCTTTTAGTGTCGGGGTTCTTATTCACGTATCGACCTTTATTCACGAATATACACCTTATTCACAAAAAAATTAAATTTTGTTTTTTTGTCTAAAATATCTATTATGGATACTTAGCTTTGATTGTATCCATGTTTTGATCATTCTTGAATTTTACTTCATTATGATTATTTATGAAGTATTTTTGAACTTCGGATTGTTTAAAGTCTGAATCCTTAATATTTGTTCTTTTGTTTCACTTTGGATTCGTTTTCTTTAAAATATTTTTCATCATCCTCGGTCCTAAATGATGATATTCTTGAATATCTTTGGCTTTTGTAGTGCAAAGATTAATGATTTTCTTATGAATATCTTTTGGCGTAGTGCAAAGATGAGCAGTGTTGAGATGAACATGACCCGAATTGATGAATATCTTTGGCTGTAGTGCAAAAGATGAATATTTGATTCAAGATGAATATTGATTGATGTTACGAGGATAAAATAATGATGATGGACTTTTAAATTCATAGATTATAGTAGATTTCATTCTCTACGTAACTCATACATGAATTATTATTTTTATTGCGAATATTGATCTGAAATTTGTTGTCTATTGTATTTTATCATATTTTTCCTGTTGAAGACTAATGATAATTTGTTACATATTATCTTAGTATAATATTCTTCTTAGTCATTAATATTCTTCCTTTCCTTTTTTGGGCATAGCGAGTTACAATCGGAGTAGTGGAATGAGCTCACCCTTTTATTTTTAGTTCCATTTTTTAAAATTTCTATAAATAATTATAATGAGGACTTATTTGGGTGTGAGAATACAGAGCGATATTTTATTTAATCTCACAATTTTATGTTGTATTAATAAAGTTGTGGAATGATGGTTATTAAGAAAGTGATGTATACCTATTTAGTAGATTGTAGTTTAAAACCATTTTAATCGAATAATAATCTCAAAAATTATAAAATCATTATTTTTTAATAATTATAATGAGGACTTATTTTTGGGTGTGAAGGGTTAAAATTCCTTTAAGAAAAAGATGGCAGTATAAAAACTTTATATTTAAAAACTACCTACTATGCTAAAACTCATGTAACATTAATATTTAAATATAGCATCGTTTTGGTGTATAATAATAATAATTTAATAATTATTATTGTAATAATAATAATAAATTTTAAATAATTAAAATTTTAAATAATAATAATTATTATTATTATAATACAAATGATGACAAAAAAAAGAGATAATATACCATATTATTACAATAATAATAATAATATTTGCGTCTCACATAAATATTCACGGAGGGAGTATAAAGTTTAAACAGAGGTGTAGAGAGGTTCTTTAGTACAATTGGAGAGGCGTCCGGTGCACTATTGACCGGTAACGTCCGGTGCAGCCCTTTTTTTTTCTTTTTTTTTAACCACAATTATGAGAATAATAAATAAAAAATAATAGAATAAGTTTGAACAAAAAACTGTGAAAGAAAGTATATAGTAAAAAATATACTTTCTTTCACAATTTTTTATTCAAACTTGCTCTATTATTTTTTATTTATTATTCTCATAATTGTGATTAAAGAAAAAAAAACAAGATGCACCGGATGGTACCGGTCAATAGGTGCACCGACCGCCCCCAACCCCATTTAGTAAGACTTGTTTTTTTTTTTTTTTTTGCTAAATAGTAAGACTTCTAATTAATATCAGTTAATTAATTAATCTCATGCATGGTCTAAGTTCAATATGTAATGAGGTTGCCTCTTAATTTGAACAACAGTTTAGTTTAGGCAATTAGTATTAATTTAAACAAGTCATTCTTAATTTAATTATAGGCTTAAATATGAATTATTATCCTAAACTATGAGTCATATTTTACTTCGGTGATTCACCTTTCAATTTTGTCAATTAGATAATTAAACTATTAATTTTTTCTACTTTCATTCAATTGAGCTTTGCGTCGAGAAATTGGCGGCGTTAATTTAAATTTCAATAGTAGAAATTGATTGATGTGTCATTAAAAAAAATATTTTAATTTTAAATTATATATTAAAGGACAAATTCGTCTAATCATTTAATATTAAACATTAAAACTAAACAAAACCAACAAATGATCAGATTAAACCAAATCAAAAGAAATCAAAAACAATCCCTCTTTCCCCTAATCCTCTGATCCATTTCCCCTTCCCCCTTCCGTTGAACCCTTCCCCTTTCTCCCCGACCCCTGTCGTAGAAAAATAAAGATTTCTTCCGACCAGACCAGCCGGTATAAAGGAAAGAAGAGATCAGAGCATTGAGATAATATCAGTAAAACCCCAACCAATGTTGTTGTAAAAACTGGTGGCGTATGCTTCCAAAAAACCCCAACCAATGTTGTTATACCATCTGCATCTGCCTCTTCATCAAGCATTTGAACAACCAGCTGCAATTTCCTTTAGAATGACACCATCAGGCATATCAAATGTTCTCTTCCTCGCCGAAAAAGATCTGCCTTGGGGATGGGGGTCAACCACATCAAACATTGCTTCCAGTTCATCCACCATAGACCTTTTTACAGCTCGCACCATCAAATCAACACCCTGAAACGGTAATTAAAAGCAACAATTATTATTATTGTAATAATACAGTGTATTATCTTTTTTTTGGTCACTGTATTATTATAATAATAATAATTATTATTATTATTTTAATTATTTAAAATTTATTATTATTTTAATTATTTAAAATTTATTATTATTATTATTATAATAAAAATTATTACAATTATTATTATTATTATTACAATTCCACCAAAAACGATGTTAGGTGATTTAAATATTAATGTTACATAAATTTTAGCATGGTAGATAGTTGGTCTAGTGGCTTTTGTTGGAATATATGGTTTTTAGTTTGGAGAACTTTTAAGTTCAATACTTGTGAGTAGGCCTAGCAAAATATAGTTATGGGTTGGTTTTGATTTTTAAAATATAGTTATGATTCCATTTAAGAATTAAAACCATATTAACCATTTTTAATATAGATAATGTGGGTTGGAACCATATGGTTATGGTTAAAAACCATATTACCCATATTAACCATTTTAATATTGTTATGAGTTATGGGTTTCGTGAAGGCACGATTTGTATTTAATATTATGTGATTATGTATATCTCTCCTTCCCACCTTTACCCACCCCACTCCACTCCACTCCACTCCACTCTCCTCTAAAAAAAAATATTATGTGATTATATATATACTCCTTACCCCATCCCACCCCATCCCACCCCACCCCACCCCACCCCACCCCAACCCCAACCCAACCCAACCCAAAAATAATAATATTATGATGATTATATATATCACCCCACCCAAAAAATGATATTAAGTAATTATGTACCCCACTCACCCTACCCCACACCCCCACCCCCACCTACCCTCCTCACCCTACCCACCTACCTATCCACCCACCCAACACTCCTCTCAAAAAAATGATATTAAGCGATTATGTATACCCCACCCACCCCACCCCACCCACGCACCCCACCCCACCCACCCACCCACCCACCCACCCACCCACCCACCCCTATCTACCTACTCCCACCCACACCCCCACTCCCACCCAAAAAATAATGTACACCACACCACCACCCCCACCTCTCTCTCCCAAAAAAAATTAATATTAAGCGATTATGTATACACCACCCACCCTCTACCTCCACCCATCCAAAAAATAATAATCGTGTTTGGTGCGGTTACTGAGAGAGAGAGGAGTGCAATTGAATAGAACATGGGTTGAAAAATAGTTAACTAGATAATTAACTATATTTGTTTTAAAAATATGGGTTCAAATTTTATAGCCGTACGAATAAATAAAATAGTTAGCAAGCCATTTTAGTTAGAGTTAATATGGTTTGACCCGACGATTAACTTACTTATATTCAATGTCTACTTGTGAGCAACTTTTTCTTTATGGAAATTTTTAACTCTCCGCGTCGATCCACGTCGGTGAAAAAAAAAGCAGGCCACATCGGCAAAAATAAATGACTCTTATGCATGAGTTAACATTTAAATCAGTTTTTCAGAGTGAAAATTAAAAATAATGATCATTTTGTCAATTTTGAGAGTACAGTTATTCGATTGTAATAAAAAAGTTTAACTATATGATAAAAATGAGACCTCAAATCGATTCTCAAAAAATCTATTATCCCCTTTTCAGGGGCATCCCATGCCTTTTCAAGGGCTAAGTGTCCATCCGAAGGGTCACCAACCCCTCCTATAAATAGATAAGAGGGGGCAACCTTCAAAATCATTCATTTCTCAAGCATTTTAAGCATATAGAGCATTCTAGTCTTTATTTCTTCATCAATTTCTTTAAGTTAATTTTGAGAGAGAGTCAGAGCATTTTTTTAGGTTCGAAGAGTATACATTTAGTAATCTTCTGAAAAAGTATCTGGTGTCGTTATATCAGGAAACAACTCGAAAGCTATTTATCACGGAGGACATAATTATCTTGGGGCATAGAAAATCTCAAAATCTTAGTCTTGATAAATATTTTCTACAATTTTGGTTTATTTGAAATAAGTTAATATATATATATATATATATATATATATATATAGTTTCTTTTCAGATTATTAACAAATACCTTCGAAGCCAAGGACAGAACACTTGGTAAAGAGACCCAATTTTGTAAGTTTTTTTGTTGGGGTTGGGGTTGGGGTTGGGGTTGGCGTTGGGAGGGGAGCATAACATTTTATATAATCTTGTAATTAAAGAAGTATTGGACTCACTGATGCTTTTCACTTTTATTAATTTAGGGTTTAAAGTACTGCAACTCGTCGGATTCATGTCCTTAAATAAGTCAAAAGTTTGACTGGCTTCATATCTAATCTAGCCAGCAAAGGAAAAGATTAGCCCTCGGTCAAAGATCCCAATTTGCCAATGCCAACAAAAAACCTGTTCAATTCTCTCCTTTCAAGGTAAAAGCAAGGGAAGGTTCACCGCTCTTTAATGTAAATGGGTATTTAGTGAAATGTTTTTCAAAATGTATGTTGGAACATAATTTCAATAATCTGGAAAAGTAATACTAGTTATCTTTTTTTTTTGGAGCCCCTTCAATAACTTTTAATACAACAGGACGTATAATAAGAGTGTTGCTGTTGAGTAACAGTTATTGGGTCATAGGTTAACACGTTTAATATAATTTAATTTAATTAGGTAATTTAAATTTAACTAGGCTAGAGATGAATTATCAAACAAGTTGTCACGTCTAAGACAATTAGACACATTTATCTCAAATAATTAGATTATTCAAAAATAAATATGATTTGACGATATAAATTTATCTTAAATAGAATATTTTAACTTTCTTATTTACTTTTAAAGCAAATTATCTTGTATTTTTTTAAATATATATTGTTATGAGAATAAATAAGCGTTATTATTTAATAAATAAATGAATGGTGTTATATTTTTTTAAAAAACATATCAATTTTTTACTAAATAAATTAAATGAATAGACACATTTAACACGATTAATAAATAAGTTAATGTTAATATTAAAAATCTTACACGCAATTAATTAAATAGGTCGAGTTAGTGTTCACCTATTAGTGTATAATATATATAAATAACTGACATGACACGAATCCGTCTAAAACGATACACAATTGTTACCCTTAGTCAAATGTACTATACCATGAACTTACTTTATTTACATGGTTTATGAATAACAATTTATAAAAAGAAAAAAAAGGAAAAGAAAAGAAAAAAGGCTCAATGATCATCTCAAAAATCTTCTTTTATATCTAATCATAATTCTTTTCCCTGGTCCCAGGTAAATAGAACCTGAGTGCTCATTTCTTTTTTAAGAATAGTTGAAACCAATAACTTTTAAAGAGCAAATTAAGCACACACTTTCACAAACTACTCAATTTGAGTTTTCCATGAAATTTCATTGAGCTTGTATCCAATATTTTGGCAAAAAAATTCTATTTAATATAATAGAACAATAGAACTATCATAATATAGAATGGTCAGGGATAGGTGTCCAATTGAATGGTTCTGTGGAGTGAAAGCTCTGATGAAGAAGCTCGAGTGATTGAGTGAGAGTGACACCTGACAATAGTTAATGTCATCAAAAATTTCCACAAAACAGCAATTATACACCCATCATCGTCAACAACTCCTTTACCCTCAATGCTCATTCCCCTAAAACAGCCTCTTTGTGTTTGTTGTTGAGCTTAGAACTCAGTTTCAGATAGAGAAATACTCAACTTGGGGCTTGTTCGTTTTGGCCAGTTTGGTGCATAGGAAAGTAAATTTGGCAGCTTTTAAGCCCCAAAATCACAGCACCAAAAATGGTGCGTTCAGTTTAAGGCTTAAAAACTACATTTTGAGTTAAAAAATTGTTTTTAGACGAACAAGATGATTGCACAAGGTCTCAAGTATGTAGTAGTGATAGACAAGCATACTTCTAAATTTATAACACCACCAAGGTGGAATTAAAACAAGAATACCTCCAATTCAGAAGAGCTGGCAAACTCTCATGAACTGAAAGGAGATAATAGCATTGCCAACAAAACTTGAGATATATGAAAATAGATTTAATAAGAAATGGATAATCACTGTTCAGGTTCAACTAATACTGAAATGATCAAAATTACTCTACAAACTCTACATTGCTAAGACAAAGTTTCCCATTGAAAAATTACAAAACTGAATTATGAAGAACAATTTGAACTTCATAAAGGAGGGAGGTGGTAACATAGGGACCAAAGGGACTGAGAACTTGGGAAAATCAATACCAATTTACAATTGTGATTGCAAGTACAAGTCTGCAAAAATAAGATCCCCAGCATAATTCACCAGTGCTGACATCCCAATCCAACTGCATTGCAGAGTTATAGTCCATCTATGCTATCATAAATTTGAAACGAACAATGCAATCAATCTTGAATCTTTGCCATTTTCAAGGAACAATTTGGATGACAGGCTTTCCCATAATTATTGGAATACTTTCCAAAAATGGCTAGTCTGGTGCATACAGTGGCAATAGGCAATTAGCCTATAGATCCATATTATGGCTCTTTTGTTCATGTGAACCAACTGATAAAATTGAACTTCTTTCATATATACACAGGAGAGGGAAGTGTACCTCTCAGAATCCTTCACTTTGTTCTGAATTGAGTCGGATCTTTCGAGCTCCATACCTCCGATGTCTTGGGGCAGAAAGACAATTGGTATATGAATAAATCATCATTTCAGTTCATTACATTGTTTCTGTAAGTTTGCATTTGGAAAGGAAGATGGTAGCCGTGTAATTCAAACTACACAGTTTCAACAACTCTGCTGAACGCTGCTTTATTACCGGATTGCACCCACTCTGTATTACAAGTAGCAGTTTCGCAGCTAGGCCTGCATCAACAGCAAGTGCTGCACACTCTTCTGGGGCAATCTCGAAAATTGCCCACAAAATTGACAATGCTAACTGAGTACAACTCTTTGAAATTTTCATCAACAACTTAACCACATTTGGTATAGTGCTGGGACATTCCTTCAAAGCTAGCCTACCCTCTGGAAGAGTAGACACAACTTCAAGGATATACAGGGCTAACTCTAACGACTCTGCTTTCAAATTGGGTAACATCTCAACCAATTGAGGAACAGCTCCAATATTCACAATTGAGCTCCTCAACGCTTCGTGCATACTTATCTTCTTCAACAATCGAAGTCCTGCAAATACGCCATTTGGGTGCCTCTTATCCTTAACTAACCTCAATACTCCAACCAAAAGACTCATACTTGACAAACCATCTGACCCAGAATCCCTCCCCTCCATCAACATTTCTATCAATTTTGTGCAATTAATCTTCGTCTCAAACGAACCCTCATTCAATATATCAACAATTAAAGAAATCTTAGTGGGTTGCATCAAATTACTCTTAGCATCCAAATTAAGCTCCAAATTCACAAAAATCCCAATTGCCTCAGAACCAACAGCGTGACTAGTAAAATTACCCAATAGAGAAGATAAAAAACTTACCCCACCATTATCCACAACAGTTTTCCTCGCAGAATCATGTGTTTCCACAACTTGCCTCAGCTCCTTCAATGATTGAACCCTAGCTTGACCCTTAACTTTCTTCAAGTTCTCCAAAATCTCCAATACTCTACCCTGCACATCCTCTGATCTTTTCTTCATAGCTATATATTTCTGTGAAAACCAACTATAAGCCAATTGATACAAGGTCGTGTTTGGGGTAACAGAATCATCCCAAAGCTCTTGCATTGTGGTAGGACAAGTAAAGTGCCCTAAAGAGAACCATTTCAGGATATTGGCCCTTTCATAGGTCTGCCCCGTACAAAGGGTCACAGGATCTTGCATTGGCTCTAATGAAATGGGGCAAATAAACACAGATGGAACTTCAATTGAATCCAGCCCCTCAACCATTTTCTTTAGATCCAGTTTCTCCCCGGTGGCACCGCCACAGACAACCGCCCCTCCACCGCCCAAGATCCCATCTTTCACGGCGGTTTCAAGATCAAGCACCGTCCCACCACCACCCATTTCAAATTTCCGGCCAGAAGGCTGATAAATTGGCATTTTCACACACCCTTTTTGACCCTTCTCTAATAGCAAAGCTTTCACTTCTACTTGAAGGTCATAAACCCAGATCAGAAAGAATCAAAAGGAGGCAATCAACACTCAAAAGTGAGAGACAACAAAGTAAAAGTTAATAATAATTGGATCCCACACCCAGAAAAATCCACAGATGACTCACTATATCTTTTAGTTGTAACACAAAGAATTCAAAGAAATCTATCAAAAAAGATAAAACCCAACAAGATTAAGATCAATTAAAACTCAAAAGAATAGGAAGAAGACTAATAATACTATATAGCCTACAAGTCTTACCAAGTTTTAGAGAGAGGAGAGAGAAAATAAAAGAGGAAGAAAAGCTCTCTCTGCTCTCCTTTTTGGGCAGGTACTGAAGAATGAAAGACCGATGACCTACAGATTACTCCTATTTACTATCCATTTATTAGTTAATTAGTTAAGGGACACGCTCTTCGTCACTTTTAAAACTATATTTTTTTTTATGTTTAATTTTTTAATTATTCTTTTTATACATATTTCGTATTTTTTATATTATATATCTTATACTTTTTACGTCTCACATTTAATCTTGAATTATTAATTATCAATTTATAATTTATATTTTTAATTATTTTATTTTTATAAAATTGTACTGAAATTGCAGAAATTAACAAGTCAGAGAATAAAATACACGTAAAAAATATTTAAGAGAACTAACATAAAAATTAAAAACAATTACAATTTGAAAACTAATTAAGGAATTATCCCTTTATTTATTTATTTATCTAGTGAATTTACCCGATGGATAAGGGCTATAAAGGTAATTCAGTCTTCGAAATGTGGAGCCTGTGCACCGCACGTGCAGAGATATTCAAACTCCAACGTGACCGGAATATCCGGTTTTCTTAATCTATAATTTGTTTGGGTAATTGAATTATGGAATTGCGTGAAAAATGTATTTTTATTAAATTATTATTACTAATTTTGGGAGCCTTGAAATTATAAACAAGTAACGTCAGGGTTGGTCAAAGTGAAAAACGTACGCCATATTATGTGGACATGGTGGATTTTATCCAAAAGGGTGGATTTTTTATTTTATTTTTTTCTTTTGTGGAAATTAGTTTTTTTATTATTATTTTTTGGTAAGTCCTAGTACTATTTAGTCAATATATATGAAATTGGATATTTTCTCAACAAAAAAAATAAATAGAATTATAAGAAGAGTGATTATATTTGTTTGTAATGATTATACTTGGGATATAATTATTAATTTTGATTGGTTTGTTTATTTTTAAATTTAAACTTTAAGCATTATTAGTTTAAGAATTATAAATGGCTTAATAGTTGTAATTATAATTATAATCTCGAGATTATAATCATAAAGATTAGTAGTATTGGGATTATAATCTCATTGATTATAATAATCCTTGCAAATAAATATAGCGTAGAGTAAATCAGAGTTACATATTTTTATTTTATTTTATTTTTTTTCTTTTGTGGAAATTAACTTTTTCATTATTTTTTGGTAAGAGTCCTACTATTTAGTCAATATATATGAAATTGGATATTTTCTCAAAAAAAAAAGAGATAGAATTATAAGAATAGTCCATTTAATACTTTAAAGTTACACTAATATACTTAATTGATAACCAAAAAATGAACACAAACATTCACAATATATGTATCATTTTTCTTTTGACAATTACTGTTAAGCTCAACTAGTTAATCTTTTTAAGTTAAATTGATTTTTTGAGTTTTTTTTTGACCAAACAGTCTAATCAATGAAATATATTGAAAATATAAATTGTTACTAATGTTGAAAATATTTTTGAATCACACTACTCTTTTATGATTGATTTTGAAAAATAATTTATTTTGTGACAAAATACTCATCATTTTCGTTGTAATCAGACAATCATAAATTATTCATGTATCTTTACATATTTACATATTGATATTGCAATTAATGTTAAAAAACAGAATAGAATATATATATATATATATATATATATATAAATAAACTGCAGAAATAAATTTGTCAAGTTTAGGACTATGTACTATATCCTTAGAACAATTATGCTCTTCGTATGGTGCTTAGAGTTAATAGCAATTGTCTCCCAGGATACAATGACAATCATATGCTATAATAGCACTCCAACTAGCATACACAACGAACCAAAATAAAATGCTTTGAATCCTCTCTGTAAAATAACTTTAACTGATTAATGAAATGAAGACTAGAATTCTTTATGCTTCAAAAATTGAGTGAATGAAAAATGGTAGCACCCCCTATTTATTTATAGGAGGGTAAGTGACCCATCAGAAGAGACACAACTTACTGAAAAGGTGCCTTTAATCCAAAACGACGTAGTTTTAAAGTGTATCAGAATAGGCTCGTCCGTTCGGACTCATAAAACGGCGTAGTTTTAGCCTTAGCGGAACCAAAACTACATAGTTTTAGGCTTAGCAGAAGAGGCGCGATAAAACGACGTAGTTTTGGGACGTTTGTTCAAACTGATACTCTTTCAGCAAATACCGCTTCTCAAAACGACACAGTTTTGATAATAATAATAATAAATAATATTTATCAAAACGACACAATTTTGACAATAGAACTAAAATAAAATAAAATGAAATTTTAAATAAAATATTTTATTAAATTTTGTCCAAAAAATTATAAACAAACCACAAGCCCAAACTAAACCAATCAATGACCAAGCCTTGGCTAGGTCCTCTTCCTTCGACAAAATTGAAGTGCCCCTTAGAGCCCAAACCCAACAACAAATTTTATGTATATAAACTTATTAAATCTTTAGTTCTTAACTAATGTGGGACTTGGCTTCCCACATAAATTTATTATCATTTATCATTTTTAAGGGTGATCTTTGGAAGTTAATATCTCATTCATTACTCCATAAATTTGAATTTTTGAATATTTAATTTAATCTACTCATGGAGTAAAACATATTAATATGTGGATTTACTTAAAATAATGATTAAAATTCACTTTAATTTTAGCTCAAATTCTAACAATTAATTATAAAATGTCAATGTTTTAGACAATCATAATAATTTTTTTTTCCTGTAGTGGAATTAAGGGAAAATCTAGAGAAAATTTGCTTTCAATTTGAAGCATCTACTTTCTTCTAGGGATCAAGGAGGGAATTAGAGAAAATCTTAAGAGAAGTTTACTTTCAATATGTAGTTCCTAGTTTACTCTAGTGGCTATGTTTATTTGCAATGACTATATTTAAGATAAAACTATTAATTTCAACTATCTTGTTTATTTTTAAATTTAGACTTATTAGTTCAGAAATTATAAAATGACTTAATAATATTAATATTATTATTATAATCCCGAGATTATAATATGTAATCGCTAATTTATTTTGTTTTTTAAGTGGTAGTACGTTTTTGTGATTTTGTACCTAGAGATCTTTATCACTAAACCTACCTTTGGTCTACATAAAACACTTGTTCACAAGAAAAGAAAAAAAACTAATATGTAATTTTTATTGATAAATTATTGATTTGATTAAATAACCATTTACATCCTATTTTTACTATTCAATAAATGGTATAGTAGTGTTTGTGATTACTTAAATATTGCTAATTTAGCATAGGCTTTTATGATCCATGGAATTAGAAAAAGAATTCACAAAATCTTTCCAAAATTTATGTGATATAGTAATATTGATAATTCTCATGAGATCACCTTGTTCTAATGTCACAACTATTAAATAAGAGTCTTTCTCCGCGGACATGTAAATTGAATAGAATAATTGGATTGAAAGAGTAAAAACAATTTATTCATGCGAACAATTTGACAGTATAATTTATTTATTAACTGAAATAAATTTCTTTTATTTTTTGGGTCTAATAATCATATTTAATTTACCTGTCCGTAAAGAGTTATTGATTAAATATTGGACGAAATTCCATTCTTACGAAACTTATAAAACCTTGGCATGCTAGGCATCACGCCCATTAGAGATGCACAAAGGCTCGAGGCACGAGGCTCGGCCTTGGTGCGGCTGGGCAGTCGGCACAGTCAAAGCTCAGCCGGTCGAGGCTGGCCCGGTCAGCTTAGTCTCGAAAAGACTTGAAAAGGCCGCTTTTTTTAGACAAAAAATCTGGTGCGGCACGGCTGCAAGGCAGGCTGGCACTGGCTCGAGGCCCGGCTCACTGGCACAGGCTGGGCAGCTAGCCTGGCTTTGGCTTTGACATGAGGCTGGCTCGGCCTGAGACCTTACATGATTTTTATCCAATTATTTGTAATTTTTAAACTTTAAATTTATAATTATTCATCAATAAAGTATAAAATTTTACTTATTCATTGTTGTAATTTATATATTATAGTACATTAGTTTTAATTAATACATCAATAAAATTTAAAATTTTAATTATTCATTCTTGATTTCTTATTGATACATTTAATTAATATACATCTTCAATGAATATAACTAGTTAGTATATTTAATATTAATGATAAGTTAGTTACATAGTTGATTAAATATTAATACGATTATGCGTAGTACAATTAGACATATATTTAAGAAATTAATTTGTTTTATATTCGATTACATCTAAATTATATATTTTTATGAAATTTAGGATGAATATATTTATTTTTGTTCTAATCATTCAACTTATATTGGTGTGTAGTAGAATGTTAAAATAAAATAAATCTCAAAAATCTTGCATCATTTTTACAAAATTTATTAATTTATATTTTATTATTTATATTTTAATATTTAATATGTAACATTAAAAAAGGGACAAACAAACCAAGACCTTGGGCTAGCTTCGGCCTCGTCTGGGCACGGCCTCGGCCTTGGAGTGCAGGCCTGGCACAGTCTTGAATGCGGCACGGCCTGCAGCTAGCCGTGCCAGATCAAATTATTAGGTTTGTAATATTCATAACTTAATCAAATTGCATAAAAGTGCTTAAGCGTGTAAAATCGAGTTTAAAAATTATTTACAAACCATAAACCCGGATCATCCTTTATGCATAATTATTAATTAAACGAAAAGATAAAGAATAAATCATACCCTTGAAGATCGAGCTTCCTCAGGTACAAGTTCACCTCCAAATCCTTTCGCGTTCAATCTTGAATCCACTGGGTTTGGTTCCTTCCTTTGACCAACGTTAGCCACCCAAATGTTTGGCCTCTAGAGGTGATCCACCAAGGAAGAATAAAATTCAAGAAGATGGGTGTTATGGCTAACCCTAGTTTTCTATCTCTATAGAAAGGGCATACTCCCAACAACTTGGAATTATTACGTACTTTTTTAAAGTCAACAACCCATATATGACCCATAATAAGACTCCTCTTATTTATTGATGTGGGCAACCCTCCTTAACAATTAAGAAATTGGGTTTTATTTAATTAATTAAATTCTTTTAATTAATTAAGCTCCCTAATCTTATTAGGGATAATTAATTAAACTCCTTTAACTAATTTTCCTTCCTAATCCAATTAGGAATAAATGAAAGTACTTATATTAAATTAATTCCTAAACTCTTTTAGAAATTAAAATAATAATAATTGTAATAATATTAATAAGACTCCTCTTATTAATTTATATTTAATATTTCTAAAATATTAAATAATAAATATTAAGCTATTTAATTTATTCTATCACCATAGATTAAATTAAATATACTTAACTATATTATTACGATTATGCCATTAACTTCTTAAATAATTATTCTTCCTTTTATGGTGTGACCCTTTAGGTTCTCCATATTAAACAGGTTGTGAATAAATCAATTGAAACAATTCTAATCTTATTTAAATAAATAAATTAAACAATTAATTTATTTAAATAAATAATATTTATTCTACTGATAGGGATAAGCCTCCTAGCGATCAAGCGACTTTCCGGATAATATAGATTTCAACATTAATCATTAAAGAACCTTTGAGTAAATAGTTCTGTACAATTCAATCCTTCCACCATCTGATGTCCCAATTAAATATAAGACATGGAATTCTTTGTCAAGTCTTATTTTATTTAATTATATGTATTTCGATCCTTAAATGCACAACTCAAATAATGCAAATTAGAAACTCCTTTCTAATTTCATTACGCTTTTGCCAAGGACTACTTTGGGTTGTCATTTATCGAATCACATAGGACATTCTCTTCTTTTATTAGAAGTGGTAGATTCTTTATTGATCATACATTATCTCCATATACAACTTATTATACCCAAGCATACCCTTTGATATACCCTAAGGGTCTTAAGGAATAAGTCAAAGTATAACTCATCATACACAAGATACTATGATGATCTCAAGTCCAAGGATCACTTGTCTTTACTATCACTACTGAGAATTCCTATTGACAGCAAATAAAACTCCATTAGGTATTCCTTAGCGAGCCATGTTCAAGTGAACTTATTCTCTAATAAGCACCTACATACTTGCTTTAGTGTCTCCACACAAATGATCATGAGATCAATCATCCCCATCCAATGAAAGCAAGCGTATGTACCAATCTATCCGGATTCACTAATCCCCAATTTAGTAATCCAATGATTGAGAACTATTTTAGTTTTAAGCTTTCTAAGAATTTAGATCTCATTAGAATGATCATCATCATTATTCTAAAAGCATTGCTTAAAACTATGGGTTTATCACATATTATAAAACAAAGATCATGTAGATAATTAAAAGCCTTTAATAAATTAATACTTTTTATTAATAAATGAATAAGATTGTTACAAAGTATATGCTTTATCATCAAACATGATTGGCTTGTGTGCATACTACTTTCAATCTCCCACTTGCACTAAAGCCAATCGTCATGGTATCTTATACTCTTCTTCTCTAAGTGACGATTATCCTGCTATTGGATAAGCTTTAGTTAATGGATATGTAATGTTGTTCATGAGAGTCCACTATCTCTATAGTGATTTCCCATCTTTCAATGATTCTAATAATCAATTGAAAGTGCCACAACACATGTTTAGATCCAAGATGAGACTTAGGAACTATTCCTAGTTACGTAATGAACTTTTATCCAAACAATCAACTTGCGACTTCATTTATAGCTACTACTTTTGTCTTTATTACTAAACCAAAGAACTCTTTCTTTGTTTGGAACCTTTCCAATTCATCGCACCACTGATTCAAGGTAACACTTTACCTTAAAGTGGATTTTTGTCGTCTTGGTGCATGCGAAAAACTTGAGTGCTGTTAAGCCCTCTAGTTTTAATTCGGACCCATCGTATATGATCACATCCTTAGTCTTTGGTTAAGAACTTTAAGATGTTTTTCAACGACTCACGATGAACTTCTCCGAATATGGTGATCAACATCGGTCTCGTATATTTCATTGCATACATGATAGTTACTCATGCGATCTCTCTTTTCGAGAGTCTGTGGGGACTATTAAGAGATACACTCCATGGCTCATCAACATGAGACATCTCTTGAGTTTGCCATACTAAACGACTTTAGCATCAAATGAATATATCGTTCCTTGGGTTAAGTCGAGCATCCTCTTAAATCTATCTATATAGATTTATATCCCCAATTAAGATACTCTTCCCAAATCATTCGTGGAGGAATTGTTTAGACAACTTTATCTTTCTTGATTGTAGCATTGGTATGTAATTCCTCATCCGTAGTATATCAACATATAATACTAGAAATTTCACGACGCTCCCTAATCGACCCTTTTGTACACACTAGAACTCTTACTCTCATCGTATGTAATCGGATCATCATCTTACATGATGTGTACCTCATCATCATCATCCATGATGAATCCATACCTCCTAGGTATCTTGGTCTACTATTCCGGACTTACGATTCTTTTGTGGTACAATAAATTCTATCTCTGAGTTCCTCTTATTTGACTTATAATGTTTTGTGGTTCTTGAACTCTTCAAGATCTATTATCCTCCCACTAGCCCTTCAATGATAAACACCTTTATCTTAGAAGGCGTGCGTGTTTCGTAACAAACACCTTTTGCTAAGTAGAATTATAGAACATATACCCTAAACTTACTTTAGGATGTCCCACAAATCATACATGTCAAATCTTGTCCCAAGCTTATCCTTTGAAACCTTTTCACATAAGTTGGACAACCCTTATCTTGACATACTTAAGATTAGAATCCTCCACATCCATACTTTTTATGGAGTCTTGGGGTAGGATTTTGAGGTTACCATTTTCGTGAGATATGCGTGACCATTTCTAGGACATTATCCCGAAGGATCTTTGGAATGTCGGTAAAATCATTACTGGACCGCACCATGTCCAACAAGGTACGATTTTCATTCGGATACATCAATCAATTATTGTGTATCAGGATGTGTCCATTATGAGAAAACCATTTGAGATGATCTAGAAACTTATTGCACAAGTATTTATTCCTTGATCTAATCAAAGAATCTTAATACTTTGCCAATTTGTTTCATTTCTGAATTTTTTGAACCTTTCAAATAATTAATACTTGTATTTCAACAAATACATACATTCAACTCTTTGAATAATCATCTCCTTTTCTTATGCTAATTTTTTCAATATGCAAAATTATTTTCATGTAAGTCAGTATACAAAATTTATTAAGTAATATTCGATTCTATACAAAACATTATTATTATAAATAGAACAACAATTGTTCTTAATTATAATACCATAGATTTCATTGTCCAACAATAAAATGGAAATAATAATTTTTAACAAGAACTAGAATACAATAATAACTTATTGACTTAATAGATTTGCCATAGGCATTGCTAAACTATAAGTTTCTATAGCTAATGTTGCAACCTTTGCTTCATTTCCCACACAGGATTACTTATATTTGTTTAGCTTTCTACTTACATTTGGTCCTTCATAAATCTATATTTATGATAACCAAAGTCAGTATCCAATACCCAAGTAGAACCTTGACTTAAAGAAAATTTATTTCAATCATGAACAAAAAGCGTATTATGAAGCAAACTTCACTAAGCTTCTTTGGTTAGCCTCTGCAAGATGCTTCTCATGATTTCTTTCCGATTGTCCAGGGCTTATTTGCGGTGGAAGCAAACTCCTTTGCTATCCATATCGGTTTTGCTCTTATTATCCTTTGTTTACGCCTTTCTTTTACCTTCTTTGAATCGTTCTTCTTTCGGAAGATCCTTTGGCCCCTACCAAGAAGACATGGTCTTTCTTGGTTGGAAAGTGACTCTCAACATTTTTCAACATGTTAAGCAAATCAGCAAAGCTGATATCTAGCTTGTTCATATGAAAAATTCACAATAATTGTGAAAGGAGTCCGGGAGTGAGTGCAAGATCAAATCTCAGCTCAACTCTCCATCCATGACAAAACCTATTCTCCTAATTGATCAATCAAATTGATAATGTTTAGGACTTTTGTCTGTACTTATAGTGCCATTGGCCATTCTAGATCGGAAGAGCTCCTTAGATATCTGATATCTATTAGTCCTACTTTTCTCACCATCAACTACTTGACGTGCAGGAGTATAGTAGAAGTATCCATAGTTTCATGCTGACGCTGAAGCTCGTTACTCATGGATACGAGCATGATGTATTGAGCCAACTGTGCATCATCTTGCCACTTTCTAAAAGTAGCAATCTCTTCCTCAAAGGCATTGTCTGCAACCATTGCAGGGATAGGTGTATTAAGGACATAAGATAGCTTTTCAGCCATGAGAACTATTCTCAAATTCCTTAACCAATCCATTTAATTGATGCCGTTAATTTAGCATCTAATATGCTTCGCATGATGATAGTAATTTTAGACATTATAAAATTTACGTAAATGAATTTGTAATTAACAACATTTTAACATACATTCTTTATTAATTACCAAAATAAATTAGGTCTTATTTTAAATTGGTATCTCCCATTATTTTCTTCAAACTATATTACCCTCACTTATATAGTAAAGCAAAATCTAATTAAAGATTTGCTAGTGAGAATAAGGATCCCATTTCAAATGTATATAGCCTTGTGTGTGACACAACAAACTATATATAAATAAATAGGTAGACAACTTTTGTCAATTACATCAACTATGCAACTCCTTGTATTTTGCCTCTTAGATTATTTTGATCAAGTGGTGGCACATCCGAATCAAAATTATCCAAGTTAAGTCCAACCTAGCACTCCATATATTCAAAAAGAAAAATATCATCCTTGTGGTGACACAACAAAACAATATTGTTCAATTTTCTTTATAAGCATCAAATGTGATAAATTAACATCTTAAATACTTAATACTTGCCTTGTGGTGACACAACAAACTCATATTAAATATTTAATACTCTATTAATTTTATCATGCTAAAGGCGACGTTCGATATTCCAAATATCTTTGAACGCTTAGGACTTAATATAAAAATTTGAGGGCTTTGTTATTAATTTATCTCATCTTGTTTGCTTGGCATTTACGCATATATATATATAAAATACGCGTCATATTAATGAACATGCGAAGCATGTTTGCATAATATATAATATATATAGTATAAGCATGCACATATAGAATACTATATTCTACCCGGATTGATTATGGACTTTTATTCTAGTTTGGTTCACTAGAGCCACCAAGTGAACCAAAAAGGTCAAACCCTAGGGGTGCAAGAAATAATATTTAAATATAACTATTACATTTAAACCCGGGCTCCATTACAAACGGGTCTTTACGCGCTCCTTGCTCCTTTGATCTCCAATTCTTCAAAATAATTCTAACTATTCCTATTACAAAACTATTTAAAATAAATAGAAACCTTGATCGTGATCGAGGGAAGTACATAGGAGAGAGATAGAATTTACATTAAGAAAAAATTAGAGAAGGCAGAGTGCATGCAGACCCCATTTAATAAAAACCCATACATTCGTGCATCCAACTAAAATAAAATCCAATCACATTGGTCAATAATCCATAATCAATCCCATTTATTATCATACACATCACCATATGCATCAATAAATAACATTCATCTCATGAATAATAAACATTTAATATATATATTGATATCATTTAATGGGCAAATTTAGTTAGTATAAAATCTAATTTTGAATCAAAATAAACTCCTTTATTTTAATCCAAATTTAAATCAAAATAAAACTATTTTATTTTAATTTATCCTATTTTGAATAAAATAAACTATTTTATTTTAATCAAAATCTTTAATCAAAATAAACTCCTTTATTTTAATTAATTATGGAATCCAATTCCATGTAATAAAAAAATCTTTAATTAAAATAAACTCTTTTATTTTAATTAATTATGGAATCAATTCCATGTAAAAAAAAAACTTTTATTAAAGGAAACACGGATATTCTTTTCCTATTCACAAATAAACTCCTTTATTTTGAATAATATGAAATCATATTTCATATCTAAATAAACTCCTTTATTTAAGGAAACATGGATTTTCTTTCCTATTCACAAATAAACTCTTTTATTTTGAATAATATGAAATCTTATTTCATATCTAAACAAACTCCTTTATTTAAGGAAAGATGGATTTACTTTCCTATTCACAAATAAACTCTTTTATTTTGAATAATATGAAATCTAATTTCATATCTAAATAAACTCCTTTATTCAAGGAAAGATAGAATCCAATTTCAACTCTAATTAGTTATCATGGAATCCAATTCCAATTCTAATTAGTTAGCATGAAATTTAATTTTAAAATTAAAATAAACTTTTTATTTTAAAATTAAAATAAACTTTTTATTTTAAAATTAAAATAAACTTTTATTTTAATAATAAAATAATTAAGAATATTTATATAACTATTATATATATATATAATAACAAAGAATATATATATATATATAATACGGTAATTTATTCTTAATATATTATATATATATAATAACAATCCGTTCCTTTAAAGGAAAAAAAAATGAATCCTGCCACTTTTCTTGTTAACTCGATTTTCGTGCGCACTATTGATTGCCCACTTTTTTTTTTTATGTTTGCCGTGCATTCTCCTGTAACATTTTCAAAAATCGTGCACGTTAGCTATTCAGCTGATTTTGGGATTGCAGCGTGACTTTGAATTACGGAATTAGCGATTTTTTTTATTTTTTTTTTTTTAAATTTTATACAATAAAATTATGCCCAATTAAATTGTTCTAAACACATATCAATATATAAATTAAAACAATTAATAATTCGCATAAAGGTTTGGCTCTGATGCCACTGTTAGGTTTGTAATATTCATAACGCAATCAAATTGCATAAAAGTGCGGAAGCGTGTAAAAATCAGAGTTTAAAAATTATTTACAAACCATAAACCCGGATCATCATTTATGCATAATTATTAATTAAACGAAAAGATAAAGAATAAATCATACCCTTGAAGATCGAGCTTCCTCAGGTACAAGTTCACCTCCAAATCCTTTCGCGTTCAATCTTGAATCCACCGGGTTTGGTTCCTTCCTTTGACCAACGTTAGCCACCCAAATGTTTGGCCTCTAGAGGTGATCCACCAAGGAAGAATAAAATTCAAGAAGATGGGTGTTATGGCTAACCCTAGTTTTCTATCTCTATAGAAAGGGCATACTCCCAACAACTTGGAATTATTACGTACTTTTTTAAAGTCAACAACCCATATATGACCCATAATAAGACTCCTCTTATTTATTGATGTGGGCAACCCTCCTTAACAATTAAGAAATTGGGTTTTATTTAATTAATTAAATTCTTTTAATTAATTAAGCTCCCTAATCTTATTAGGGATAATTAATTAAACTCCTTTAACTAATTTTCCTTCCTAATCCAATTAGGAATAAATGAGAGTACTTATATTAAATTAATTCCTAAACTCTTTTAGAAATTAAAATAATAATAATTGTAATAATATTAATAAGACTCCTCTTATTAATTTATATTTAATATTTCTAAAATATTAAATAATAAATATTAAGCTATTTAATTTATTCTATCACCATAGATTAAATTAAATATACTTAACATATTATTACGATTATGCCATTAACTTCTTAAATAATTATTCTTCCTTTTATGGTGTGACCCTTTAGGTTCTCCATATTAAACCGGTTGTGAATAAATCAATTAGAACAATTCTAATCTTATTTAAATAAATAAATTAAACAATTAATTTATTTAAATAAATAATATTTATTCTACAATAGGGATAAGCCTCTAGCGATCAACGACTTTCCGGATAATATAGATTTCAACATTAATCATTAAAGAACCTTTGAGTAAATAGTTCTCGTGACAATTCAATCCTTCCACCATACAATGTCCCAATTAAATATAAGACATGGAATTTCTGTCAAGTCTTATTTTATTTAATTATATGTATTTCGATCCTTAAATGCACAACTCCAAATAATGCAAATTAGAAACTCCTTTCTAATTTCATTACGCTTCGCCGCCAAGGACTCTTGGGTTGTCATTTATCGAATCACATAGGACATTCTCTTCTTTTATTAGAAGTGGTAGATTCTTTATTGATCATACATTATCTCCATGTACAACTTATTATACCCAAGCATACCCTTTGATATACCCTAAGGGTCTTAAGGAATAAGTCAAAGTATAACTCATCATACACAAGATACTATGATGATCTTAAGTCCAAGGATCACTTGTACTACTATCACTACTGAGAATTCCTATTGACAGCAAATAAAACTCCATTAGGTATTCCTTAGCGAGCCGCGTTCGATGAACTTATTCTCTAATAAGCACCTACATACTTGCTTTAGTGTCTCCACACAAATGATCATGAGATCAATCATCCCCATCCAATGAGCAAGCAACGTATGTACCAATCTATCCCGGATTCACTAATCCCCAATTTAGTAATCCAATGATTGAGAACTATTTTAGTTTTAAGCTTTCTAAGAATTTAGATCTCATTAGAATGATCATCATCATTATTCTAAAAGCATTGCTTAAAACTATGGGTTTATCACATATTATAAAACAAAGATCATGTAGATAATTAAAAGCCTTTAATAAATTAATACTTTTTATTAATAAATGAATAAGATTGTTACAAAGTATATGCTTTATCATCAAACATGATTGGCTTGTGTGCATACTACTTTCACCAAATGACGAGGCTTAGCACAGGAGGCCAAAAGTCAACTACTGGCTTTGGCACGAGTAAAGCCCAAGGAAACGACAGTCCGAGCTGACTGCATCTTAACTGTTGTGCATCCCTAACGCCCATGGGCATGACAACCACAAATGAGCTAAACATTTATAGATATTCTAGATAAACAGATCAGATAATATATATATATATATATATATATATAGAGAGAGAGAGAGAGAGTCCGGATCTTAAGCTCACCTCTTATTCAACTCATCCGAGTTCACCCCCTTTAACGACAGACCCGACGACGGTTCGGTCATACTACTGTCGTCTATACTTTTAGCGATGCTATATATGTATGTCGTCAGCTAAAAGTATAAAGCGACGACGTTGTATTAACCGAACTGGTCGCTGAATCGTCCATCGCTAAAGGGATGAGCTCGGGTGAGTTGAATAAGGTGACTTAAGATCCGGATCTCTCTGATGGGATCTTAACCTCACTCACTTTATCTATCTCACCTTGGCGACGATGATATATAGCGACAGACCAGATAGAATCGTGTTGCCTCAAATCGCTTAAAAAGAGTAACAGGTGAAGCTAGATAAAGGGTGAGTTTAAGATCCGGACTATATATATATATATATATATATATATATATATATATATATAGTTAATGGCGATAGTTTTTTTGGGCTATAGCGACGGTTCACCCGTCGTTATATACCAAAATAGCTATATTCGTCGCTATAGTTCAAAAAAATTGTCGCCATAAGCAACTGTGTACTACGTAGTTATGTGTGTGTGTGTGTGTGTGTGTGTGTGTGTATATATATATATCGAAAATTTGTTCAGAAGAAGGTACTTATATAGCCCCTCCGTTTTATATTATTTGATTATTGTTGATTTTTTAAAGTCGGCTAAAAGGTTTTTAAACTCAAAATTAACATAAATTTTTTAATTCTAACCAATACAGTGATGAATATTTTAAATTATCTTAAATATATTACTCATTGTAAGTTTTATTGTATCAAAAAATTTTATGAGTTATTTTAATTTTGAGTTTAAAAATATTTCAAATTGACTTTTAAAAGTGATCATATAATTTAGAACGAATAAAGTATTTATTTTAAAGGAAAAGACGCTTGTTATTAAAATGATATGAACAATCAAACAATCGATCTCTATATCTAAAAACACGATGTCTAATCTGGATTAATTTAATTTTAATTTTAATTTTAAAATTTAGTGAGTTGACTCCGTTGCTATATAAATTTACTCGTGTGACCCTTCAATATTAATGGTGTCCACTTAATTATGCTCGAGGATTACAAACTTTAAAAAAAATGCAATTTAAGACGATGTAGAATATTCATAATAGTTTTCTCATCTTTATTTTTACTGTGGAATGTCATTGAGTCATTATGTAGTACAGTAAAACTTCTATTTAAGAATAGACTTGGGACCAAATTATTTGTATTCTAATTGAGAGTTATTACTAAATAGAGGTATTGGTATAAAATATTTTCCAAACACCCAAAAATATCCACTTTAACAAAAATATCAATAAGAACTCCCTAATAATTATTATTCAAAAAATATTTATGCAAAGTTAAAGAAAACATAAATTATTTAGATTTTCAAACTAGGAAAATGTAGTCTTTTATAGAAAAATATGGTCTTTTATAGGAAATGTAGTATTTTATAGGAAAATAGTCCTTTATAGGAAATGTAGTCTTTTATAGAAAAATATAGTTATTTATAGAAAATGTAGTCTTTTATAGAAAATATAGTCTTTTAAAATTAATATTGTCTCTCCTCTCATATATATATATATATATATATATATATATAAATTATTACTATATAGAGGTATAATTTCTTAATATGGGACTTAAAAATTATATAACATATTACAATTTAGAGGTTATTCCTATTTATAACTCCAACCCAAATTAGGACCAATTTTTTTTATAATATTGTAGAGGTTATTCTTATATAGAGATTCCTAAATAAGGATTTTATTGTATAAGCATTTAATTTTTTCACTATATACCCAACAGATTCATTAAATAATAAAATTTAAAAGTTTCAACAGTCAAAGCATGTTTTGACATTGTAACTATTTGACATTTGTATTAGTTTTATGCGTTAAAATTTATAATAGATGTAATATACTACAACCTCTTGTTTTTAATTATAAAATAGCTATTAATTTATTAATCTTTTTTGAAGTAAGTATGTGATATTTTTAAATTTAAATTTAATATAAATTTAATCAATACATATTGTAACTTATTTAGAAAAAAAATACTATTACTTTATAATTTTTTTTTTTCAATTCTTAACAAAATTATTAAGTTTGAAAATGCATCAAATTGATTTATAAAAATTAATAATAATCTTAGAATTTATAAAAAAGAGAGTATAATTTATCAATTGTATTCCATTTTGTAAAATAACTTTTATTTTATTTTAAATTTTAAGTAATTTATGGAGTGAGTATTGAATGGATTGTAGTTAAATAAATGTACATAAGATCTATATTAACTTTTTAAAAGTTAATTTGTGATATTTTAAATTTAAAATTAATATGATTCATTTAATTTAAAATTTGAAAATAACAAATTTAATAATTAATAGTACTTTATAATATTTATAATTATATGGACATAAATTAAATAAATTTATATCAATTTTAAATTTGAATACGTTTGAAATTAATTTTTAAAAAATAAGTTAATATTAATTTTATAATTTAAAAATGAAGTAGTAAAAAAGTCATGTGACAATAATGTTAAGATGTGTATGATTGATGAGTTGTCCACTTAAATGAGGGTGTAAAATGCCATTTTGCATATATAGAGAACTATTTTTTGACTCCCTCACTCTGGGAGTAAAATCTTATATAAAGATTAAAATAGAGAGTTAAATAAGGATAATGAAACTGTTACATAATGATTTGTTGTCTTGTTGATATATTCTTCAAAGTTAAAGATATAAAATTTATTAGGAAAATAATTGTGAATGCTTATATGAACTTTTATAAAAAATATTCAATGTTCTAATAACGTCCCGATATATTAATATATGATGAGACATTTACACTCTGTTTTTGAGTTTTGAACAGAAAAGAAAAGAATAGAAAACTTAAATTATAACAGAAAAGAAAAGAATAGAAAACTTGAAGTTTTCCTTTGTGTTGTTTCTGAGTTTTTAATAGAAAAAATAAAAATTTAAAATTGAGGACATGAGTTGTAATTTAAAATTTATTATATTAAAAGTTGAGGATAATATGAGAATTATAAAAATATTACTTATTCCAATTTCTTTTCCATCCAAATCAGGCCAAATTTGGACGGAAAACTTTGACAGAAAAAGTGACCAAGTTTTCTATCCATTTCTTTTCTTTTCCATTTATTAAAAAACTCAGAAACATAAGAATTGGAAAAAAAAACTTAATTTTTCTGTCCATTTCTTTTTTTTTTCTGTTCATTTTAAAACTCAGAAACAGAGCGTTAGTATTATTCATAAATTTGTACTGACTAAATGAATGAATTAATAATAAATATATCACATATGGATTAATTAGATTTTTTGTATGTTGAAATTAATACTTCAATTTTTATTACTTTTTCCGTCATTCCATAATATATAATGTTTTAGGTGATTTTGTTTGTCCCAAATTATTTAATATTTTAAAAATTTAGAAGAATTAATTACATTCTTTCCAAAATTATTCTTCATATGAAAATATTACGAGATGAGAGATATATAAGATAAGTATGATAAAGAGTATTATAAACAATTGATACTATATTTAATGTTTTTTAATCGTTTTTTAATTTTCGCATACAATTGATTAAAATATCATATATTATGAGGCTAATATAATAAATTAAAATAATACTAAAAACACAATTTATTCTATAACTATTTTAGTAAATTAAATATGGGATGTGATGAAACCATACTTTCCGGCAAGCAATCAAATAGTACTAATGTTCAGTTTGTCTCATGATTGAGTTTTTCTAAGTTAATATAAAATTTTATTTAAAATTATAACTAATTCATATTATCATTAAAAATTATAATAATTATTAATTATACATAAAGAATATATAAATTTATATAAAAATAATAATAATAAATTTATGTTATCGGTGAGAATCGAATTTTAAATTTTAAAAACTATTTTTTAAAGTTTAAAAAAAAAAAGATGGAGAGCTCAGCAGTTTTGACTGGTGGACCGTGATGGGATGGTTGGGTTTGACGACTTTATGATGCTTACCCTCGTGCAATTGTTTTGCTTTAGGCCCACATATCTGACACGTGGCGGTGAAACCCGTGCAGTCTCTCCTTCCGTTCCTGGTCTTGGTGACCAGACTCTCATTTTTGACTTCTTCTATGCGGATTAGTCATAAAAATTGAACATAAATATTTTATAATTTTATTTATTTATATTTTTATTTTTCAAAAAATAAAAATTTATATATTTTTACCTAAAAAAATATTTATTTTTAAAAATTTATAATTTTTTTTTAAAAATTGAATTAGTTATTTATTTATCTTTTAATATGTTTTGTATTTTAATTTTAATTTTTAGTTTTTGTTTTTAAAATTTCTAATATTAAGAATACGTATAATAATGGTAAAAATAAATTGGGTAACTTGAAGGGATATATAAGTGCAAAAAAAATATCAAATCAGGCAAAGACAGATGGGTGGGGTTGAGTCAATTTTTGGTTGGTTACGATCAAATCTGGTAAAAAGAATGGAATCGATAAAAAATATCACTTTAAGAACTTAATTAATAATAAATAAATTTTAGGAACAACTTTAAAAGTGGATAACAACTTAGAGAGACAAAAATATAATTCAACCATTTTTTAAATCTCTTATAACTTCTTATACTACCAAGTATTATTAACTTATTTAAAGTTGTATTATTTAAAACTCATTTAAGAGCTATAACATTACCCTCTCAAAAATAGTAACCACGAGTTTTCGGTCTCTTTTTTCTTTTTTGATGGACTCTACGGCACGTTTACGTGAGATAATCGTCATCCGGATCATTTCTAGCAAAATTATATTGGTGGAACATGTTCGACACCTCAACCCTTTATCTATATTGATCAAGACGAGAACCTTGATATAATCGATAGTGTAAGGAAATCTGTGTTGAATGGACACCAACGACACCTTGACCCGTTGCTTATATATAAGTAGTAATCTTTGTACAGTCGACAATTGGATGCGGTAGAAGACTCTACACACAATTATGAATTATTATATGATAAGTCAAAATTGAATCTCAAATAAAAACTAAGAACTAGCTTATGAATTCTTAAAGAACCAAAAGATGAGAAAATCTCACAAGTATTTGATTAAGTGAATAAAAAAACGTTATTGTTTACATTTGCCTTGCACCATATTTATACTAGTAAAAAGTAACCCTAATCCTATCAGGAAATAAAAATTAATTTGAAATGAAAATCCTAGTTAAAAAGCTTATTAATTACATTAGAATTGAAAAACCTAGCTAAAAATCCTCAAAATCCCATGCAAATTGCTTTAGAATCTTCCAAAAATGCGCTTGGACGCTAAAATCAGAAAGAGGAGCACTGTTGTTTTGTATTGGAGAGCAACTGTGCTAGAAAATCGTTGTTGAGCCGTTTTGGAGCGTAGTTGTGTTAGACACGTTGCTTTGGGATCATTGTTGCGCTATGAGCATGGTTTATAGATTCGGACCGGACCGACGGTCGTACCAAAAAAAATCAAAACTGGTTAACCCTCCGACCTGGTTTTAAAACCACAGAACCGACGGTTGAACCACCTGACCCTAGCGAACCGTTGACTGATTCGCGAGTTAGACCAGTTTCCTACCTACTTTAGAAAAAGGGGTTTCTGCAAGTCTACTCTTTTGCTTCTACTTCTCCGTTGGGTTCCAAACCCATTATACTTGCTGTCACAGGGTGCACAATCTGACACTATTTTTTTTGCGTCTATTGTAAGACCCCAAAATTTTTTAAATAAAAAGGAATTTCCTTTATTTATTATTTTGAAATAGTAAGAGTTGATTTGATTAATGTGAATAGTTAAGGGTTAAATACGCAAATATTTCAAAATAAACAAGTGGTTATAAAATATTCATTTTTATCGGGGAATATTCGTTTGGTCGTGGAATATTAAATCTTTGTCGGGGAATATTAAATGACGACGGTAGCGACCATGTGTGGGCCCCATGTGAAAAGCGATTGGATGAAGAAAACGACAAATATAAGTTGGTTAAAAATAACGGCGTAGTTATTACGAATTAAGACATTGGAATACGGTGGTTGGTTAAAATACGATGAATCTGGCGTGGTCGCACAAGAGCTTTGCAGATTGCTGTGATATTGTTGAATTATTGATCCTTACGTGAAGGCACTACTCAATAATTTTCACGGTGAATTCTTCGCTCAATATTTTATTTTATTGATTCAATAATTCTTTGCGTTGATATTTTATATTATTGTTGTTCAATAATTGTCACCGCACATTATCTCCATTATCGGATCAATAATTCATATTATTTGAATAATATTATTAGATAGCATTATTAGCAATGTCTAGAAAGTTACATCGAGGAGAGGTTTGGTCACCTAATTGCTGGCACCAAGAAGGAGAAATCCTTATCGGAAAGCCCCCTCTTTCTGAGGAACTACTTTGGTTGTCATAATTGTGATTCTGTAATATTATTTGTAAATAATTAATTATTGATTCATATGATAAAGAAATATTTATTTTATGTGGATATAAATGATGGATTTATTTATGTGGTTATAAATGAAGAAATTATTGTTGAGGTGTTTTATCAGTATTTTACCAGATTGGAGGTATTAAAAATTAAATCAGGGGTTTTGAGATATATTGCGGGGATTATAATTTTTAATCCGACCGTTGGATTGTGGTAATTTTTGGGTATGTTATACATACATAAGTTGAGTATATGTCCACAAATTTTGAACCGTTAAAAATGCACGAATGATTTGTTATGAATTTTAAGAGGTGTCTGATTCGGAAATTAGGGTTATAATTGATTTTGGTGGAAAATTCTAGAATTGAGTGGGCCCCACTTGTGGTTGGTGAAGAAATGTGCTGAATTTTATTTCAAATGTGGTGGGTGGCAATAGTAGCAGGTAAAGCCATCGGTGCAGAAGTCAAGTGGCCTTACGGCTAACATTTTCCTATAAATAGAGGGCTAAGTTAGAATTGAAAATCACACCAGAAACAAAGTTTTCTCTTTCTCTCTCTATATTATTGAGCGTATTTTGTGAGTATTTAGATACTTTGAGAGTTCTTCTTCAAGACAAGTTTCATTGGCATCACTTGAGCCTTTCCTTCCGGAAATCTTGATTCTTTGAGGTAAGGGATATTTTTTTTTCGTAATGATATTATTTCTTCAATATCATTATGTTGAAATGTTGATCTGAAGTTTTTATCAAATTTGGAACTTTTTCATGTCGGGGTTACTATTCATGAGTTACTATTCACGAGTTACTATTCATGAGTTACTATTCACGAGTTCTTATTCACGAAAGTACTATTCATGAAAGCGTGAAGATGTTTTTTGTGGAATTTCTATCTTTTGGTGTCGGATTTACTATTCATGTATACTTGGTATTATTCACGTATACGACCTTTATTCACGATATCTGGACTATTCACGATATCGGCACTATTCACCAAAAAAATAAAATTTCTTCTTTTTGTCAAAACATCTATTTTGGATACTAGCTTTGATTGTATCCATGTTTTGATCATTCTTGAATTTTACACCACTGTGATTATTTTTGGGGTATTGTTGGACATGGATAAAACAAAGTACGAATCCTTAATCCTTAATCCTTGTCATTTTGTTTCACTTTGGATTCGTTCTTTAAAAATATTTTCATCATCCTCGATCTTAAATGATGATATTATTGAATATCTTTGGCTGTAGTGCAAAGATGAATGATTTCTGAAGAATATCTTTGGCTCAGTAGTGCAAAGATGAATGATTTCGAAGAATATCTTTTTGGCTGTAGTGCAAAGATGAGCAGTGTTGAGATGAACATACGACGATCGATTAATATCTTTGGCTGTAGTGCAAAGATGAGCAGTGTTTAAATGAACATGACCCGGTGATGAATATCTTTGGCCTGTAGTGCAAAGATGAATATTTGATTTGAGATGTATATTGATTGTTGTTACTGGGGATAAAAGATGAGCGATGAACTTTTAAATTCATACATAGAAGATAGTAGTTTGCATTCTCTACTTAACTCTTCAAATGAATTATTATTTCATTGCGAATATTGATTGAAAATTTGTTGTCTATTGTATTCTATTAAATTTTTCCTGTTGAAGACTAACGATAATTTGTTGTATATTATCTTAGTCATAATATTCTTTTCTTGAAAGCTAGTTGAGCTCACCCTTTTCCTTTTGTTCCATTCTTTCTCGAGGAGGCGAGAATATAGCGAGTACTTAGCCTGGGGGTATGGAATGAAGGTTTTAGAAAGGATTGTTTAGTAGTCCTCACCATTTTGTAAAATAATGTATCAATAAATGTGATGAGGATTTATGTGAGTATAAATATTGTGCAGAAGATAATATTTGTATTTAAACTCACAGTTTCTTGTTGTAATAATAAAGTTGTAGTTGTTTACGTACCATGTATTGACAACTCGGAATGGGTGATGTATACCTATTTTGGGGCGTCGCGGTTGGTATCGAGCTTAGGGATATGATCTCCTGGCGGAGATCGGGGAATAGAACTAGGAGGAGGGAGAGGCGAGTAAATCCTTCACTAGTGTGTCCTACCTAAGCTTATTTGTTAGTTGGTCAATTATATAGGGATATTATGTGATATATTGATTTCCTTAATTAACCCTTGTTTTATGAGTATTTGAGAATGTCGATGAGAATATTAATGAGTGGAGTAAATGAGACCGTGGAGATGCTGTACTTACCAACGAGGAGAAGCGTGCGTAACAGTCGGCAATGTTCCTCCTGTGAACAACACCACCGAAAGAGATGATGAACGAGGGATGTTTAGAAGCTTTTTTTGCAGATTCATGCAAAATCGAGACGAGGAGACTCGTGTTCAAAATACTGAGGAGGAAATGATAGCAATTCACGGGTTGTCACAGCCCAAGCGATTCAAAGAGTTGGGACCACGAATTTAAGGGAAAGCGGATCCGATCATGGCATGAAACATGGGTCAAACAAATTACCAAGATATTCGATGTCTTAAGATGCGGAGGAACAGAAGGTTCCATTCGCCACCTTTATGTTCCGTGGCGAAAGGCAGACTACATGGTGGGAGTGCGTGAAGCGTATCCATCCCGGTACTTTTCGGCATGTCTTGGGAGAGCGTTTGAGAGACTATTTAATGACAAATACTTTCACGAAAGTGTTCGTCGTATGAAGGAAGTGGAGTTCATCGATTAGAGCAAAACAACATACGCGGTGTCTCGAAAGACGAGGCAAAGTTTGCGAGTTATCGAGGTTTGCACCTCATTTGGTGGAGAATGAGGAACGATATGATGGCGGATGTTTCTTAGAGGTTTGAAACCCTAAGATACGTCGATATCTCATTTCTCATAAACTTTCTCTTTATTCGGATGTTGTAAGCAGGGCTCAATTATTAGAAGCGAGATAACGAAAGTACGGTCAACTGAGGACCATAACGAGGATCGTACGGAGATGGCGGTCAGCAAGAATAATGATAACTGCGGAGAAAGAAAGCAGACGGACGAAATGGTAACCACTACGGTGGTAATCATGGTCGTGAAAAGCAGAAGAAGCGAGTCGGGAGGAGATTTTAAAAAGAGGAGATTTAACAACGACTATGTGAAGACAGCAGTCTTGCTTAAGAAGAATCGGTTCTAAGGGAGGAGAACGACCACCCATCGTATATGCTAAAAAATGAAAAGAGGGACATATCGGTCAAAGCGCCCACAACAGTTCAAGGTATGCTATAGTTGTGGAAAGGAAGGACATATCGCTTTCGAGATTATGCAGATAGCGAAACCTAGTTCAATGAGGGACGGTGACTCAAAAAGATTGTCGAGAAAAGTCAAAGTCAACGATTAGGGAAGAGCGTTTGTTGTATTTGGTCATAATGCGAGGAACCCAAACGAGGTGATCACGGGTAAGCTATTTATAAATTCTTGCGAAGTTTATACCTTACTTGATACCGGGTGCTACCCATTCATTTATCTCTCCGCATGTGCTCAGCGTTTAAACTTGACTCGGAGAAATTAGACTTTGACCTATCTGTGGAAACTCAGTTAGGAGAAACTTTCATCACATCCCTTTGTTTATAAATCTTGTTTGATTCAAGTTGGCACCATCACCTTACACTGTTGACCTTATCTCTTTAAAGATACTTGCTTTTGATGTGATTTTAGGGATTGATTGGTTAACTACTCATCATGCCAAAATTGATTGTTTTCGTAAGGTTGTTAGTTTTCATATTCTAACCAACCCTGTTATGCAATTCAAGCAACTAAACCATTAAAATCAATCACTATCATATCTAATCATAAAGCTATTCGTTTATTGAAAAAGCGGATGTCAAGCTTTCTTAGCCCATGTTATGGATTTGAATAAAGACACGTCAAATTTGAATAATATTCTGTTGTTATTGACTTTCACGACGTATTTCCGAAGAACTTCCGGTCTACCCCCGAGCGTGAAGTTGAATTCTTTATTGATCTTGAACTGGTACAAAGCCCATTTCTAAAACCCCATATCGAATGGCTCTATTGAACTTCGGGAGTTAAAGGTCCAACTACGAGGAATTGTTGGACATCGGTTTCATTAAATCTAGTACATCTCCTTGGGGTGCTCTGTTTTATTTGTAAAAAGAAAGGCGGGAGTATGCGACTTTGTATTGACTATCGGGAATTGAACCATGTCACCATCAAGAATAGGTATCCTCTACCTCGTATTGATGACTTGTTTGACCCGATTACAAGGGGCACAATTCTTTTCAAAAATCGATATTCGATTCGGATATCATCAATTTGAAGATTAGAATTGAGGATATTCCAAAAGCGCCTTGAGAACTCGGTATGGGCATTATGAATTCTTAGTCATGTCTTTCGGACTAACTAATGCTCTGCGGACTTTCATGGATATGATGAACCGAGTATTCAAGGAATATTTGGATCGGATTTGTTGTTGTCTTTATTGATGACATCCTTATATATTCCAAAAGTCGTGAAGATCATGAGCACCATTTGAAAGCCGGTACTCAAAGGCTTCGTGAAAACCAACTATATGCCAAATTGAAGAAATGCGAGTTCGGCGAAGAAGTAGCATTTCTTGGGCATGTGGTGTCAAAACATGGGGTATCTGTTGATCCGTGAAGATTGAAGCAATACAAAGTTAGAGCAACCGAAAGTCGGTGGTGATCAAGCACGTAGCTTTTTGGGCTTAATTTGGTTATTATCGGAGATTCGTGGAAGGGTTTTCTCGAATCGCTACTCCATTAACTCATTTAACTTCGAAAGGATACTGAAATTCGTTTTGAGGCGAAGAATGCGAGAAAAGTTTCCAAGAGCTTAAGAGGAGACTTATTTTAAGACCTGTTCTAACAATACCATCCGGTTCGGATGGATTTGTTATCTACAATGATGCTTCGTGCAAAGGGTTAGGATGTGTTCTCATGCAGCGTGGGAAAGTCATAGCCTATGCCTCGCGACAACTTAAAGAGTATGAGAGGAATTATCCTACTCATGATCTAGAGTTAGCGGCTTGATTGTTTCGCGCTAAAGATATGGAGGCACTATCTATATGGGGAGAAAGTGGAGATATATTCGGACCATAAAAGCCTTAAATATTTCTTCACTTAAAAAGAACTCAACATCGCAAATGACGTTGGCTCGAACTATTTAAAGACTACGACCACACTATTCAATACCATCCCGGTAAAAGCGAGCGTGGTAGGCGGCGCATTAAGTAGAAGATCATATGCGGAGCGAGTGCGATGATGTCAAATATACGCATAGAGCCAACTTTAATAGAAAAAGTTAAGGTTGCTCAAGCCACCGTAAGGCCGGGCGATGTGTATGAAGAAGAAAGTACAAGAAGGAGCTATTCTAAGCGAGAATTGATGAAGAAGGAATACTTGAGTCCACTCTAGACTTTGTGTTCCTAACGACTACGATTTGAAGTACAAGATTATGATGGAGGCACACAATACACCATTTGCAATCCATCTCGGAACTACTAAAATGTATCGTGATCTTGACATACATTTTGGTGGAACAATATGAAGAGAGAGATTGCAAAGTTTATCTCGATGTGTTTAACTTGTCGGCGTGTAAAGGCGAGCATCTAGTACCTAAGGGTCCGTTGCAACCACTTGAGATTAGGAATGGAAGTGGGAACACATTACCATGGATTTCAATTACGGGTCTTCCTACGGTTTCTCAAGGCATCAATGCTATTTGGGTTTGTTGATAGATTAACCAAGTCCGCTCATTTCTTGCCGTCACGGAGACTTATTCCTTGAGCGTCTTGCTAGTATGTACGTAAATGAGATCGTGAGGTTGCATGGCATGCTGTATCCATAGTTTTGGATCGTGACCCAAGATTCACTTCAAGATTTTGGGTTAGCTTGCAAAAAGCTATGGGCAAGGATTTGCGATTTAGTTGGCATACCATCCCCAAACTGACGGACAATCGATCGAGAGGACTATTCAAACTCTTGAAGATTTATTAAGACTACGTGTCCTAGACTTCAAGGCGGTTGGGATAAGTATTTACCATTGGTGGAATTCTCCTACAACAACAGTTATCGAGCAAGTATAGGTGTGGCTCCATTGAAGCATTATATGGGACGAAAATGTCGTTCTCCAATATGTTGGGATGAGGTGGGTGAAGCAACATTGTTGGGACCCGAGGAGTTAAATACGTATGACTCACCGAAAAGATCCAAATAATTCGACAACGATATACAAGCGGCTCAAGATCGACAAAAAAGAGTTATGCGGATCTTCATCGAAAGGACGTGGAATTTAATGTAGGGGATCATGTATTGTTGAGTTGCTCCATGGAAGAGAGTTACAAGATTTGGGAAGAGAGGAAAGCTCGATCCACGATTTATTGGTCCATTTCAAATTCTTGACCGAGTAGGAAATGTAGCCTATAGACTTGCGTTACCTCAAAGTATGTCTCGTGTTCATAATGTGTTTCACATATCGTACTTCGTAAATATGTGAAAGACCAGAACCACGTTATTGAGTTAGAAACCGGACGAGAGATAGCCAAGACTTAACGTATGAGGAGGTACCTATCAAGATCTTGGATAGGAAGGAGCATGTCCCTACGCCAAGAAAGGTCATACCACAAGTTAAAGTTTTGTGGAGGAATCATGCTATAGAGGAAATGACACGGGAATTGGAAGCGGAAATGAAAGCGAGGTATCCTCACCTTTTGAAACACACAGTAGTCGCACGTCAATTTCGAGGACGAAATTTCATAAGGAGGGAGGTTGTAAGATCCCAAAATTTTTAAATAAAAAGGAATTTCCTTTATTTATTATTTTGAAATAGTAAGGGTTGATTTGATTAATGTGGATAGTTAAGGGTTAAATACATAAATATTTCAAAATAAACAAGTGGTTATAAAATATTCATTTTATCGGGGAATATTCGTTTGGTCGTGGAATATTAAATGATCGTTTGGGAATATTATTAAATGAGTAGCAGCGACCATGTGTGGGCCCCATAACGGAAAGCGGTTGGATGAAGAAAAGCGACAAATATAAGTTGGTTAAAAATAGCAGGCGTAGTTATTACAATTAAGATCATTGGAATACCCGGTGGTTAAAATACGATGTCTGGCGTGGTTGCACAAAGAAGACACTTGCAGTATTACCGCAGATTGTTGAATTATTGATCCTTACGTAGAAGAAGGCTTTACTCAATAATTTTCACGATGAATTCTTGTTCAATATTTTATTTTATTGATTCAATAATTTTTGCGTTGATATTTTATATTATTGTTGTTCAATAATTGTCAGACCACGCACATTATCTCCATTATCGGATCAATAATTCATATTATTTGAATAATATTATTAGATAGCATTATTGGCAATGTCTAGAAAGTTACATCAAGGAGAGGTTTGGTCACCTAATTGCGGCAAGATGAGGAGAAATCCTTATCGGAAAGCCCCCCCTTTCACAGGAGCGGCACTGGTTGTCATAATTGTGATTACGTAATATTATTTGTGAATAATTAATTATTGATTCATATGATAAAGAAATATTTATTTTATGTGGATATAAATGATGGATTTATTTATGTGGTTATAAATGAAGAAATTATTGTTGAGGTGTTTTATCGATATTTTACCATATTGGAGGTATTAAAAATTAAATCGGGGTTTTGAGATATATATATTGGGATTATAATTTTTAATCCGACCGTTGGATTGTGGTAATTTTTGGGTATGTTATACATACATAAGTTGAGTATATGTCCACAAATTTTGAACCGTTAAAAATGCACGAATGATTTGTTATGAATTTTAAGAGGTGTCCGATTAGGAAATTAGGGTTATAATTGATTTTGGTGGAAAATTCTAGAATTGAGTGGGCCCCACTTGTGGTTGGTGAAGAAATGTGCTGAATTTTATTTCAAATGTGGTGGGTGGCAATAGTAGCGAGTAAAGCCATCGGTAGCGGTGTCAAGTCTGCCTTGGCGGCTAACATTTTCCTATAAATAGAGGGCTAAGTTAGAATTGAAAATCACACCGAAACAAAGTTTTCTCTCTTCTCTCTATATTATTGAGCGTATTTTGTGAGTATTTAGATACTTTGAGAGTTTTATTCAAGATAAGTTTCATTCAAAGATCACTTCCGACCTTTCCTTCCGGAAATCTTCGATTCTTTGAGGTAAGGGATATTTTTTTTTCGTAATGATATTATTTCTTCAATATCATTATGTTGAAATGTTGATCTGAAGTTTTTATCAAATTTGGAACTTTTTCATGTCGGGGTTCTTATTCATGAGTTACTATTCACGAGTTACTATTCATGAGTTACTATTCACGATTCTTATTCACGAGTACTATTCATGAAGCGTGAAGATGTTTTTTGTGGAATTTCTATCTTTTGGTGTCGATTTACTATTCATGTATACTAAGATTATTCACGATATCAAGACTATTCACGATATCTGCACTATTCACGATATCTGGCACTATTCACCGAAAAATAAAATTTCTTCTTTTTGTCCAAAACATCTATTCTGGATACTAACTTTGATTGTATCCATGTTTTGATCATTCTTGAATTTTACACCATTGTGATTATTTTTGGGGTATTGTTGGACATGGATAAAACAAAGTACGAGTCCTTAATCCTTGTCATTTTGTTTCACTGGATTCGTTCTTTAAAAATATTTTTCATCATCCTCAGTCTTAAATGATGATATTATTGAATATCTTTGGCCTGTAGTGCAAAGATGAATGATTTCAAGAATATCTTTGGCCTCAGTGCAAAGATGAATGATTTCTGAAGAATATCTTTGGCTCAGTAGTGCAAAAGATGAGCAGTGTTGAGATGAACATGACCGATCGATTAATATCTTTGGCTCTGAGTGCAAAGATGAGCAGTGTTTAAATGAACATGATTAAGTGATGAATATCTTTGGCAGTAGTGCAAAGATGAATATTTGATTCGAGATGTATATTGATTGTTGTTACAGGATAAAAGATAGAGCGATGAACTTTTAAATTCATACATAGAAGATAGTAGTTTGCATTCTCTACTTAACTCTTCAAATGAATTATTATTTCACCGCGAATATTGATTGAAAATTTGTTGTCTATTGTATTCTATTAAATTTTTTCCTGTTGAAGACTAACGATAATTTGTTGTATATTATCTTAGTCATAATATTCTTTCTTGAGCTAGTTGAGCTCACCCTTTTCCTTTTTGTTCCATTCTTCTCGGGAGGCGAGAATATAAGCGATGCATTTAGTCGGGGTATGGAATGAAGGTTTTAGAAAGGATTGTTTAGTAGTCCTCACCATTTTTGTAAAATAATGTATCAATAAATGTGATGAGGATTTATGTGAGTATAAATATTGTCAGAAGATAATATTTGTATTTAAACTCACAGTTTTACTGTTGTAATAATAAAGTTGTAGTTGTTTCTGTACCATGTATTGACAACTCAGAATGGGTGATGTATACCTATTTTGGGGGCGTCACATCTATGTCCTCCTTGTGATGCACTGGTTCGCCCAACCAGTTAGCAACCTGTCAATCACACAAGCACAGTCTGTATAATCAAGCCACGTACACAAGCCAACACAGTGTTTACAGGACAACGTCCCAATCTTTTATTGCTCACTCAATAACAAGGATTACAATATATGACTAGGGCTCGCAGGCTACACTTGTTCAGTGATCTCTCTTGCCTTGCCAAGCCCATGGCTGTACATATATATACATATTAGGCTGCAGTTGACACCCCCAACTGCTAGGTTATTCAGAACCAATAGGAAACCAGCATTTTGAATTAGCAACTGCCTGCCAACTGCCCTGTGACGGCCCCAAAATAAGTATACATCACCCATCTCGAGTCACCAAATACATGGTATAGAATTCAAATACAAACTTAACTTATACAACTGTTAAGTGTTGTGCAGAATATGACAAAACATAAGCTGTGAGTTTTAATATAAATATTATCTCCTAGACAATATCTAAACTCAAATTCAATCTCATTACAATTATTATCACACTATTTCACAGAATAGTGAGGACTACTAAAACAACCATGTGAGATCCCGAATTTTATGAAATAAAAGTATTCAATTTTTCTATTTTGGTAAATAGTTAAATTGATAAAAGTTTAAAGTTAAGGGTCATTTTTCAAAGTAAGCAAGTTGTCATAAAATAACCGGTAAAAAAAACGATGAATACTGGCGTGGTTGCATAGTAGTAGCTACGGTATTGATTATTGATGCTTATGTGAGAAGTCACTCAGTTTATACTCAATTATTGCTACAATAATCACGCATCATATCTCTCATATTATTGATTCAATTATTGTCACAGTATCATCTGCATAATATGTTATATATTATTAAATCAATAATTGAGACGACAAAGTTATTCATATTATTATTTGTAATATTGACAATGTCTAGAAGTTCTGTCAAGGAGAGATTTGGTCACCTACTTGCGCGCCAATAAGGAGAAATCCTTATCGGAAAGCCCCCTCTTTCTTGGGAACGACCTGGTTGTTAAATATTGTGAGTTATATTATTAATGATGAATGTTATTAAAAATAGAAGTTGAGTTCAGAGTTGAATTTGGAGACGCAAACGTGATATTTGAGTCCGAAACGATGAAATTAGTAGAAATAGACTATAAACACAAAATTTGCTAGGGTTGACTTTTTGGTCAAAAAGTCAACAGTTGACTTTTTTAGAAAAAATCAAACTTTAAAAATGAAATTTTTGAGAAAAATATTTCCATTGTGTTGGGATTGTTAGTGTTAGTGGAAATCGACATTTATTTCGATAATAATTGATGTTTGGAGGTTATATTGACCAATCGGGTAATTAATCTAATAAATGAGCAATTAATTGCTATTAATTCACATAATTATAACTATTTGATCACATGTGTGTACTATTGATTCACATTCATGTACTATTAGGGGAGGTGGTGCAAGATTGATAATACTTGCATGACTAAGTTAAAAATAGAGGTATAGATGGAGGTACTATACTGTAATTCGTATTTTCACATGATTATAACTATTAAGTCACATGAATGAACTATTAATTCACATGATTCACTATTAGGGGAGGTGGTGCAAGTTTGATAATACTTGCAGGACTAAATTAAAAATGAAAGAAAAGTTGAAGGTATTGTATTGTAATGTTTCGAGCCCCAAAACGTGCAATTATCGAAACTATATTTTTCTATAAATAGAAGCTCATTCTTCCTTCATTTCTCACCAATTCACTAAGCTATAGAGCAATTATTATAGAGAGAAATTATATAGAGAAAGAAGAAGAGAAGTTTGCTACCTCACTATTCCAGTATCCAGTCTTCTTTTGAGGTAAAGGGTATTATTTCTTTCGTATTCATGAAGAGAACTATTGTTATTCCATTCCTTATTATTATGTTGGAATAACTTTGTCTATAATCAATAATTGCATACATGGTGAAATTCTTCTATTATTCCATTCTTTATTATTCTCGTTGGAATATCACATGCATCTGGATTACGCATGTGACACAGTTATATTCTTTATTATTACATTGGAATATCCTGTTTGTCATGCGTCACGATTCATGACTGGTTCCATTTTTATTATTATTCTTTGAATATAATATGCATGCGGTTTATCGCATGCACGGTGAATTATGTTGTTATTCCATTCTTTATTATTCTCGTTGGAATATCACATGCGTGTGGATTACGTACGTGACTGGTTCCATTCTTTATTATTGTTGGGAATAACGTCTGCATGCGATTCTATATCGCATGCATGGTGAATTCTTACGTTATTCCATTCTTTATTATTTTCGTTGGAATAACTTTGTCTATGTGGATTACCGCATGCATGGTGAATGATCCTTTGTATTCATTCCTTATTAAATTGTAGAAATGATCATGCTACGTGGATTTCGCATGGCGGTGAAAATCCATTTATAGTTTCGTAATTTTTCGACCTCAAAAAATTTCGAAAAAATTTGAAATGATAATTTGATGAGTTTTCTATATTGTGTCCAAAGATGGCGATTTTTGGATGTATAAATTAAGAGTTATGGATTTTATGGGAAAATACTATTTTAAAAGTAAACCCTTATAACTCCTTGTGGTTAACTCCAAAATTGGTGAAATTTTTATTGGGAGTACATGTATATAACAGGAGTATACCCTGTAAATTTCAGAATTTTTGGACAAAAGTACAATTTATGATAAATGTCTAAATATTCGGCAGTTTTGGCCATATGAAAAATTGTAAATGAATTTTAAAAATTATGAGAAAATTATATGTTCAATATGAGACTATATTCTCCTAAATCCCAGAAAAGAAATATTTTTGGGACTGATTTGGTATTTTTCATGAAAATAAACTAGTTATGAGTAAATAAATTAAATATGTTATGTGAAGTAACAAAATTGAAAAATAGGATTTTATGGCTTGGGAATCCTATATAAGGTATATGCAGATTTTTGATAAGGAATTTGATCATTGGTGATGAAATCTTATGAGTATGGCATTTTTGAATGATTAAAATGTATTATTTGGTAAAGTGTAAACAATTGAAATAAATTGTTTATAAGTTTAAGAAGTGATTAAAATATTGTTATAATATTAATAATATTAGATTATGAGTTTATTAAGTGATTGATAATATTTGGATAAATTTAAAGTCTTTAATATTTATCCTTGTTTTCGCTTATATCATGGTCATCATCCTCATGCTTATATTGTGATGAAAGTCATCTTTGGCTTACGTGCAAAGATAGACAGTTAATTATTGGATTTATAGTTGTATATCTTTGGCTTACGTGCAAAGATGGACTGTTAATTATTGGTTTTATAGTTGTATATCTTTGGCTTACGTGCAAAGATGGACCGTTGATTATTGGTTGTATATCTTTAACTTACGTGCATTGATGGGCAGTTGTTGGTATGATTATAACCAAGGATTATTTGGTATAATCATGACCATTGTTGAAAACACGAATATCCTTGGCCCGTAGTGCATGGATAATTCGTGGTCGTAATACTAATGAATATCCTTGGCCGTAGTGCAGGGATGATTCGATGATGTGGATTAATTATTAAGCTGAGTCTCAGCGATAACATATTGATAATACACTTTTAATTCGTAGAAGATAGTAGATATCATGCTCTACTTGACTCTTCTATATACAGTTCTATGTCTTTGGCTTGTAGAACAAAGATGAATTGTTGATGAATATCTTTGGCCCGTAGTAAAAAAGATAAATTTATTAGTATGATTATGAACAAGAATTGTGATTTGGTATAACCATGATTTTTGATGTTTCGGTGAAGATAGGCGATGAAAATTATCTTAGATCACGGGTGCGAAGAGGAATTTAGAATCACAATTATGATTATGAGTTATTCATATGATTGTGGACGAGGAATTGTTGATTGATGTTACTGAGGATAAAACATTATTGGTGGACTTTTGACATGGAGAAAATAATAGACCTGATGGTCTATTTGACTCTTTTAATGGATTGCTCGTTACATTTGCAACTATGGTTGAAAAGTTTTATCATCTACCATATGTTCTAAATATATCGATTTATTCTTGATAAAGGCTATTGATGATGTAAATGATATTCTTTCTTTGGGCTAGTTGTGCTCACCCTTTTCGCTTCACAATTCCTTTCGGGTAATAAGAGTGTATTTGGTCGAAGGGGGTAACAGGAGAATAGAACGATGGTCTATAGCTGTTGAGGTTCTCCCTAAATAGTATGAAAATAATTTTATTGAGAACTTTAAATAAGTGTGTCGTATTGTATGTCATTTGATATTTTATTTTGGTGAACCGAATAGGGTGAGGTGAACCCAACTTTGGAAGGGTGTTTTGCCACTATCATACAAGATGTCTAATGACATACAACCTCGTGTTATCATAAGACAGGGTTGTGCACATCCACTTGCTGAGTATATCTACGAGCACTACCTATATAATCTTGGAGTTTATTTGAAATATAATTCTCACTTAGAGACAACAGAGATAATTATATGTCAAGAGAAGACTCACCATTGGAAAGAAGATGATAACAATCTTCTTGTTTTTCTTTGGGGACTATTGGATCAACCAAGGATAATTCTGTGGACATATGATATCTATCATAACCTAGACGCATGGCCTCCCATGTACGAAGGTTTCTTTGAGCACTTCCCAAAGATTTTAATTTCTAAAACAGTTATTGACTGTACTTTTATGTAAGGTACCATTATAAGGTTGTGGTCAAGGCACCATGAGAGTTACATACATTTGTATTAAAACTCAGGGTTTAACTGTGGTCGTATTCTGCACGACAGTTCAACAGTTGTATAAATGAAGTTTGTATTTGATTTTTATAGTATGATAACTGGCAATTCAGAATGGGTCGTGTGGATCTATTTTGGGGGTGTCACAAATGGTATTAGAGCTTAGGGATACGGTCGCTGGCGGAGATAAGAGTCTAGAACTAGGAGGGGAGAGACGAGTTATATACTTCGCTAGTGTGTGACTTACCTAAGCTGAAATTGTTTACTTGATAAGTTGGCAAATTGTGATATGTCAATTAACCTTTGTTTTGAAGATATATTCTAGAATGATATCTGAAATACAAGAGATGAGCAATGGGAAAATCATGATACAGATGAAATAACCAGGAAGGTACAATCTGAAAAGAAAGCAAGGTATTCTCATCTCTTCGAACTACCAGGTACGTAAATTTCGGGGCAAAATTTCATAAGTAGGGGAGATTGTGAGATCCTGAATTTTATGAAATAAAAGTATTCAATTTTTCTATTTTGGTAAATAGTTAAATTGATAAAAGTTTAAAGTTAAGGGTCATTTTTCAAAGTAAGCAAGTTGTCATAAAATAACCGGTAGTAAAAGAATAGTAATACGCGTGGTTGCATAGTAGCACACGGTATTGATTATCGATGCTTATGTGAGAAGTCACTCCGTTATACTCAATTATTGCTACAATAATTACTGCATCATATCTTTCATATTATTGATTCAATTATTGTCACAGTATCATCTGCATAATATGTTATATATTATTAAATCAATAATTGAGATGACAAAGTTATTCATATTATTATTTGCAATATTGACAATGTCTAGAAGTTCTGTCAAGGAGAGGTTTGGTCACCTAATTGCGCGCCAATAAGGAGAAATCCTTATCGGAAAGCCCCCTTGATGAGTGAGTTTTATACTCATAATTGAGTGCATTTGAGCTTAATCTTTTGGTTGATTTTAAGTGTTTGTGTCTATTCATGCATGTTTTATGTTGTTTTGTAGGAATTGGGACAAAAGTTACTTGGATCGACGTTTGGGGTGGCTAGATTCGCGTTTTCGACTTGTCATTTACACAACAGTCATTTCAGAGCCAATTTGAGTATTGCTCCGGACCTTATTTAGAAAAACTCAAAAAATGAAAGTTGTAGATCTACGTCTCCTCTTTCCAGAACATCTTTAATCATCAAAATCAGAGTTCAGACGAAGAAGTTATGGCCACTTTCCCAAAGGACGTTAGAGTAGAAAATTTCCAGAAAAGTGTTCCAGCGCCGGGGCGCTAGGGGGCAGTGTTCCAGCGCCATGCCCAGCACCGGGGCGCTGGGGAAGAGTTTGGTCAAGCTTGGACGCATTTTGGGGAGAATTTTAACACTTTTCTGACTCCAAATTGGATTGGGTTTGTTCCTAAGCTAAATATTGGACTTGTAACCTATAAATACATGATGTAAGGCATAAAATAAAGGGAGATTACATAGATTAGATTAGAATATAACCCTAGTTCTTATTAGTTTTGGAGATTGAAGCAACTTGGAGACCATTGAAGAAAAAGAGCAGGAGCTTGAGGAAGATGGAGATTTGCTGATAACATATTTATTATCTTCTCCAATCTTACTTTTATCTTTTAATGTCTATTCAGTTGTGGATTCTTGGTTTTAATTCATTAATTATGAACTAACTCTTTTATTAAGATTTCAATTGAACCTTTTATGTCTATAAATTAGTTATTCAATTTTTTCCAATTATTTGTGTCAAAGTGAATTGTTTATCTTGTCTTTTGCTTATTGATTAATGATTTGATCAGTAATTACCTTGTTACTCTAAAAGGAATTGAAAGAGGAGATCTAGGGTTAGAACTGGGCATGATAACATGTGACTTAGTTATTTGTATGATGAATAATTAGCTTCATGAATTGAATGGAAATATCTTTTCACCGCATGTAACATATAAGGAATTGGAATCGAAGGAGTTTAATTCAATTGTTTTGCATAGGAATATAGCAAGATTAATCTAGATTAAATAGAAGTCATTTGATCACTTGGAAAAGGACTTTTGGCATTTGAGAATTTCTGTTAACAATTCAATAGGCATAATAATTGAGATAATTGGATAATTGATTTATAGTTCATAATTGGGGATATTGAAGTCTTAATCTTTATATATTTGAATTCATTTATAAAGCAATTCAGTTTAATTAGTTAATTTAATTTTCTTAATTAGAAAAATCACACTTTGCAATTGTTTAAATAAAATTGATTTGGTTAAGAGTTAGTACTTGGTAATTTTTATTAAATAATTCCTCGTGGGAACGATACTCTACTTTCACTTTATTACTTGTTGACCATGTATACTTGCACGTATTTATTGATTGCGAAATCGATCAACAAGTTTTGGCGCCGTTACCGGGGAATTAGTTTAATATTTTTTTACCAATATTAATTTCAATCAAATTAGTCTTAATTCAAACATTTTTATTTTTATTTTTAATTCGCTTCCTATATTTCTCTCTTTTTAGGTACCATGGATGACTTTCAATGTATCAATGGCCATATACACTAACATGACTCGACCAAGGGAAACAGGATTGATGGACTTAATACATTTTCTGTAGAGACAATACAAATTGAGGCAAATTTGAAGACGTTGGAGGTTATCGCAACCCAATAGAGACGAAGGATGGCAAAAATGACTCAGTCAAGGGGAGCGGAGATTGACGGACTCGTGACACTTTCTGCATTGTTAGCACAGATTGAGACACTTTCGAGGAGGTTAGACGGTTTTGAAGCACAACGTCGTCAACGTGTGGCGGTTACTTGTGATAATTGTGCTGGAAATCATATGAGTCATCAATGCACCATCAGTTTCGAGCCGGTACAGTATGGTGGTGATTACCCCAACAATTATGTCTATCCCAACAACTATTATCAGGATTGGGGGTATCACCCAGATTTTTCATGGAGCCATACTCATCAAGATCAATTTTATGCTCCAAGTCCAACATAACCACCGGATTTCTCGTGTCCATCTCCACTACAACAGGAAGAACATTCAAATTGGGAGGAAGCTTTGTCCAAGTTCATAGCTTCAGGTGAGGAGTGGAGGATTAATCGAGAGATATTGAGTCAAAATTTTATGAACCAAATGGAACAACTAACCAATGCCTCGAACATTTGTCCTCAATACACTTGGCCCTATGACATGGATTCCGAGACTGATGGAGAGCCCGAACAAAATCTGCAACTAGATGAGCCACAAGATGTTGAAAGAGAGGAAACAATTGGGAACCAAGAAAAGGAGATCGACGAAGATTTAACTGTAAGATTCAACGAAGATGAACCGATTTCATTAGTATCTAATGTGCCTCCTCCACCAAAGTTCAATAATCCGGGCAGTTTTGCAAAACCATGCCCAATTGGCAGTCATGTCGTCGACAAAGCTCTTTGTGACATAAGAGCTAGTACAATTTTGGAGTCATGGTGGGATGAAAAGGAGAAGATAGAGGAAGATTCCATTATGTTTATTAAACTTCAATGCCCTAATCTGATTGTTGGTTGATTTCACAATCAAAGTAAACGTGCAAGTATACACGGTCAACAAGTAATAAAGTGATAAGATAGAGTGTCGATCCCACAGAGAATTCTAATTAATAAATTCCAACTACTAGCACTATATCAATTCAATTTTATTTAAACAACCATAAATTGTGATTGTTCGAATTAAGAAAATTAAATTAAACAATTAAAAGAGATTATTCTAAAAGAAAGCAAATAAACAAAAATAAGATTTGAATGAATGAATTCAAATAAATAAGGATTAAGACTTCAATATCCCCAATTTTGAACTACAAATCAATTATCCAATTATCCCAATTATTATGCCTACTGAATTGTTAACATGAATTCTCCAATGCCAAAAGTCCTTTTCTAAGTGATCAATTGCCTTATTTTTAATCCAGATTAATATTGCTATATTCCTATGCAAAATAATTGAATTAAACTCCTTTCAATTCCAATTCCTTATGTGTTACATGCGGTGAACAGATATTTCCATTCAATTCACAAACCTAATTATTTACTTTGCAAATAACTAAGTCACATGTTATTGTGCCCAGTTTTAACCCTAGAATTCCTCTTTCAATTCCTTCTAGAGTAACAAGGTAATTACTGGCCAAATAATTAATCAATAAATGCAAGGTAAGATAAACAATTCACTTCAACACAACTAATGGGAATAAATCAAATAATTAATTCATAGCCATAAAAGGTTCAATTGAAATCTTAATTAAAGAAATTAGTTCATAACATAAATTAAAACCAACAATCTTTTGCAAATCATCCTTAAAGAATTACACAAATTAAAAAGAATGAAGAAAAAGAAAAACTCCGAGTGAAAATCTTCAAATCCTCCTCTTGACTCCTTGATCATCCTCCAATTGTGTAGATTAGTCCCCTACTTCAATGGAAATAACCCTTATATACTTCTCAATTTGCACCACAATCCTTTTCCAAAGCAACCTCTCCAATAGTCTCCAATTATCAAGTCAAACGAATAGTCAAACGCGTTCCTGGTCAACCAAGATCACGGCGCAGCGCTCCGGCGCTGGGAAATGAACTACTTTGAGCGCCCCGGCGCTGAGGTGCAGTAAATTACCAACATGCCCTTTTTCAACTCAAAATTTCCCCTATTGCTCCTACAGCTCCCACATCTACAAAACAACACCTAAACACAGTAAAAATAATTCTAAATGCCTTGAGAATACAATAATTTAAGCCCAAAAATATCCGATTCATGGGTATATTATCCAATCATCAAATACCCCCAAACTTAAATCGTTGCTTGTCCTCAAGAAACAAAACACAAAATAACACAAAAAACTAACTATCACGCAAATGCAAACTATCTATATGTTCTTAATTCCAGCAATCGAATAGCACACATATATTCATAGGCCTCAAAAAAATCACAAAAACATGTTAATACATTATGTAAAAGTAGATCAATAATATCCCAACAATCAATGAATCTAAATATGTTATTACCGATATTGTGTGTGTGTGACCATTAACCATGCTAACCAATGAAAGGCAAAAATATGAAAGATAATAGCTTTCTTTGAAGGCATCATACAGTTTAAACTCGAGAACTCATCAAATAAACTTGATTCGGCTGAAATCAAACAACTACCAAAATTCAAGGGTCAAAATGGAATACTTATGCTTTTTTTTTAATAACGGGGGTTTTTTGCACTTTTCCCGCTTTATTATTACTATTTTTTTTTCTTCTTATTATTATTTTTTCTCATGACTATGCATTGTCCTATTCCTTTAGGCTTTTCAGTGTTACCTTAACGAGCTTTCGACCAACGACTCCCAAGTCATTAAGACCTTTAGGTATTAGGTGTAGAGACAATCCCCTGCTTACTTTACTCAAGTAACAAAGGCCACAAAACTAGACAAGCATGCCACGGTGTTTATTTATTTATTTTAAGCTTATATACTCCAAATATTTTTCCCCCAAACTTGAGTTTATGTCTGAATTTCACTAACTATTGAAATTGTTCCTTCATTTCACTAGCATTCATCCTTTAGAAATCTATTATCTATCCATTTAACTATCATAGCCAACATGGTCATTTTTCAAAACGTGCTATCCTTATAATATCAGTGTCAAACAGATAACGATTTAAATCATGTCAAGAAAATCATATCACTAGCTCAACAATCCTTACTAGACTTGTTCATGCAATTTTAATTTCATCATTGGCCCCAAACATACGTACTATCAAAAGCTGGAATTAACATGCAATCCTAAATGCAACATTTAACCAACAATAACAATTCAAATTATCCACATACTTAAAGAAATTAACTACCCCCAAACTTATCTAGAGCAATGTCCTCATGCGAAAAATAAAACAAAATAAAACAGAGGACTTCCCTGACGAGCTTATGCCTCGGGTGGAGCATCATCATCCTCGCTCATCTCTAGATCGGAAGGGGGAAACACGGGCAAATTATGAGCAGTTGGGAACTGGCTGAGATTAACACCCGAGAACAGCTGGGCGTTCATGGCATTTTGAGCTGCAAACTGGTCGACCAAGTACTTATAGATGACATCCTGGCGTTCCGACAGGCGGACATTTTGAGCTTTAAAATTGTAAAACCATCCATCTATTTCACGCTGGACCGCTTCAGGAACCACACCATGATGAGCTGTTGAGGAAGGACCATAAGTAGGTGGAGCCGGAGGTGGTGGAGCTTGTGAAGCTTCAACTTGGGGAATTATGAAACCCAATCCCCTAGGGTGGTTTTTTCCACCCGTCCACACTTTATACCTGCTTATTAACTTATGGTCCAAAACTGGCATAGGCATTTGAATCATCTCATCGGATTTCCATTTTACCCCAAACTTAGCACACAAAACGTAGATGAGAGACGGATGGGGTAACCCTCCTGTGGTCCCTCGGCGTGACGCTCGTAGAATGGATTGCTGGATAACATGACCGACATCTATCTTCAAACCTTGAATGATGGAATACAGCAGGACAACCCTCTCCTTAGTGACATGACTCACATGTGTGCATGGCATGAGTTTGGTGCATATAAAGGCATACCACGCCTTCCCATATAAACTGAGGTTAGAGAGTGGAAAGGTCATGCTGCCACGTTCATGCAATGTCCATGTGGTGCCCGGTTGACAAAGCTCGTAAATTATCTTCTCATAGTCCAGCCCGTCACTCACAAGACTAGCATACTCATCGTTCAGTCCCTCTAATGGCAGTTGATAGCATCCGTTTAAATCATCTTCGTCAATTTCAACAGTTTTGCCCCTCACAAAATTGTAATGGCAGTTGATAGCACGTTGGCGTAGAAATCTTTGACAACTGTAATCACGGTTGGATCGGGCTGTTCAGTGAGTGAGAACCAATTCCTCTCAGCTATCATGACCGCTATGTCCCCGTCTTTGGATTGATCGGGCTGTAAACCTCGTTCGGGGATGAGAGATCGTGTAGCCATTTTGTTGTAGCGTTCCTGTGCCTCGGCACTGATAAACCTTCGATTATCAAATTTGGGTGGAGCCGAGGCGGAACCAGAACCTTCGCTGCGTTGACGCTTTGAGGCCATGAAGAAAAATCTGCAATAATTCGCATTCATATGTATTAAAATTGAATAGCATGCGAATATGTATAAGTTTACCCATATCACAACCCCCAAACTTCAATATAGGTGCACGGTTAGTACATAACTAGGGGTAGTAGGATACATATGTTAGCAAGAAATTTAAAATTGTATCAAGTAGCTTTATTCTAATGTCTGCATAGCATAATTGGTCAAGGAAATGAGTGATATGCGCAAGAGATGTGACATGTAACAATTCTATGGCAAAAGACTGCATACATGCCGGACATGGGTTATATAAAACATTGGTCCCGTAAATTAAGAGCAAGCAAAAATGGCCACATGATTAGATGAAAATATATACATGCCTTCACAAGGGAAATAGCAAGTAGAGTTCATTTAGGCAATAAATCAAACACCTTGTAGGCTTGGTGTAGATTTCTGGGTATTCACATATATGGGCATATTATACACACTTATTCACACCATAGTATACGCATAACCTTCACTACTCGTTTCAGAATACAAGTGGCTCCCTAGATTGAATAAACTTTGAATAATATGCGGGATCATAAAAGATTTTCATCCTAATACGAAGACTTTGGGTATCAAATATTTAGAATGAATGCACTAGATACCCGTAATTCATCGCATGATAGAAGAAGGTGGCGAATTTAGTAGAGTGCATACATACCTTCTGCTTGATGAGAATGAATCGAAAACAAACGTGAAGCAAAGTGTGTAAATCACCACAGTGTTGATGCAAAGTGTAATTCGAATGGGAGATTAGATATGAGAGATTAATACTAGAGACAGACTATAAGCATGCGTATGTGTGGGAGAGCAGTTATAATTGCAAAAGGAGTGGGAGTTATGGGGAATGGGCAGTTAGAATATAAAGCGGTCTACTCTATACTGCTCCTAGCGCCGGGGCACTGGGTTATGTAGTGCACGTAGCGCCGGGGCGCTGGACATCAAGAGGTGCCAGAGGACCTGGCAGCAATAGGGCTTGACTTATATGGAGTTGGGCCTTCGGCCGGGCGCTGGGGTCGATGTCCTCAAGAGGGTCTCAGTATTTGGGAAGCCTTCGTGATTGCTTGATTTTTGGGTGTCGGGGTCTTTGGAGTGGTGTGTGATGGACCAGCTAATGTGCGCTATTGGTTGTATATATTGTTGAGAGCCAAGGTAGTGCTGGGAGTTATTGTCAAGTGACCTTGTGGCATGTTAAGTCCATGTCGTGCCCCTTTTTCTCAAGTGTTGCTTTTGCTTGACATGCATGCACCAGTAAGCATTGAAATAGGTAAGAAGAGGATGAAGAATATTTATGAAATGTAGTGTACTATAGAATATAAGTACTGCAATACAAATTTAATTTAAATGAACAAAATAAAATAAAGAAATGGGGTTGCCTCCCTAAAGCCCGACTTTCATAAATGGGCTTGGTTTCAAGTCGTCAGCCCGACTTTGCTGTTATGCTCAGTTGTCCATTGGTTCGGAGAGGTACATGACCGAGGATTGACGTTCGATAGGTCCACTCCAGTAATGTTTAAGTCGTTGACCGGTTACCTTAAATTTGAGTTTTGAATTTGGTTCTTCGACCTCAATGTTTCCGTGTGGTGCGACAGAAATAATCGTGAAAGGTCCCGACCAACGAGATTTCAGTTTTCCAGAAAATAAACGCAATCGTGAATTGAAAAGCAAGACTTGTTGGCCCGGTTCAAATGTCTGATCAAGAATTTTTTTATCATGTCAGGCTTTGACTTTTTCCTTGTAGAGTTTTGCGATTTCATAGGCATTGAACCGAAATTCATCCATCTCATTTAATTACAGTAACCTTTTCTCACCCGCTGCTTGTAGATCGAAGTTAAGTTTCCGTATGGCCCAGTGTGCACTGTGTTCTAATTCAATCGGGAGGTGACATGCTTTTTCGTAGACCATTCTGTAGGGTGACATGCCTATAGGATTCTTGTAAGCTGTTCGATATGCCCATACAGCATCATCAAGACGCAATGACCAATCTTTTCGTGACGAATTAACCACCTTTCTAGAATTCGCTTGACCTCCCTATTCGAGACCTCCGCTTGACCATTGGTTTGGGGATGATACACGGCTGCAATTTTATGACGAACCCCATACTTTACAAGCAATTTAGTGAACTGCTTATTACAAAAATGAGTTCCCTCATCACTTATTATCGCCCTCGGCATCCCAAATCGTGTGAAGATGTTTTTCTTTAAGAATCGGAGGACAACGTTGGCATCATTCGTGGGTAAAGCTGTGGCTTCTACCCATTTGGAGACATAATCTACCGCCAACAGAATGTACTAATTATTGAATGATGATGGGAATGGTCCCATAAAGTCGATTCCCCACACGTCAAATAGTTCTACCTCCAAAATTATGTTGAGTGGCATTTCATTGCACTTGGAGATATTACCTACACGCTGGCACCGATCACACTTCAGCACATAAAGGTACGCATCTTTGAACAGAAAAGGCCAGAAAAATCCTAATTGTAACACTTTGGCCACTGTTCGATCACCGGAATAATGGCCTCCATAATCTGATGAGTGGCAATGACCTAGTATGCTATCCATCTCTTCATGTGGCACACAACGTCTAATCATTTGATTCGCACAAGCCTAAAACAAAAATGGTTCGTCCCAATAGTATTGCTTAACATCGTGGAAGAACTTCTTACGTTGCTGTGAGGTCAAATCTGGAGGTAACACCTTAGCAACCACGTAATTCACGTAATCTGCATACCAAGGCAATATTGTTGTTACGCGGAGAAGCTGTTCATCCTAAAATTTCTCATTGATTATTATGTTGTCTTTATTCTGTACCTCCACGTTTTCCAACCGAGAAAGATGATCCGCCACCTGATTCTCGGTACCTTTTCTATCCTAGATCTCCAAATCAAATTCTTGCAGCAATAATACCCATCGTATTAACCGCGGTTTGGCATCCTTCTTCTCAATCAGGTATTTAATGGTAGAATGATCAGTATAAACGATTACCTTGGTCCCAATGAGATATGCTCTGAATTTGTCGAAGGTAAATACAACTGCAAGTAATTCTTTTTCGGTGGTTGTGTAGTTCAATTGAGCATCTGTCAACGTCTTGCTGGAGTAGTAGATTGTGTGAAAAATCTTGTCATGACGTTGTCCCAATACTGCTCCAACTGCGTAGTCACTAGCGTCGCACATCAATTCAAATGGTAAAGACCAATCGGGTGCCACAATAATTGGAGCTGAGACCAATTTCCTCTTTAATACCTCAAAAGCCTCGATACAGGACTGATCCATCTTGAAAGGCACGTCTTTCTCCAACAGGGAACATAAGGGTTTTGAAATTTTGGAGAAATATTTAATGAAGCATCTATAGAAACCCGCATGTCCCAAGAAGCTCCGGATTCCCTTCACAGATGATGGAGGGGGTAATTTCTCAATTGTCTCAATCTTCTCTTTGTCCACCTCTAACCCTGCTGCAGAAACCTTATGCCCCAAAATAATCCCTTCTTTCACCATGAAGTGACATTTTTCCCAGTTAAGGACCAGGTTAGTCTCCACGCATCGCTTCAACACTAAAATCAGATTTTTCAAACATAAATCAAAGCTATCACCGAACACAGAAAAGTCATCCATAAATACCTCCAAATTATGTTCGACCATATCGGAGAAGATCGCCATCATGCACCGTTGAAAGGTTGCCGGTGCATTACATAACCCAAAAGACATACGCCGGAATGCAAACGTACTGTAGGGGCATGTGAATGTAGTTTTCTCTTGATCCTCCGGTGCTATGGCAATTTGATTATACCCAGAATATCCATCCAAAAGACAGTAGAACTGATGTCCCGCTAGCCTATCCAACATCTGATCAATGAACATCAAGGGGAAGTGATCCTTGCGAGTGGCTTTATTCAGCTTGCGGTAGTCCATATATACTCTCCATCCTGTAACAGTTCTAGTAGGGATGAGCTCATTAGCTTCATTCTTCACCACTGTCATACCCCCTTTCTTTGGTACACATTATACAAGACTTACCCATGAGCTATCCGAGATTGGGTAAATAATGCCGGCATCCAACCATTTTATTATCTCCTTTTTCACCACATCCTTCATAATGGGGTTTAACCTTCTTTGCATCTCAATGGTTGGTTTTGCCCCCTCTTCCATTAAAATCTTATGCATACAATATGATGGACTAATTCCCCGAATATCCGCTATAGTCCACCCAATTGCTCTTTTGAACTCTCGCAAGACCCGTAGCAGTTTCTCCTTTTGCGCGTCAGTTAACTCCGTTGAAACGATAACTGGTAGGGTAGCATCTTTTCCCAAATAGGCATACTGCAGATAGGATGGTAGTAGTTTTAGTTCCAACACCAGTGGCTCTTCTATCGAGGGTTTGAACTTTTTTTCCTTCCGTTTTGGGCATATCAAGGGTGTCAAATGATTGATTACTTTTTCGGAAGACAGATGATGTATCTAGCCATTTGACATACTTAATGTCCTCTTCAATGCTGCAGTCGTCTGTCCAGAGCAAAATGGATTCAAGCGGGTCCTCCGAATAATTTCCACTGAACATGTGATTAACTAATTCCTCCATGATATCAACCGACAAACATTCACCTTTTTTCATTCGGATAAGACATTGACTTAAAAACATTAAAGGTGACCTGTTGATCTTCAACTCGCATCGTCAATTCACCTTTTTGCACATTAATCAAAGTTCTACCCGTTGCTAAGAATGGTCGCCCAAGAATAATTGGGATTTCGTTGTCCACTTCACAATCCAAGATAAAGAAATCCGCGGGGAAGATGAATTTATCCACTTTAACTAAAACATCCTCAACAATACCTCGTGGATATGTAACCGATCGATCCGCCAACTACAAGCTGATATTTGTCGGTCGTGGAGCCTGAAGTCCAAACTGGTTGTAGACAAATAATGGCATCAAATTTATACTAGCCCCCAAATCACACAATGCTCGTCCCGAAAACTGATTTCCAATTTCACATGGAATATTAAAGCTACCTGGGTCCTTGAGCTTAAGCGGTAACTTATTCTGTATAATTGCACTGCACTCTTCGGTTAATGCCACTGTCTCGAACTCTCCCAATTTCCTCTTTCTTGACAAAATCTCCTTCATAAACTTAGCGTAACTTGTCATTTGTTCCAAGGCTTCGGCAAAGGGGATGTTGATATGCAGTTTTTTGAAGATATCCAAGAATCGTGAAAACTTCTTATCCAACTTGGATTTCTGAAACCTCTGCGGATACGGTATGGGAGGCATTGTGATGGTTGATTCCGGTTCTTTCTGCTCTAAGGTCTCATCTTGATGTTTTTCGGTGTCCACAACTTCCTCTATTTCACTTGTTGCATTGTCCCTATTTTCCATATCCGTGACTGTCTCTTGCAAATTCTTTCCACTTCATAGAGTTATAGCCTTGCAATGCTCATCTCTGCCCGAATTTTTCTATGTCACTTGGAAGTGTTCCAAGTGGTCGGTTATTCAGTGCATGTTCTATCTGTCCCACTTGATTTTCCAGATTCTTTATCGACGCACCTTGGCTTTTCATATTCAGCTCTAGTTGATTCAATATTTTGTCTCGTTCCTCATTTTTTTTTCAGAAGCTCTAATAAATTTTTCCAAGGTTTCTTCCAAACTTGATTTCCTCTCTGGTTGTTGTTGAGTCTGATTTTGAAATCTGGATATGTTTTGCTGTCTAGGTGCTTGAGCTTGAGCTTGATTGTTACTCCACGAAAATCCCGGATGATTTCTCCAACCCGGATTATATGTGTTTTGATTCGGGTAAGGTTGGGTAGATCGGTTATAACTCCCTACAAACTGTGCTGATTTAGAATTTATGGCACATTGATCTGTAGCATGACCCCATCACATAATTCACAAACCATTGCTACCTGTTGTGTGGATGGTGGACTCCATGTTTCAATTTTCTTAGCTATCGCGGCCACTTGTGCTGCTAATGCTGTCATAGGATCCACTTCAAACTTTCCCGGTGTTTTCGGAGGGTTAGATCTAGTCATGGGCCACTGATAGTTATTGGTTGCCATTGTCTCTAACAGCTGATTTGCCTCATCAAAATTCTTAGACATGATCGCTCCCCCTGCCGCTGCATCAATATTAGCTCTTGTGGACGCGTGCAAACCATCATAAAATATCCCCAATTGCATCTACTGCAGAATTCCGTGATGTGGGCACTTACGGAGCATATCCTTAAATATTTCCCACGCCTCATATAACGATTCTGAGTCAAACTGTGCAAAGGTGTGAATATCGTTCCGTAGTTTTGCCGACTTAGCTGGTTGGAAAAACTTAGCTAGAAATTTTTGAGCTAAGTCGTCCCAAGTTATGATTGAGCCAGGAGGCAAAGAATGTAACCAACTTCGCACTTTATCTTTCAAGGTAAACGGGAACATCCTCAACCTTGTAGCATCTTCCGATACATTGTTGAATTTGAAGGTGTCGCAAACTTCCAAGAAACTTAAGATATGCTCATTAGGATCATCTATCGAACTACCCCCAAACTGACATGTATTCTAAAGCATTTGAATTGTTCCTGGTTTGATCTCGAAGCTATTTGCATTGATTGCCGGTCTCCTAATACTCGACTGTATATCCGTGACATTCGACATGACATAGTCCCTAAGCGATTTCTGTTCGTCCCTTGCCATGTTCACTGGAATTTCTTATTCTGCCAAATTTTCTTCCACAGGTGACCTCGCACTATTCAACTGCAATTTTCAGAACTTCCTTTCAATATCGTCCGTATAAGGAAAAAGTTCCTTTTTTGCCCTTGATCTAGTGTGCATGCACTCGCAAAGAATTCCTGCAAATACAAGAAGAAAAATAAGTAACGTTTAAATTAAGACTGAATTGATTATAACTAATATGGAATTAATATTAATAAAGAAGTTCCCCGGCAATGGCGCAAAAAACTTGTTGGTTGATTTCACAATCAAAGCAAACGTGCAAGTATACACGGTCAACAAGTAATAAAGTGATAAGATAGAGTGTCGATCCCACAGAGAATTCTAATTAATAAATTCCAACTACTAGCACTATATCAATTCAATTTTATTTAAACAACCATAAATTGTGATTTTTCAAATTAAGAAAACTAAATTAAACAATTAAAAGAGATTATTCTAAAAGAAGCAAATAAACAAAAATAAGATTTGAATGAATGAATTCAAATAAATAAGGATTAAGACTCAATATCCCCAAATTATGAACTACAAATCAATTATCCAATTATCCCAATTATTATGCCTACTGAATTGTTAACATGAATTCTCAAATGCCAAAAGTCCTTTTCCAAGTGATCAATTGCCTTATTTTTAATCCAGATTAATCTTGCTATATTCCTATGCAAAATAATTGAATTAAACTCCTTTCAATCCCAATTCCTTATGTGTTACATGCGGTGAACAGATATTTCCATTCAATTCACAAACCTAATTATTCACTTTGCAAATAACTAAGTCACATGTTATCGTGCCCAGTTCTAACCCTAGAATTCCTCTTTCAATTCCTTCAGAGTAACAAGGTAATTATCGCCAAATAATTAATCAATAAACACAAGGCAAGATAAACAATTCACTTCAACACAACTAATGGGAATAAATCAAATAATTAATTCATAGCCATAAAAGGTTCAATTGAAATCTTAATTAAAGAAATTAGTTCATAACATAAATTAAAACCAACAATCTTTTGCAAATCATCCTTAAAGAATTACACAAATTAAAAAGAATGAAGAAAAAGAAAAACTCCAAGTGAAAATCTTCAAATCCTCCTTTTGACTCCTTGATCAGCCTCCAATTGTGTAGATTAGTTTCCTACTTCAATGGAAATAACCCTTATATACTTCTCAATTTGCACCACAATCCTTTTCCAAAGCAACCTCTCCAATAGCCTCCAATTATCAAGTCAAACGGATAGTCAAACGCGTTCCTGGTCAACCAAGATCACTTACCAAATACGCTTCTGGCTACTGAAATGAACTACTTTGAGCCAAGTGCCGAGGTGCGCGAAGAAATTACCAACATTCCCTTTTTCAACTCAAAATCTCCCCTATTGCTCCTACAGCTCCCACATCTGCAAAACAACACCTAAACACAGTAAAAATAATTCTAAATGCCTTGAGAATACAATAATTTAAGCCCAAAAATATTCAATTCATGGGTATATTACCCAATCATCACTGATCATCGACATAATGGAGGAAACACCTAGTTTTTGGACGTTCTTAATGGGGAACATATATACAAAGAGCATGCTAGGTGACTTTCATTCAAGGGTCATTACTAATGGGAACCTCCCAAAAGAGACATTGTTACTGATGGATGGAGGGTTCCTCAATTTTCGAAGGAGAATTGGATAGAAAATTAAAGAAGTCAGGCAGAGACTATAAAACAAGCGCTTATTGGGAGGCAACCCAAGTTTAATTTTTATTTTTAGTTTTTATTAGGTTTTATATTAGTAGTTTTGAATTTGCATTTATTTATAATTTAATAAAATTGTTTCTATCGTGGTTTACAGGTTATTCAAGTCAAATTCAAGTGTGGTGCCCAATTTGTTCCATGTGCTTAGCCTAGTCTCCAAACTTAGTGGACAAGGAGGAAGATTGTTATATTTTCAAGGAAGTCCTTTGCTCTACTTTTTTCTATTTCAGCCATTGAGGACAATGTCTAGTTTAAGTTTGGGGGCACTTTAGTGTCGTATTGCATATAGTTAGTTATCTGCATGGTAGTTCATTTTTTATGTGTTAGCATTGTGGTTTTTTTAGGTTGCATATAATACATGGTAGTTATTTGCATATTCATATATATGTTGCATTAGTATGTGTTCATGTAGTATAATTGCATTTTTTTGCATGAATCGTGTGATCGGTTGGTGTGGTCTTAGCTCTACTTATGATAAGATTGGTTTTGCATGTTAACTTGAACAATGTTGATAATTGATGATGAGTTCTAATTTTAATCATGATGATAATCTGAGCTGTCTTAAACTTATGTAGGTTAGCACTTAAAGTTTAAGCATTTTAATCTACTTGGTTCAAGGGTTTCATAATTTGTTTTACGAGGAAAATCTTGGTTAAAATTTAAAGAAATTATGAATCTGGCGGTAAAGGTTGGAATGACGTAAAAGCTTGAGTTTGGAGGAATCTATGGGGTATATATATATATATATATATATATATATATATTACAAAAAGAGAAAAAAAAGAGAAAAAAAGAAATGATGAAAAGAATAGAAAATCCAGAAAAAGAAAAAAAAAGAGAATAAACACCGTGGCATGCTTGTCTAGTTTTGTGGCCTTTGCTACTTGAGTAAGTAAGCCCGAGGGGATTGTCTTTACACCTAGCGCCCTAAGGTCTTAATAGCTTGGGAGTCATTGGTCGAAAGCTCGTTAAGGTAGCACTGAAAAGCCTAAGGGAATAAGACATTGCATAACCATGAGAAAAAAATAAAAAAAATGAATAAAATACGAGAAAGAGCAAAAATGCCCTCGTGATTGAATAAAAGTAGAAATAAATCCTGTATTTACCCTTAGACTTGGTAATTGCTTAGTTTTAACTGGAGTTGTCATGTACACAGAAGTTATTGAATTGGAACTGAAATTTTCCTTCTAAGAAGTTTGTTATGTGATTATCTTGAACTGTGGTTGGTTAGAATGGTTAACAAGCACACACACACAACATGGGTGATGACTGGTTTGGTTTGACTAATTGGTTAGAGTTATGAATTTTGACTTGATTGGATATATTGTTTGAGTATCAATGGTATCTTTGACGCCTGTTGCTATATATCATACTGATTTATTACTGGGTTCGTAGGTATAATAGGAAGTAGATCATGCATAAGCATTCATGTAGTTGAGTTCGGTTGTTTATTTTTAGTTCTTTTGTATTTTTGCTTGAGGACAAACAAATGTTTAAGTTTGAGGGTATTTAATGAGTGAGTTTTATACTCATAATTGAGTGCGTTTGAGCTTAATCTTTTGGTTGATTTTAAGTGTTTATGTCTATTCATGCATGTTTATGTTGTTTTGTAGGAATTGGGACAAAAGTTACTTGGATCGACGTTTGGGGTGGCTAGATTCGCGTTTTCGGCTTGTCATTTACACAACAGTCACTTCAGAGCTAATTTGAGTATTTCTTCGGACCTTATTTCGAAACACTCAAAGAATGAAAGTTGTAGATCTACGTCTTCTCTTTCTGGAACATTTTGAATCATCAAAATCGGAGTTCAGACGAATAAGTTATGGCCATTTTCCCAAAGGACGTCAGAGTAGAAAATTTCCAGAAAAGTGTTCAGTCTTGGGGCGCTAGAGGCGTTGTTCGGCGCCATGCCCAGTGGCAAGAACCTTTGGGGAAGAGTTTGGTCAAGCTTGGACGCATTTTGGGGCGAATTTTGACACTTTTCTGACTCCAAATTGGATTGGGTTTGTTCCTAAGCTAAAAATTGGACTTGTAACCTATAAATACATGATGTAAGGCATAAAATAAAGGGAGATTACATAGATTAGATTAGAGATACAGTCCATTAGATTAGAACATAACCCTAGTTCTTATTAGTTTTGGAGATTGAAGCAACTTGGAGACCATTGAAGAAAAAGAGCAGGAGCTTGAGGAAGATAGAGATTTGCTGACAACAGATTTATTATCTTCTCTAATCTTACTTTTATCTTTTAATGTCTATTCAGTTGTGGATTCTTGGTTTTAATTCATTAATTATGAACTAACTCTTTTATTAAGATTTCAATTGAACCTTTAATGTCTATAAATTAGTTATTCAATTTTTTCAAATATATTTGTGTCAAAGTGAATTGTTTATCTTGTCTTATGCTTATTGATTAATTATTTGATCAGTAATTACCTTGTTACTCTAGAAGGAATTGAAAGAGGAGATCAAGGGTTAGAACTGGACATGATAACATGTGACTTAGTTATTTGCATGACGAATAATTAGGTTCGTGAATTGAATGAAAATATCTGTTCATCGCATGTAACACATAAGGAATTGGAATTGAAGGAGTTTAATTCAATTGTTTTGCATAGGAATATAGCAAGATTAATCTGGATTAAATAGAAGTCATTTGATCACTTGAAAAGGACTTTTGGCATTTGAGAATTCTCATTAACAATTGAAGAGGCATAATAATTGGGATAATTGGATAATTAATTTATAGTTCATAATTGGGGATATTGAAGTCTTAATCTTTATTTATTTGAATTCATTTATAAAGCAATTCGGTTTAATTAGTTAATTTAGTTTTCTTAATTAGAAAAATCACACTTTGTAATTGTTTAAATAAAATTGATTTGGTTAAGAGTTAGTATTTGATAATTTTTATTAAATAATTCCTCGTGGGAACGATACTCTACTTTCACTTTATTACTTGTTGACCGTGTATACTTGCACGTATTCATTGATTGCGAAATCGATCAACACCCCTCTTTCCTGTAAACGACCTGGTTGTTAAATATTGTGAGTTATAATATTAATGATGAATGTTATTAAAAATAGAAGATGAGTTCGGAGTTGAATTTAGAGACGCGGACGTGATATTTGAGTCCGGAACGATGAAATTAGTAGAAATAAACTATAAACGCAAAATTTGCTAGGGTTGACTTTTTGGTAAAAAAAAGTCAACCGTTGACTTTTTCAAAAAAAGTCAAACTTCAAAATTTCAAAAATGAAATTTTTGAGAAAAATATTTCCATTGTATTGGGATTGTTAGTGTTAGTAGAAATCGATATTTATTTCGATAATAATTGATGTTTGGAGGTTATATTGACCAATCGGGTAATTAATCGAATAAATGAGCAATTAATTGCTATTAATTCACATAAATATAACTATTTGTTCACATGTATGTACTATTGATTCACATTCATGTACTATTAGGGGAGGTGGTGCAAGATTGATAATACTTGCATGACTAAGTTAAAAATGGAGGTATAGATGGAGGTACTATACTGTAATTCGTATTTTCACGTGGTTATAACTATTAAGTCACATGAATGAACTATTAATTCACATGATTTACTATTAGGGGAGGTGGTGCAAGTTCAATAATACTTGCAGGACTAAATTAAAAATGAAAGAAAAGTTGAAGGTATTATACTGATAATATTTGAGCCCCAAGCGTGCAATTATCGAAACTATATTTTTCTATAAATAGAAGCTCATTCTTCCTTCATTTCTCACCAATTCACTTAGCTATAGAGCAATTATTATAGAGAGAAATTATATACAGAAAGAAGAAGAGAAGTCTGCTACCTCACTGTTTCAGTATCTAGTCATCTTTTGAGGTAAGGGGTATTATTTCTTTCGTATTGATGAAGAGAGCTATTGTTATTCCATTCCTTATTATTATGTTGGAATAACTTGTCTATCGCAATCTCTTGCATACATGGTGAAATTCTTCTATTATTCCATTCTTTATTATTCATTTGGAATATCATTATGTCTGCATACGGATTCACGATAACTCCTGGTTAAGTTCTTTATTATTCTATTGGAATATCCTGTTTTGTGCGATTACGCGTGACCTAGTTCCATTCTTTATTATTACATTGGAATAACTTTTATGCTGACGGTTTATTGCATGCAGTGAATTCTGTTGTTATTCCATTCTTTATTATTACATTTGAAATATCCACATGCATGCGGATTACGCGTAACACAGTTCTATTCTTTATTATTACATTGGGAATAACTTTTATGCATGCGATCTATCGCATGCATGGTGAATTCTTACATTATTCCATTCTTTATTATTACGTTGGAATAACTTTTCTCATGTGGATTACCACATGCATGGTGAATGATCCTTTGTATTCATTCCTTATTAAATTGTAGAAATGATCATGCTACGTGGATTACCGCATGGCGGTGAAAATCCATTTGCAGTTTCGTAATTTTTCTGACCCTCAAAAATGTTGGAAAAAATTTGAAATGATAATTTGATGAGTTTTCTATATTGTGTCCAAAGATGGCGATTTTTGGATGTATAGATTAAGAGTTATGGATTTTATGGGAAAAGACTATTTTAAAAGTAAACCCTTATAACTCCTTGTGGTTAACTCCAAAATTGGTGAAATTTTCTTTGGGAGTACATGTATATAATGAGAGTATACCCTGAAAATTTTTGGAATTTTTGGACAAAAGTACAATTTATGATAAATGTCTAAATATTAGCGATTTTGGCCATATGAAAAATAGTTAATGAATTTTAAAAATTCGAGAAAATATATATTGATATGGGACTATATTACGCTAAATCCTAGAAAAAAATATATTTTGGGATTTGATTTGGTATTTTTCATGAAAATGAACTAGTTATGAGTAAATGAATTAAATATGTTATGTGAAGTAACTTGAAATTGGAAAATAGGATTTTATGGCTTGGGAATCTATATAGGGTATATCTGATTTTGATGAGGATTTGATCATTGGTGATGAAATCTTATAAGTATAGCATTTTGAATGATTAAAATGTATTATTTGGTAAAGTGTAAACAATTGAAATAAATTGTTTATAAGTTTAAGAAGTGATTAAAATATTTTTATAATATTAATAATATTAGATTTTGAGTTTATTAAGTGATTGATAATATTTGGATAAATTTAAAGTCTTTAATATTTATCCTTGTTTTCACTTATATCATAGTCATCATCCTCATGCTTATATTGTGATGAAAGTCATCTTTGGCTTACGTGCAAAGATGGACTGTTAATTATTGGATTTATAGTTGTATATCTTTGGCTTACGTGCAAAGATGGACTGTTGATTATTGGTTTTATAGTTATATATCTTTGGCTTACGTGCAAAGATGGACCGTTGATTATTGGTTGTATATCTTTAACTTACGTTCATTGATGGGAAGTTCTTGGTATGATTATAACCAGGGATTATTAGGTATAATCATGACCATTGTTGAAAACACGAATATCCTTGGCCCGTAGTGCATGGATAATTCGTGGTCGTAATACTAATGAATATCCTTGGCCGTAGTGCAGGGATGATTCGATGATGTGGATTAATTATTAAGCCGAGTCTCAACGATAACATATTGATAATACACTTTTAATTCATAGAAGATAGTAGATATCATGCTCTACTTGACTCTTCTATATACAGTTATATGTCTTTGGCTTGTAGAACAAAGATGAATTGTTGATGAATATCTTTGGCCGTAGTGCAAAGATAAATTTATTAGTATGATTATGAACAAGAATTGTGATTTGGTATAACCATGATTTTTGATGTTTCAGGTGATGATAGGCGATGAAAATTATCTTAGATCACAGGTGCGAAGAGGAATTTAGAATCATAATTATGATTATGAGTTATTTATATGATTGTGGGGTGAATTGTTAATTGATGTTACGAGGATAAAACATTATTGGTGGACTTTTAACATGGAGAAGATAATAGACACGATGGTCTATTTGACTCTTTAATGGATTGCTTTCGTTCATGACAACTATGGTTGAAAAGTTTTATAATCTATCATATGTTCTAAATCTCTGATTTATTACTGATAAAGGCTATTGATGATGTAAATGATATTCTTTACTGGGCTAGTTGTGCCCACCTTTTTTGCTTCACAATTCCTTTCAGGTAATAAGAGTGTAGCTGGGTCAAGCAGGGGTAACAGGAGAATAGAACGGTGGTCTATAGCTATTAAGGTTCTCCCTAAATAGTATGAAAATAATTTTATTGAGAACTTTAAATAAGTGTGTCGTATTGTATATATCATTTGATATTTAATTTTGGTGAACCGAATAGGGTGAGGTGAACCCAACTTTGGAAGGGTGTTTTTCCACTATCATACAAGATGTCTAATGACATACAACCTCGTGTTATCATAAGACAGGGTTGTGTACATCCACTTGCTGAGTATATCTACGAGCACTACCTATATAATCTTGGAGTTTAATTGAAATATAATTCTCACTTTGAGACAAAAAAGATAATTATATGTCAAGAGAAGACTCACCATTGGAAAGAAGATGATAGCAATCTTCTTGTTTTTCTTTGGGGACTATTGGGTCACGAGGATAATTCGTGGACATATGATATCTATCATAACCTGACGCATGGCCTCCCATATACGAAGGTTTCTTGAGCACTTCCCAAAGATTTTAATTTCTAAAACAGATTATTGATTTGTACTTTTATGTAAGGTACCATTGTAAGGTTGTGGTCAAGGCACCATGAGAGTTACATACATTTGTATTAAAACTCACGGTTTAACTGTGGTCGTATTCTGCATGACAGTTCAACAATTGTATAAATGAAGTTTGTATTTGATTTTTATAGTTTGATATCTGGCGACTCAGAATGGGTCGTGTGGATCTATTTTGGGGGCGTCTCAAACCATCTGGATCGTCAATCCATTTTCTGACTAGTTCCAGCTATATTCTCATTTCCTGAAGAGAACAGTGAAAGAAAGGGTGAGCTCAACTAGCCCAGTAAGAAATATTATGACTAAGATAATGCAGAATAAATTATCCTTAGCCTTCAACAGTATAACAACTGATAGAATACAATAGACAACAAGTTTAAGATCAATAACTGCAGTGGAATAAGCAATCCATTAGAAGATTCAAGTAGAGCATGATATCTACTATCTTGTATAATTAAAAAGATTATTATAAATTTTATCGGTGAGACTCAACTTAATAAATAATCCACATCACTGAATTATCCATGCACTACGGGTCAAGGATATTCATTAGTATCACGACCACGAATTATCCATGCACTACGGGCCAAGGATATTCGTGTTTTCACCCATGGTCATGAACATGCCAAACAACAATTCATCTTTGCACCCTTGGCCGAAGAGAACGCATGTGACGCCCCCAAAATAGGTCCAATCCATCCAACCTATTCCGAGTCACCAAATACATGGTACAGAAAATAACTACAACTTTATTACTACAATTGTCGTGAAAGTTATAACAACACATATGTTGTGAGTTTTGATACAAATATATACCAACTGTGACTCTCATCCCAACCTTGGATAGCACGTCACAATGGCACCTTACATAAAGGTACAGTCAATAACTGTTTTAGAAATTAAAATATTTGGGAAGTGCTCAAGGAAACCTTCGTACATGGGACGCCATGCGTCTAGGTTATTATAGATATCATATGTCCACAGAATTATCCTTGGTTGACCCAATAGACCCCAAAGAAAAATGAGAAGATTACTATCATGTTCTTTCCAATGGTGAGTCTTCTCTTGACATATAACTATCTCCATTGTCTGCAATTGAAAATTATATTTCAACCAAACTCCAAGATTATATAGGTAGTGCTCGTAGATATACTCAGCAAGTGGATGTGCATAACCTTGTCTTATGATAACACGAGGTTGTATGTCATTAGACATCTTGTATGATAGTGGCAAAACACCCTTCCAATATTGGGTTTGCCTCACCCTATTTGATTCACCAAATATAACTATTAAATGACGTATAAAATACAACACACTTATCTAAAGTTCTTAATAAAATTATTTCTATACTGTTTAGGGAGAACCTCAACAACTATAGACCACTGTTCTATTCCCCTGTTATCCTTGTTCGACCCAGCTACACTCTTATTACGTGAAAGGAATTGTGAAGCAAAATGGTGAACACAAATAGCCCAGTAAAGAATATCATGACTAAAGATAATTAAATTATCAATAGCCTTCGTCAGTAATAAATCAGAGATTTAGAACATATGGTAGATGATAAAACTTTTCAACCATAGTTGTAAATGGAATGAGCAATCCATTAGAAGAGTCAAATAGACCATAAAGTCTATTATCTTCTCCATGTTAAAAGTCCACCAACAATGTTTTATCCCTGTAACATCAATCAACAGTTCATGTCCACAATCATGTGAATAACTCATAATCATATTTGTGGTTCTAAATTCCTCTTCTAATCCAGGACGAAGATAATTTTCATCACATATCTTTACCTGAAACATCAAAGATCATGGTTATACCAAATCACAGTTCCTATTCATAATCATACTAATAGGTTCATCTTTTCACTACGGGCCAAAGATATTCATTAACAATTCATCTTTGCACTACAAGCCAAAGATATTCAACAACAGGTCATCTTTGCACTACATGACAAAGATATTCAACAACAGGTCATCTTTGCACTACAGGCCAAAGATATTCAACAACAGGTCATCTTTGAACTACGGGCCAAAGATATTCAACAACAGGTCATCTTTGCACTACAGGCCAAAGATATCAATCAACAGATTCTTTCAGACTACACAGCCAAAGGCATACAATTGTAAAACTAATAAACAACAGTCCATCTATGCACTACGGGCCAAAGATGACTTTCATCACAATATAAGCATGAGGATCATGACAAGGATATAAAGAATCAATCACATGAGATAAAGGATAAATTTTTAAAGACTTTAACAATTTAAATTATCCAGAATTCAATAATATCCAAATTGTCAATATGATACTGCTTTGTGGAGTAAAATTCAAGAATAATATTATATCAAAAATGATTTGAACATAAAATAATATTTCAATGAATATTTAACGAAGATAATAACATTATTCATTATATTATAAACTCCATTTAATATTATTCATTATATAATAACATTAAATTTATTTACCAATATTATTAATCTTTAAATAATATTTTAAATCAATGATTTCATAACACCTTAATCCAAATATTATAAATCATTTAATAATCTCATAATCTAATATTATTAATATTACCATAATATTTTAATCATTTCTTAAACTTATAAATAATTTATTTTAATTGTTTAGACTTTACTAATTAATACATTTAATCATCCTAAAATGCCAAACTCATAAGATTTCATCACCAATAATCAAAACCCTCATAAGAAATCTGCATATACCTTATATAGGATTCTCAAGCCATAAAATCCTATTTTCCAATTTTCTTACTTCACATAACATATTTAATTCATTTACTCATAACAAGTCCATTTTCATGAAAAATACCAAATCAATCCCAAAAAATTTTATTTTCTGGGATTTAGCAGAATATAGTCCCATATTAAACATATATTTTTCTCGGAATTTTTAAAATTCATTTACTATATTTCATATGACCAAAACTGCCGAATATTTAGACATTTATCATAAACTGTACTTTTGTCCAAAAATTTAGAAAGTTACAGAGTATACTTCTGTTATATACATGTACTCCCAATAAAAATTTCACCAATTTTGGAGTTAACCACAAGGAGTTATAAGTGTTTACTTTTAAAATTGTCTTTTCCCATAAAATTCATAACTCATAATCTATATATCCAAAAATCGCCATTTTTGGACATAATCTAGAAAACTCATCAAATTATCATTTCAAATTTTTCCAGAATTTTTGAGGGTCGAAAAAATTACGAAACTAAAAAACATAATAACCCTTACAATCCCTTACTTCAAAAGAGCAGTATTTCTGACTGGAATATCGAATGTAAAGCCGAAGGAAACTTGCATTGAATAACAACTCTCAAAGTATCTAAATACTCATAAAAATACGCTTGATAATATAAAGAGAGAAAACTTATGTTTCTGGTGTGATTTTTAATTCTAACCTAAGCACATATTTATAGGAAAATGCTAGAATGCCAAAGGAGACTAAATTAATAAAATAATATATTTTTTTTCTACGCACACTTCTTTGAAAAAATTTTAGCCACCACAAGTGGGGCCCACTAAAAATCAGCCACTTTTCCCAATAACCAAAAGTGAGGCCCACTCATATTTTTAATAAAAATATTTTAATTTCCGAAACTTTAACAATTCATAATAAATAGCCCTTTTATCAGAAAAATACGAATTTTATGTCTATTCCATAGGAAATCGAATTCTCTACAACTTTTTAGAAGAAAGTTTTTCCAAATTCCAAACAGAAAATGACTGAAATCCACATACGGACGATTTTCAACATATCTTAAAATTCATAACAAATCATACGTTACTTTTTAACGGTTCAAAATTTGTGGACATATACTCAACTTATATATGTATATCATATCCAAAAATCACAATGATCCAACAGTCGGATCAAAATTATAACTCATGCAATATAGCTTAAGAACACTGATTTGATTTTCGGACTATAAGTCCCTCGTACTAGTTTCACTCAAACAGTCACCACAAAAAATTGACAAATTTTTTTGGTTGATTCAAATTTCTACGTTTAGCTTACTTCCAGAGCTTTCTTTTGATATATGGCTCATCTCCTAACTCATTATACACAAAGAGTTATAGATTTTACAAAATCAAGTAATAAACTAATTTTCTGAAAATTTCCAAATTTCGTTCTTCATTTCGACAAAATACTAATAAAATACTTCAGCATTAATTCTTTCATTTATATCCATATAAAAATATATATTTCCTTATCATATAAACTAATAAATAATTATTTACAAATAATATTACAAAATCACAATAATGACAACCAGGCCGTTCCCAGGAAAGAGGAGGCTTTCCGATAAGTATTTCTCCTTCTTGGTAATGCAATTAGGTGACCAAACCTCCCTTCGATGAGAACTTTCTAGACATTGCCAATAATGCTATCTAATAATATTATTCAAATAATATGAATTATTGATCCGATAATGGGAAATATCATGCGTTGATAATTATTGAAACAACAATAATATAAAATATCAACGCAACAATTATTGAATCAATAAAATAAAATATTGAGCGATAATTATCGTAACAATTATTGAATAGTGCCTTCTTACGTAAGAATCAATAATTCAAAAAATATCATGCAATATCGTGCTACTCTTTGTGCAACCGCAGCGCCAGACATCGTATTTTAACCACCAAGTATTCCAATAGTGTTAATGGTAACAATTACGCCGTTATTTTTATAAAAAGGTATTTCTGTCGCTTTCTATATTCGACAATTATTCCGTTATGGGGCCCACAAATGGCTGCGCCGTCGTACAAATATTTCCCGACAACAAGAATATTCCACGACCAAACGAATATTCCCCGACAACAATAAGTATTTTATAGCCACTTGCTTATTTTGAAAAATTTCATATGTCACCCTTAACTTCAACTTTTTATCAATTTAACCATTTACTGAATAATAATTATAAGAAAAGTTGAATACTTTTATTTCATAAAATTAGGGGTCTTACAACGCATGGTCATGATCATACCCATAACTGTCGCTTAGACTCAGCTCAATAAATGATTCACATCACTTGTAACATTACAGGTCATGATTATATCGAATAATCTCTGGTCATAATCATACCAATCAACAGTCCATCTATGCACTACGGGCTAACAATGACTTTCATCATAATATAAGCATGAGGATGATGACAATGATATAACAATTCAATCAAACGAGATCAAGGATAAATATTAAAGACTTTAAATTTATCCAAAGTTTAAAAACGTTCAAATGGTCAACATGATACTGCTTTGTGGAGTAAAATTCAAGAATAATATTGTATAAAAAATAATTTGGACAACAAAGAAATTAATTTTTGTCATGAATAGTACCCCGGGTGAATAGTACCCCGTGAATAGTACTTTATAAATAGTACCCAAGAATAGTACTTTGTGAATAGTACCCCGTGAATAGTACTTTATGAATAGTACCTCGTGAATAGTATTCCGACATGAAAAGATCAATAATTATCAAGAATGCTCAGAATTATATTTTTATGAAAAGATACTGGATGAAACGCAAATATCAAGGATATTCTACTAATTTCACGGAGTATAGAAACAATATTTTAACAGAATAAGTGTAGAATTAGGAATATAAAATGAAATAATATTACTCACAACTACAGAGTATGAAAGAAAATATTATTTCTCACGAATACTGAACAAAAATAATATCCCTTACGACTTTTGAACGAAAATAATATTCCTTACGAATATTAAACGAAGATAATATTTCTTGCGAATATGAAACGAAATAAAATTTCTTACGAATACAAAAAATAATATCGTAAGCGAATATGAAATAAATAATATCCCTTACCTCAAAAAGAGAGCAATTCCGATTGGTATAACGGATATATTCTTGAAGAAAACTTTCACTATTTTCTACACTCAAAGATTCCTTAAACTCTAAAGAAATACGCTCAATATTATAAAAGAAAAATTCTCTGATTTTGGTGTGATTTTCATTTATAAACTGAGCATCCTATTTATAGGAGAATGGAAGGATACTATTTGAAAATTAAAATCACGGATGCACAGTAAATATTCACGGGCACCGATCGTTTAAAAATTTTAATTTTCTGATTTACTATGCAGACACTATGCATAATAAAATATAATATATTCTATTTTTCATAAAAAAACAAAACTTATATATATATATATATATATATATATATATATATATATATATATATAACCTTTCCTCCATTCCCCCATTTTTCCCCCAATGATCCACATGTCACTATCACTCGTGGGCCCAACCGTATTATATATACAGAATAATTTTCTCTTGATTATTTTAAAATTGGGTAAATAGGGGTTCAAATAATAATCAAAATCTACAACAAATACTTCATAAAAAATTCCCTCAATATTTTTAAAATATTTATTCATCATTATTATAACTCAAATAATATTATGACGGATCGTTTTCGAGGAAAGGAGGCTTTCGATAAGGATTACTCACTTTAGTAGCGTAATTAGGTGACCAAACCCCTTTCCTCGACAAAACTTTCTAGACATTGTTAATTATGTAAATAATAATATGAATAAATTGTCATCTCAATTATTGATTTAATAATATAAAATATTGTAACAATTATAATTGAATCGAATAACGTGAGATCTTGTCACAAATTCACATAGCAATAATTGCATAAAAAGTGACTTCTCACGTAAGCATCGATAATCAATCACAGGTGTGCTACTATGCAATCACTTTCGTATTCTTGTACTTTTACCATAGGGTATTTCAGAGTTTAATGGTAAAACTTTCGTAGTTATTTTTTATAAAAGATATTTACATCGTTTTCTCATTAGAAAATAATTCCGTTGTAGGGATACTGATGATTGTCTTGTCGTCGTATGAATATTCCTGTTAAAATGAATATTCACGACTAATCGAACATTTTATAACAACTTGCTTACTTTGCAAAATTTATAAATATTACCCACAACTATAATAATATATCAAATCCACACCATAATATTCAAAAATATATTTCGAGAAAAATTAAACTTTATTCATAAAAGTTGAGGTCTTACAACCTCCCATTCTTATTAAATTTCATCATCGAAATTGACGTACATACCTGGTATGTCGAAGAGGTAAAGATACCTCGTCAGATTCTAACTCTTGAGGTATAACATTTGAGCGTAGAATAGTATTCTTCTTATCCAAGATTTTAACAGGTATCTTGTAAGACCCCAATTTTAATGAATAAAGATGAATTTTCTATAATTATTATTTTTGAATGAATTTGATATAATGTTATAGTTGTGGGTAATATTTAGAAATTTTACAAAGTACGCAAGTTGTTTATAATATTCGATCGGGTGGTGGGAATATTCGCTTTAACAAGAAATATTCAGACGACCAAGACAATCATCGGGTGGACCCCACAACGGAATTATTGCAGTTTGATCGAGAAAATGACAAAAAATATTTTATGAAAATAACGCGGAAGTTTTACCGTTAACTGCTGAAACAATTGTGTTAAAAGTACAGAATACGCGTGGTCGCATAGTAGCATTACGATATCGATTATTGATGCTTACGTGAGAAGTCACTTAGTTTTGTTCAATTATCGCCGTAAGAATTTCGCATAAGATCTCACGTTATTTGATTCAATTATTGTTAATATTTTATATATTATTAAATCAATAAATGAGATAATAAAGTTGTTAATATTATTATTTGCATTATTAACGATGTCTAGAAGTTCTATCAAGGAGAGGTTTGGTCACCTAATTGCGCGCCAAAAAGGAGAAATCCTTATTTAAAAGCCCCCTCTTTCCTGGGAACGACCTGGTCGATTAATATTGTGAATTATGATAATGATGATGAAGTTTTGTTTTATTAGTATTATTAATGTAATAAAACAGAAAAACTTTTTATATAAAACAAAATACTTTTATAAAGTTATTCATTTTATTAGGTTATTAGTAGTAAAATCTTTATATAAAAGCGAGAATACTTTTATAAAGTTATACATTTTATTAGACAATAATTAGAATATATTATATTTTATTATGCATAAGTGTTTGCATAAGGTATCGCATAGTGTTTGCATAGTAAAATCTTTTTATATAAAATGCAGAATACTTTTATAAAGTTATTCATTTTATTAGATTATAAATAGAATATATTATATTTTATTGTAAACCAATCTGAACCGTCCGTTTAAAAGTAAATCAAATCGGACCGTTCATGGATTGGTTCTTATTGATCCATTCTTACATAAATAGAGGCTCATTCCTTCATTATTTCTTACTTAATTCACCGAAACTCTAGAGAGAAACCAGAGAGAATTATTCTTCTATAATCTTGAGCGTCTTTCTTTAGCGTTTAAGAAAGCTTTGGCGTAGTGCAAGTTTCTTCAAGTATATCCCCTTTTCTACCGAGTGAGAGTACTCTTCTTTATAAGGTAAGGGGTATTATTTTTTTCATATTCATGAAGAGAACTTCATTATTCCAGTCTTTATTATTACATTGGAATAACTCAGATATGCTGCTACCCTATACTTGGTGAAATTCTTACGTTATTCCATTCTTTATCATTAAGTTGGAATAACCTATCATCGCAAGTACCGCATACATGGTGAAATTCTTTCATTATTCCATTCTTTATCATTATGTTGGAATAACCTTCTGGCGCCAAGTACCGCATACATGGTGAAATTCTTACATTATTCCATTCTTTATTATTCTGTTGGAACATCCCGTCTGCATGCGTTTCGCATGTGACTGGTTCCATTATTTATTATTCTGTTGGAACATCCCGTCGATGCTAATTTCTTTGACAATTCGGTTCCGTTATTTATTATTACATTGGAATATAATCGTTTGCTCGCTTACGCATTTGACACGGTTTTCATTATTTATTATTCTAGTGGAATAACTTTATGCATGGCTCTATCGCATGGCTGGTGATTTCTTTTGTTATTCCATTCTTTATTATACTCAATTGGTTAAAGTTTTGACTTTCTATACTCCATGAAATTAGTGGAATATCCTTGATATTTGCGCTTCATCCAGTATCTTCTCATGGAAATATTCTTCTGAGCATTCTTAAATTTTACTCTACTGAGAAGTATCATGTTGACAATTTGGACGTTATTAGTTCCTGGATAAATTAATTCTTGAACTTGTTTTATTGAATTCTTATATGATTGTCATCATCCTCATGTTTATATTTTGTTGAAAGTCATCTGTGGCCTGTAGTGCATAGATGGACTTGGTATGATTATGACCAAGGATTATTCGGTGTAATCATGACCGTAATGTTACAAATAATGTGGTAAAAGTCCTCATTGGCCCGTAGTACATTGATGGACAGTTGTTGGCATGATCATGACCATTGATGAATACACGAATATCCTTGGCCTGTAGTGCAGGGATAATTTGTGGGTGTGATACTAATGAATATCCTTGGCCGTAGAGCAGGGATGATGTGGTTTATTTATTAAGCTGAGTCCCAGCGATAAAAGTGATGAAAAATCTTTTAAATCATAAAAGATAATAGATTTTATTCTCTACTTGACTCTTTTAATGGATTGCTTGTTCCGCGATAGTTAAACTTGATGTCTATTATATTTTATCAGTTTAACATTGTTGAAGACTAATGATAATTTATTCTGCATTATCTTAGTCATAATATTTCTTACTGGTCTAGTTGAGCTCACCCTTTCTTTCACTGTTCTCTTCAGGAAATGAGAACGTAGCCGGGACTAGTCGGGGAACGGAGTGACGGTCCAGATGATAGTATTAGTAGTCCTCACTATTCTGTTAAATAGTGTGACAATAAATATAATGATGACTTATTCTGAGAGTGGATATTGTCTAGAAGACAATATTTGTATTAAAACTCATAGCTCTCTTATTGTATATTAAAGATTGTATTTGTATTCTGTACCATGTATTTGGCGACTCAGAATAGGTAATGTATACCTATTTTGGGGGCGTCACAAATCTCCTCATACGTTAAATCTTTTTCAATATGTGGTTTGGGTCATCCACATATTTACGTTACATCGATACATAAAAAACGTTATGAACATGCGACATACTTGGCAGTAAAGCGAGTCTATAAGCCAAAGTTCCTACTTGATCGATGATTTCAAGTAGACCAATAAAATCGAGGGTTGAGATTTCCTTTCATCGTCGATTCTTGCTTCTAGAATAATGCCCTCTTGAATCTTCTTTTTCACATTCATCGGCTCTGAATCTGTAGCTTGAGCGGCTTTATCTTTATCGATTAAAGTCAGTTCTAATCATATATTCATCATCTTCACGTGGGTCTCTAGATTCTTTAACTCTATCTCCATCATTCGCAAGTTATACTAAATGGGTTTTTGTGTTAACAATATCGCACTCGTAAATGCATATGATCTTCTACTCAACGCGTCAGCTACTACGTTCGTTTTTCTAGGATGGTATTGAATGGTATGGTCGTAATCTTTCAATAGCTTGAGCCAACGTCTTCGGTGCATGTTACGTTCGTTTTGGGTGAAAAAATATTTGAAGGTTTTAGAAATGAGTTTTGTACTGGGGTCAATACAAAATTTGATTTCATGCTCTTGGGTAGGCCAAGAAGTCTTCAAGGAATACGTCAAGAAATTTATTAACGATATAATTATCATACAAAACTGTGAATCTCATCCAAGACTTGAATAACACGTCACATTGATACCTATCAACTTGCCACCGTTATTCATGATGTCCCCTACGGAAAATTTGGCTTCGGCGCATTCCAAGACTTGGAAGTCACCAGCGAAAGGTTCGGGGCTCTTTACTTATGGCTTAATATGACAGTGATTGACTTTAGTGGTTTGGTTGCTTGAATTTGCGTAATAGGTTGGTTAAGAATATGAAAGCTAATAACCTTACGAAAATAATCAATTTTAGCATGATGAGTAGTTAACCAGTCGATTCCTAAAATCACATCAAATGTAAGTATTTTCAAAGAGATAAGATTGGAAGGTAACGTGAGGGTATCTATTTGAATCAAACAAGATTTATAAATAGTGGATGTAACGAAGGTTTCTCCTAATAGAGTTTCAACAGATAAGTTAAAGTCTAATTTCTCAAAAGTCAAGTTCAAACGTTGAACACAACTAGGTGAAATAAAAGATTGGGTAGAACCGGTATCGAATAAGGTATAGACTTCCTAAGAGTTTATGATTAACTTACCCGTGATAATTTCATTCGGGTTTCTCGATAAACTGTGACGCTCCCAAAATAGGTATACATCACCCATTTTGAGTCGCCAAATACATGGTATAGAACTTAAATATAAACTTAATTTAGACAACTGTTAAGTGTCATACAGAATACGACAAAATATAAGCTGTGTGTTTTAATACAAATATTGTCTCCTAGACAATATCTAAACTCAAATCCAATCTCATTATAATTATTATCACACTATTTCATAGAATAGTGAGGACTACTAAATCGACCATCTTGGCCGTCAATCCATTCCCCGACTTGTCCCAGCTATATTCGCATTTACTGAAGAGAATAGTGAAATAAAAGGGTGAGCTCAACTAGCCCAGTAAGAAATATTATGACTAAGATAATGTAGAATAAATTATCCTTAGCCTTCAACAGTATAACAACTGATAGAATACAATAGACAACAAGTTTTAGATCAACAACTGTAGTGGAATAAGCGATCCATTAGAAGAGTCAAGTAGAGCATGATATCTACTATCTTCTATGATTTAAAAGTTTATCATCAATTTTATCGCTGAGACTCGGCTTTAATAAATAATCCACATCACTGAATTATCCATGCACTACAGGCCAAGGACATTCATTAGTATCACGACCACGAATTATCCATGCACTACGGGCCAAGGATATTCGTGTTTTCACCAATGGTCATGAACATGCCAAATAACAATTCATCTTTGCACCCTTGGCCGAATAGAACGCATGGTCATGATCATACCAACAACTGTCGTTGAGACTCAGCTTAATAATCCACATCACTTGTAACATTACATGTCATAATTACACCGAATAATCCCTGGTCATAATCATACCAATCAATAGTTCATCTTTTCACCCTTGGCCGAAGATGACTTTCATCACAATATAAGCATGAGGATGATGACAATGATATAAAAATTTAATCAAACGAGATCAAGGATAAATATTTAAGATTTTATAATTTAATTTATCCAGAATTCAAGAATATCTAGATTGTCAACATGATACTGCTTTGTGGAGTAAAATTCAAGAATAATAATGTATCAAAAATGATTTGGACTGAAAAGAAATCAATTTTTATCATGAATAGTACCCTGGGTGAATAGTACCTGAGTGAATAGTACTCCATAAATAGTACCCCATGAATAGTATCCTGTGAATAGTACTCCGTCATGAAAAGGTTAAAACTTATCAAGAATGCTTAGAATAATATTTTCATAAAAAGATACTGGATGAAGCGCAAATATCAAGGATATTCTACTAATTTCATAGAGTATATAAGCCAAAGCTTAACAAAATGAGTGTAGAATTCAGAATCTGAAATAAAATAATATTACTTATATACTACAGAGTATGGAAGAAAATATTATTTCTTACGAATATTGAACAAAAATAATATCCCTTACAACTGTTGAACGAAAATAATATTCCTTTCGAATATTGAACTAAGATAATATTCCTTACGAATATTAAACGAAAATAATCTTTCTTGCGAATATGGAACGAAATAAAATTTCTTACGAATACGAAAAATAATATCATAAGCGAATATGAAATAAATAATACCCCTTACCTTAAAAAGGAGAGTATTCCAACTGGTATAGCGGAGATATTTTTGAAGAAAACTTTTACTATTTTCTACACTCAAAACTTCCTAAAACTCAAAAGAAATACGCTCAATGTTATAGAAGAAGAATTCTCTGATTCTGGTGTGATTTTCAATTCTAAACTAAGCATCCTATTTTTAGGAGAATGGAAGGATACTATTTGAAAAAATTAATCACGGACGAAACAATTGAATTCACGGGTTGCAATACGAATCGTCTGAAAATTTCATTTGTTACTATGCATACACTATACAAACACTATGCATAATAAAATATTATATATTTTATTTTTCATAAAAAACAAAACTTATTATATATATTATATATATAATAACAAACTTCCTCCTGACAAAATTTTCCTTCCTCCACCCGTGACCCTCATTTTTCTTCCTCCTGTGGGCCCCACATGTGGCCCCCACCTCTATTATATATATATATATATATACCGCATAACTTTCTACCGATTATTTTGAAAAATGGGGAAATGGGGGTCTATTTAATAAGCAAAATTTACAACAAATAATTCATAAAAATCCCCTCAATATTATTAACAATATTTATTCATCATTATTATAACTCACAATATTAACAACCAGATCGTTCCCAAGAAAGAGGGGGCTTTCCGATAATGATTTCTCCCTATTGGCGCGCAATTAGGAGACCAAACCCCTTTCCTCGACATAACTTTTTAGACATTGTTAACTATGCAAATAATATGAATAACTTGTCATCTCAATTATTGATTTAATAATATAAAATATTGTAACAATAATTGAATCAAATAACGTGAGATACTATGCAGCAATTACTGTAGCAATAATTGAATAAAACTAAGTGATTTCTCACGTAAGCATCAATAATCAATACCGTGTGCTACTATGCAACCACGCGTATTACTGTACTTTTGCCACCGGTTATTTCAACAGTTGAACGGTAAAACTTTCACCGTTATTTTTATAAATAGATATTTCTGATGTTTTCTCATTCTAACAATAATTCCGTTGTTGGGTCCACCAATGATTGTGCCATTGTACGAATATTCCCTGTTAAAATGAATACTCTCCGACCAATCGAATATTTTATAACAACTTGCTTACTTTGCAAAATTTTCAAATATTACTCATAAATATAACATTATATCAAATCCACATCATAATATTCAAAAAATTTATTTTGAGAAAAATTAATCTTTATTCATAAAAGGTTGGGTCTTACATGCCCACTAGAAGATGTGTGCGTCCCATGATGTGCAATCGCCCACTCAGCGATGATGTGTGCGCCCATGATATGCAATCGTGGAGAGACATGCGGTCGTATGCATGGAGGTTGACTACACCGTAATCGCCCACAATCGCTGTCGGTGGCTTTGTTTCAGTCATCCAGTCCTAACTGCCCAAAGTGTCAGCCCACCTTTTGATGTCCTTCACCCACCAGTGTGTCAGCCCACATTGTTGATGTCTCAGCCCACAAAGTTTCCCAATCATGTTCCCACAAGATGCTGTCCATTTGGCCCACGAATTTCTAACTAGCCTAGCTCTTGCCCAAGGTGCTGTCTAAGTTTGCTATGCACGTCCAGCCCATGCGTCTGTCCACATGCATTAGCTTTGTTCCATGCTGGGCTCCGCCCATGCCATGCCTTGACATGCTAGGCGCACGCCTATGTCATGCCCAACCGATGCCACGCTCAACAACGTTCTTGCTCAGTCATGCTCCTCCTATGACAAGTTCTTTGATTCGATCCAAGCAACCCAATCCGATGCTAGACATTTTTGTAGGGGAGCCCAATATTGTCCTAACGTCTAGCATGCATCTCCCATGGCACCTGCCCATGGTCTCGGGTGACCTTGACGGAGCACCCCCCTATAGTAGCACTTATAAAAATTTCCAAAGTGTCACGACTAGACATCAGACCTGTCTGAGGAAGCATAATGCAAACCATGTAGATTTTATAGTTTTCTGACATAGCCCATTTGCTACACAATGAACCAAATTTCTGCCTAGTGTTGCCCACTGCTGCACAATGCTTCTCATTGCTTCTCCAATGACTAAGTGTCAAACTCATTTGCCGACTACATGCGCCTAGTGCCCTTGGCTGCCACTTGCTGCTGTACGAACATGCCTTGCCCTACAAATGATTGCCAAGGCTTGGCTTGGCATGCTATCTGGGTGTCCCACATGCCAAGCCAGTGTCAACCCATTAAAGGGCTAACAAACCACCCCCACCAGAAGAGCCTGACATCCTCGTCAGTGGGTGTGCCCAAAATTCTGCAATCTATTTCTCAAATTTCCATAAGGTTACATCTCGTTCCCAACTAGCGTCTACCTCGTCTTCCCCTTTCAATTGCACCAAGTAGTCTGTCCTTCAATTTTTCTTGCTCATACCTTCAGTTTTATGAGCCAAAATCTTCTCAACATCCTTATCAAACTGCTTTTTGATCACTAGCAGAGCCCTCTTGGCTTGCTTTCTGCTAGCATCAAGCAATTCCTGCTGGAATGGCTTAAGATAACTCACATGGAACGTAGGATGTACCTTTAATCTGTCAGGAAGTTTTAGTCTGTAAGCCACAGTCACAACTGTCTTTAGCACTTCAAATGGGCTGTCATACTTAGGAACCAATCCTCTATGCACTGCCTTACTACTGATTTTCTTCCAAATTTTTGGTGTCAGCTTCAGTAACACCATGTCTCCCACTTTAAATTCAAGCGGCCTTCGATGTGCATCCGCATACTTCTTTATCCTTCTCACTACCTTGCTCAGGCTGTCTCGTGCCTCCTCTAGCAACTCTGTTCTAGCCCTTGTATAATGATAGGCAGCAAGATAATTGCCTCCTGTACGCTGCACAACCACATCATTTGGAGTCCTTGGCTAAAAACATATGTTTAGCTCGAAGGGACTCATACCCATTGTAGAAGATTGATGCAAGTTGTAACAAAACTGAGCCGACTCTAACAACTCCAACCAATTTTTTCGACTTGCAGTAACATAATATCGCAGATACTCCTCGAGCAACTGATTCATCCTCTTAGTCTGAGCATTTATCCGAGGATGATACGCCGTACTGAACTTTAATTCAGACCCAACCAAACCAAACAAAATTGTCCAAAACCTTCCTGTGAACCGATTATCTCGATCACTTCAGGCAACCTAAAATACTTAACAACATGTTTTAAAAATAAGTTAGCAGCAACATGAAAGTAGTATCCACACAAGCCAATTATGTTTGATGATAAAGCATATACTCTGTAACAATCTTATTCATTTATTAATAAAAAGTATTAATTTATTAAAGGCTTTTAATTATCTACATGATGCTGCTTTATAATATGTGATAAACCCATAGTTTTAGGCAATGCTTTTAGAATAATGATGATGATCATTCTAATGAGATCTAAATTCTTAGAAAGCTTAAAACTAAAATAGATCCCAATCGTTGGATTACTAAATTGGGGATTAGTGAATCCGGATAGATTGGTACATCGTTCTTGCTCATTGGATGAGGATGATTGATCTCATGATCATTTGTGTGGAGACACTAAAGCAAGTATGTAGGTGCTTATTAGAGAATAAGTTCATCGAACGTGGCTCGCTAAGAAATACCTAATGGAGTTTTACTTGCTGTCAATAGGAATTCTGTAGTGATAGTAAGACAAGTGATCTTTGGACTTGAGATCATCATAGTATCTTGTGTATGATGAGTTATACTTTGACTTATTCCTTAAGACCCTTAGGGTATATCAAAGGGTATGCTTGGGTATAATAAGTTATACATGGAGATAATGTATGATCAATAAAGAATCTATCACTTTAGTAAAGAAGAGAAATGTCCTATGTGATTCGATAAATGACAACCCGATAGTCCTCGCCAAGGCGTAATTTGCATTATTTGGAGTTGTGCATTTAAGAGTCGAAATACATATAATTAAATAAAATAAGACTTGATGGTAATTCCATGTCTTATATTTAATTGAGACATTGTATGGTGGAAGGATTGAATTATGCATTTACTCTATTTACTCAAAGGTTCTTTTATGATTAATGTTGAAATCTATATTATCTAGAAAGTCGTTGATCGCTAGGGAGGCTTATCCCTATTGTAGAATAAATATTATTTATTTAAATAAATAAATTATTTAATTTATTTATTTAAATAAAATTAGAATTGTTCTAATTGATTTATTCACAATCGGTTTAATATGGAGAACCTAAAGGGTCACACCATAAAAGGAATAATAATTATTTAAGAAGTTAATGGCATAATCGCATTTAATAAGTTAAGTATATTTAATTTAATCTATGGTGATAGAATAAATTAAATAGCTTAATATTTATTATTTAATATTTTAGAAATATTAAATATAAATTAATAAGAGGAGTCTTATTATTATTATTATTATTATTATTATTATTATTATTTAATTCCTAAAGGAGTTTGTGAATTAATTAATAAAAGTACTTCATATAATCCTAATAAAATTAGGAGGTTAAATTAATTAAAAGATTTTAATTAATTATCCCTAATAAGATTAGGGAGCTTAATTAATTAAATAATACCCTATTTTCTAATTAGATTAGAAGGGTTAACTGATATCTTTATAAGAGGAGTCTTATATTAGATATCGATATACGTGATTTCAATTGTTGGAGAGTACGCTCCTTTTCTATTAGAGATAGAAAAACTAGGGTTTTGCCAAACACCCATCTTCTTGAATTTTTGTTCTTCCTTGGTGGATCACCTCTAGAGGCCAAACACTTGGGTGGCTAACGTTGATCAAAGGAAGGAACCAAACCCGGTGGATTCAAGTTGAACGCGAAAAGGATTGGAGGTGAACTTGTACCTGAGGAAGCTCGGATCTTCAAGAGTATGATTCTTGTTTTTTATCTTTTTCGTTTAATTAATAATTTTTCATAAAGGATGATCCGGGTATATGGTTTGTAAAATTTTAAAACTCTGATTTTCTATGCTTCCGCTTATTTTGTGCAATTTGATTGCGTTCATGAATCTTACAAACCAAACAGTGGTATCAGAGCCAAACCTTTATGTAAATTATTAATTGTTTTAAATTGATATGTATATTGATATGTGTTTAGAACAATTTAATTAGGCATAATTTGTTGTATAAAATTTATTTTAAAAAAAAAACGTAATTCACGAATCCTGTATTTTGTAATTTCATGATTTCCGTGACTTGTTATTCAAGGTTAACAGGATCTGAAAGCCGAATTCATAGAATCATATCATATATTATATATTATATATATAAGTAATCCTGCTTCAGGCTATACATATATATAAGGTTACAACATATATATAGTATATATAATGTAACTATATATATGATATATATATATATATTATTCTCAATTATTTTATAATTAAAATAAAAAGTTTATTTTAATACTAAAATATAAAGTTTATGTTAATTTAAAAATTAAATTTCATGCTAACTAATTAGAGTTGGAATTGGATTCCATGATAAATAATTGGAGTTGAAATTGAATTCCATGTTTTCTTAAATAAAGGAGTTTAATTTGATATGAAATAAGATTTCATGTTATTCAAAATAAAGGAGTTTATTTGAGAATAGGAAAGAGAATCCATGTTTCCTTAAATAAAGTAGTTTATTTAGATATGAAATAAGATTTCTTATTATTCAAAATAAAGGAGTTTATTTGTGACACTACAAGAAAATGGTCTATCAATGATCATTGTCGATCATAGAGATAACTATCGTGACCAAATTGCGATCGTACCGATAGTCGTCTTATAAAATCTGGTGTTGATGTACACCGGCGACCACTATTATTAGCGACCATTGTATTTACGGCCAGCTAGTAATAACCGAATTCTTCATTTCGGTCGCTGATCTGAGTCAGCATGGCTCAGGGCCAAAGGCTTACGTGGTCCATGTGTTATGATCGCAATCGTGATCGCATGCGATCGGCCGATACTTAGATGTTTCACGGTCGCTAATGAATATCAGCGACCACATGCGGTCGCTGATTTGAAAAACTAACAAACTAGATTTTTGTTGTTTAGCAGAATTCCCAAAAAACCTGTACCTGTTTTGTACCTGCTTTATCCCAAAACACATACACAACAATATAAATATCTTGCACAACAATGTAAACATCAATCGTCCACCGACACATACACCAAACTAGTATATAAACTATATAAACCTTTAAACCAATATGAATTAAATAAATATAAACAAATCTAATGTTTAAGTGACATGAATGAATATAAAAGTACAAAATTCTCAAAGAACTACAAAACACAGCTGTATCGATCGTCAAGCATCAGCGTCTTGATTAGCTTCTCCTTGATCACCCTGTAATTAACAAAATAATAAAACAAGTTACAAATATATACTAACTATGTTAATATTGGTATATTACGACAATATATACAATAAATTGATTTTATACCTCGTCGCCATCCCCATGTTGTGATGTTATTGCGCCGCCATCGCTCTTGCTTGACTAACTCCTCGGGACTCAAAGCCCCGGATGCCGCTTGAAGATCTTGAAGATCTCAATCTCGACATATAGCTCTCACATAGTCGGTAGGAGTATGAGCAATTTGGATGGCTCGATGGTATGTGGTAGATCGAGAAAGAAGAGCGGCCCGAGCCACTGAAGGATGGGCATCGTCATTATCCTTGACCTTTAATGTAGTTCTTCTTCACAACACGCCTCTCCCACAACTCTTGATCAATAGACGGACGTGGGGTGCCTTCAGGATAGCGCTCATTCAATAAATGCTTATAAGTATCCCACATCATCATGTTAACAATTAAATAGTTAAAAATAAATTAACTCGTAAGCATTGATAAACAAGATCAAGTTGTTAAAATTTATTACCATTATCCTGGATAGCATCAAAGTGCACCATCACGGGTGTATACGCATACATCCAAACCAATGGATAGGTGACCTTGAGGATCGAGACTCTTATACAAAAAATAACAAAATATTACTAAGTAAAAATGTGATATATTTTCTATAATTCATGATTGTAAACATATTAAAACTTGTAAATACGTACCCTGGCAAAGATATGTCAGAATCGTGAAATATCGCGCTTGTATGTCCTTTAGCCTTTTTTCGCCATCGGCACACCCGAGGATCTCATTGGTGGTGGCGGTCTTTCATCTTTTCACCCAACTCTCACTTTCCATTGGGCACACATCTCAAATTTATATGGATGGGTGCACCACCAGGACTATGCTTTCATGCATGTAATCCTCTCCCTGGACTGGATGGTCGATCTCGGCATTGTGAAGGGCTTTTTATCTTTCTTTGTTCAAATTATCTTTGGTGCGGACCGCGCACTTCTGCCAGAATAATGTTTGTATCACTGAAGCCAGCGCGTCCTCCCATCTATACCGTTTCTGAATATAAAACAACAATAATAACATTACTAAATAATTATCCTTTGAATATTATATTATCTATCATAATTAAAAAAAAAACATACCTGAAATTCAGCCCAAACAACATCCTTGTGGGCGATAAGTGTCTTCATACGTAATCTGCGTGTGTAGGCCAATTCTGTAAACACAGCTGTGATATGCACTTGACGATCTTATTATCTGAAAAATCACTATAATATACAACAATTTACATCAACGATAAGAAGATATATTAAAGCAATTTACATCTAAGTTATAATACTTATGAACATTTTTCAAACTTATACTTATAATACTTAAAAAAAATTTGCCAGAGTCTCCCATACAATATAGACTAGCCACATGCACGACGGCATGCATATATGGACATTTTTAGGCACCTAAGACACAAAAAATAACGATTGAATGCAAATTAAAGCAGTAAAAAATTCAGGCCCATATACATTACCATTATAATATCAATTAAAACATTACCAATATATAATTATACATGAATTTTAGTTTTAACAAACATACATTATAAATGAATTTTATAATTAACATCAATTAACATATTAACATCAATTTACATCAACGATAAGTAGATATATTAAAGCAATTTACATCTAAGTTCTATAAATCTTGTATAAATGGAATCTTTAATGCTTATATATAAATGATATATGCAGGACGTACGTGCTATTCGGAGGAGGGCGAATTTGAATAAGAATCCGATCATCCGGATTAGTAGGGGCCTTGGGCACATGATTAGGCCTCCTACCCAAGCCGTACTTTTTCTGCGTTGCTTCAGAAGCCATCTGTATATTACAAATTTCAAGATGTTATTATGAGTCATATTTGATTACATGTATATATGACAATAAACATGACAGTGATATAAACATGTATATATATGAATATAAAAATGACAATAAATAAAAGTTTAATTTAAATAGTTTAGTACATAAAACATGATAAATGATATAAACATGTATATATATGAATATAAAATGACAATAAACAAAAATTGCATTTAAATAGTTTTAGTACATAAACATGACAATGATATAAAAACATGTAATGCTAAACATACATTTCATTTGTTCAAGTGTCAATATCGATTCGTAATCATCAGATACGTGTTGTGATTCATAACCATCATCTACTTGATTCAGTGTCGATTCAACCAATAACTCTTCCTCCTCAAGATCAATGTCATCTGGCACAAGTATTTACTTAGGGTGCAAATGAAACCAAAAACCATCTCCGTTTTCTTTTCCACAACACAAAGGCTTCGACCAACTAAAATTACACAGAGACATCAAAGCTAGAAAACTATAAAAATTATTGCAATGTTAGGGTTATTATTTGAAAACTATGTAATACGTAATTAGGATATCTATATAACAATTGATTAAATCTATATATCACATTCAACATTAATCTTCAAATTTAGAAAACTATAAAAATTATTGCAGTTAGGGTTACCAGTGGGCGGCGGTGACAATGGCAGTGGTGGCGGCGGGCCAGCGACGGTGACAATGACAGCTAATTCTTCTACTTCTTCTCTTCCCCCCTTTCTCCCTCTTCCCTATCTGGTCCCTCTTTTTTTTCTTCCGTCTGTGTCTTCGCGAATGACTGATACTGGTTAGATTAAGTTTGATCGGTGATCGCTTTTTAGCGATCACGTCACGGTCCACTATATTTTAATGACATGGACTTATCAGCGACCGCATGCGGTCGTTGATATCAAGTAGTCGCACAAAATCAGCGCGCCAACATTTCCTGACAAATTTTTGGAGGCAAAATTGTGCTAGCGTAATCGCTAAGCGACCGCATCACGATCGTGATATTTAATAATTTGGATATAATTACGATTGCAAAAGTGTGTCATTATTATTAATATCAAATGATCGCATATGCGATCACGATATTATTGGTCACTGATAAACCTTTTTCTTGTTGTGTGAATAGGAAAGAAAATCTGTGTTTCCTTTAATAAACGAGTATTTTTTTTACTTGGAATTGGATTCCATAATTAATTAAAATAAATGAGTTTATTTTGATTAAAATAAAATAGTTTATTTTATTCAAAATTGGATAAATTAAAATAAAAGAAGTTTATTTTGATTTAAATTTGGATTAAAATAAAAGAGTTTATTTTGATTCAAAATTAGATTTTATGCTAACTAAATTTGCCTATTAAATGATATCAATATATACATTGAATGTTTATTATTCATGAGATGAATGTTATTTATTGATGCATATGTAGATGTGTATGATAATAAATAGGATTGATTATGGACTATTGACCAATGTGATTGGATTTTATTTTAGTTGGATGCATGAATGTATGAGTTTTATTAAATGGGGTCTGCATACCTCGTCTTCTCTAATTTTTTCTTAATGTAAATTCTATCTCCCTCCTATGTACTTCCCCTTGACTGCTGATCAAGGTTTCTATTTATTTTAAATAGTTTTGTAATAGGAATAGTTAGAATTAATTTTAAAGAATTGGAGATGAAGGAACAAAGAGCGCTTGAAGACCCGTTTGTAATGGAGCCCGAGTTTAAATGTAATAGTTATATTTAAATATTAATTCTTGCACCCCTAGGGTTTGACCTTTTGGTTCACTTGGTGGCTCTAGTGAACCAAACTAGAATAAAAGTCCATAATCAATCCGGGTAGAATATAGTATTCTATATGTGTATGCTTATACTATATATATATATTATATATTATATATTATATATTATATATTATATATTATATATTATATATTATATATTATGCAAACATGTTTCGTATGTTAATTAATATGACACGTATATTATATATATATATGTGCATGCACGCTAAACAAGAAGAGACAAATTAATAACAAACCCCTCAATTTTTTTATATTAAGTCCTAAGCATTCAAAGATATTTGGAATATCGAACGTTGCCTTCTAGCATGATAAAAATAATAGAGTATCAATTAATTATTGTAAGTTTGTTGTGTCACCACAAGGCTTACCTTAATTCCTTGAGATGTTAATTTTATCACATTTGATGCTTATAAAGAAAATTGAACAATGTTGTTTTGTTGTGTCACCACAAGGACAATATTTTTCTTTTTTGAATATATGGAGTGCTAGGTTGGACTTAACTTAGATATTTTTGATTAGGATGTGCCACCACTTGATTAAAATAATCTAAGAGGCAAAATACAAGGAGTTGCATAATTGATGTAATTGACAAGAGTTGTCTATTTATTTATTTATATATAGTTTGTTGTGTCACCACAAGGCTATATACATTTGAAATGGGATCCTTATTCTCACTAGCAAATCTTTAATTAGATTTTGCCGAATTATATAAGTGAGGATAATATAGTTTGAAGAAAATAGTGGGAGATACCAATTTAAAAACAAGACCTAAATTATTTTGGTAATTAATAAAAGAATGTATGCTAAAATGTTGTTAAGAACAAATTCATTTATAGAATTTTACAATGTCTAAATTACTATTAATGCAAAGCATATTAGATGCTATTTAATCGGACTGAATTAAATAGATTGGTTAAGGAATTTGAGAATAGTTCTCACGGCTGAAAAAGCTATCTTATGTCCTTAATACGCCTAACCCTGCAATGGTTGCAGACAATGCCTCTGAGGAAGAGATTGCTACTTTTAGAAAGTGGCAAGATGATGCACAGCTGGATCAATGCATCATGCTTGCATCCATGAGTAACGTGCTTCAGCGTCAGCATAAAACTATGGATGTTCCTACTATATTCTTATACGTCAAGTAGTTGATGGTGAGAAAAGTAGGACTAATAGATATCAGATATCTATGGAGCTCTTTCGATCTAGAATGACCAAAGACACTACAGTACAGACACTTGTCCTAAACATGATCAATTTGATTGAACAATTATGACAACAAATTTTGTCATGGATGGAGAGTTGAGCCAAGATTTGATCTTGCACTCACTCCCGGACTCCTTTCACAATTGTTGTGAATTTTTCATATAAACAACCTAGATATCAGCCTCGCTGATTTGCTTAACATGTTGAAAAATGTTGAGAGTCACTTTCCAACCAAGAAAGACCAAGTCTTACTGGTAGAGGCCAAATGATCTTCTGAAAAGAAGAACGATTTAAAGAAGGTAATAGAAAGGGCAAAAAATAATGGATAATAAGAACAAAACTGATACGGATAGCAAAGAAGTTTGCTTCCACTGCAATAAGCCTGGACACTGGAAAACAAACTGTAAGAAGCATCTTACAGAGGCTAACCTGAAGAAGCTTAGTAAAGTTTCAGTTACAAATACAGTTTTGTTCATGAATGAAATAAATTTTTCTGTAAGTCAAGGTTCTACTTAGGTATTGTATACCGGCTTTGGTTATCATAAATATAGATTTATGAAGGGACCAAGCAGAAGTAGAAAGCTAAACAAAGGATAAGTAATCCTATGTCTGGTAAATGAAGCAAAAGTTGCTACATTAGCCATAGAAACTTATAGTTTAGCAATGCCTACGGGTAAATCTATTAAGTCAATAAGTTTTTATTGTATTCTAGTTCTTGTTAGAAACATTATTTCTATTTTGTTGTTAGACAAATGAAATCTTTGGTATTATATTTAAGAACAATTGTTGTTCTATTTATAATAATAATGTTTTGTATAGAACTGGAATATTACTTAATGGATATTGTACACTTGACTTACGTGAAAAATTATTTTGCAAATTGAACAAACTAGTATAAGAAATGGAGATGATCATTCAAAGAGTTGAATGTGTGTATTTGTTGAAATACAATTGTGAATTATTTGAAAGGTTCAAAGAATTCAGAAATGAAACAAATTGTCAAAGTATTAGGATTCTTTGATCAGATCAAGGAAGGAATAATTGTGTAATGAGTTTCTGGATCATCTCAAATGGTTTTCTCACAATGGATGTCTCTTGTTACGCAATAATTGATTGATGTTTCTGAAAAGAAAAATCGTACCTTGTTGGACATGGTTCGGTCCATAATGATTTTACCGACATTCCAGTATCCCTCCAGGATCATGTCTTAGAAATGGCTGCATATCTATGAAAAGGTAACCTCAAAATCCGGCCCCAAGACTCTATAAGAGTTATGGATAGGGAGGATTCCTAATCTTAAGTATGTTAAGATAAGGGGTTGTCCAACTTATGTGAAAAGGTTTCAAAGGATAAGCTTGGGACAAGACTTGACAAGTGTAGATTTGTGGGACATCCTAAAGTAAGTTTAGGGTATATGTTCTATAATCCTACTTAGCAAAAGGTGTTTGTTATGAACACACGCTTCTAAGATAAAGGTGTTTATCATTGAAGGGGTTAGTGGGAGGATAATAGAATCTTGAAGAGTTCAAGAACCACAAAACACTATAAGTCAAATAAGAGGAACACGTAGATGACCTATTGTACCACCACAAATCAATCATAACCGGAATAACCAAGAAGATTCCTAGGAGGTATGGATTCATCATATGTGATGATAATGAGGTACACTGTGAGACCCCAAATTTTATGAAATGAAAGTATTCAATTTTCTTATAATTATTCTATTTAGTAAATGGTTAAATTGGTAAAAGGTTAAAGTTAAGGGTGATATGTTAAAATTTTTCAAAGTATGCGAGTTGTTATAAAATATTCGTTTGGTCGGGGAATATTCTTTTTGTCGGGGAATATTCATAGGACGGAAAAATCATTGGTGGACCCCACAACGGAAGTATTATCGTAGTAAGAAAGCAGCGTAATTATCTTTTATAAAAATAACAAATAAAAAGTGTTACCGTTAAAACTGTTGAACTACTCGCTAGTAAAAGTACAGTAATACGCGTGGTGCATAGTAGTACACGGTATTGATTATTGATGCTTACGTGAGAATTCACTCAGTTATACTCAATTATTGTTACAGTAATTGCTGCATCATATCTCTCATATTATTGATTCAGTTATTGTCATAGTATCATCTGCATAATATTTTATATATTATTGAATCAATAATTGAGACGACAAAGTTATTCATATTATTATTTGCAATATTGACAATGTTTAGAAGTTCTGTCAAGGAGAGGTTTGGTCACTTAATTGCGCGCCAATAAGGAGAAATCCTTATCGAAAAGCCCCCTCTTTCTTGGGAACGACCTGGTTGTTAAATATTGTGAGTTATAATATTAATGATGAATGTTATAAAAAAAATCGAATTTGAGTTCGGAGTTGAATTTGGAGACGCGGACGTGATAATTGAGCCCGGAACGATGAAATTAGTAGAAATAGAGTATAAACACAAAATTTGTTGGGGTTGACTTTTTGGTCAAAAAAAGTCAACAGTTAACTTTTTCAGAAAAAGTCAAACTTTGAAATTTCAAAAATGAAATTTTTGAGAAAATATTTCCATTCAGGTTGGGATTGTTAGTGTTAGTGGAAATCGACATTTATTTCGATAATAATTGATGTCTGGAGGTTATATTGACCAATCGGGTAATTAATCGAATAAATGAGTAATTAATTGCTATTAATTCACATGATTATAAGTATTTGTTCACATATATGTACTATTGATTCACATTCATGTACTATTAGGGGAGGTGGTGCAAGATTGATAATACTTGCATGACTAAGTTAAAAATGGAGGAATTAATAGAGGTACTATACTGTAATTCGTATTTTCACATGATTATAACTATTGAGTCACATGATTGTACTATTAATTCACATTATTTACTATTAGGGGAGGTGGTGCAAGTTTGATAATACTTGCAGGACTAAATTAAAAATGAAAGAAAAGTTGAAGGTATTATACTGTAATATTTCGAGCCCCAAAACGTGCAATTATCAAAACTATATTTTTCTATAAATAGAAGCTCGTTCTTCCTTCATTTCTCATCAATTCACTAAAGCTATAGAACAATTATTATAGAGAGAAAAAAGAAGAGAAGTCTGCTACCTCACTATTCCAGTATCCAGTTTTTTCTAAGGTGAAGATAGGTGTTGAAAATTATCTTTGTCCTGGGTGCGAAGAGGAAGTTAGAATCACAATTATGATTATGAGTTATCATATGATTGTGGGCAGGAATTGTTGATTGATGTTACAGGGATAAAACATTATTGGTAGACTTTTAACATGGAGAAGATAATAGATCTGATGGTCTATTTGACTCTTCTAATGGATTGCTCGTTCCGCTGCAACTATGGTAATAAGAGTGTATTTGGGTTGAAATGGGAATATGAGGAGAATAAAAGCAGTGTTCTATAGCTATTGAGGTTCTCCCTAAATAGTATGGAATAGTTTTATTTAGAACTTTAGATAAGTGTGTCGTATTGTATACGTCATTTGATATTTAATTTTGGTGAACCGAATAAGGTGAGGTGAACCCAACTTTGGAAGGGTGTTTTGCCACTATCATACAAGATGTCTAATTACATACAACCTCGTGTTATCATAAGATAGGATTGTGCACATCCACTTGCTGAGTATATCTACGAGCACTACCTATATAATCTTGGAGTTTATTTGAAATATGATTCTCAATTGGAGACAATGGAGATAATTATAAGTCAAGAGAAGACTCACCATTGGAAAGAAGGTGATAACAATCTTCTTGTTTTTCTTTGGGGACTATTGGGTCAACCAAGGATAATTCTGTGGATATATGATATCTATCATAACCTTTGACGCATGGCCTCCCCCATATCACGAAGGTTTCTTGAGTATTTTCCAAAGATTTTAATTTCTAAAACAGTTATTGACTATACTTTTATGTAAAGTACCATTGTAAGGTTGTGGTCGAGGCACCATGAGAGTTACATACATTTGTATTAAAACTCACAGTTTAACTGTGATTGTATTCTGCACGACAGTTCAACAGTTGTATAAATGAAGTTTATAAATGATTTTTATAGTGTGATATCTGGCGATTCAGAATGGGTCGTGTGGACCTATTTTGGGGGCGTCATAAATGGTATTAGAGCTTATGGATATGGTCGCTGGCGGAGATATGAGTCTATAACTAGGAGGGGAGAGACGAGTAACATACTTCGCTAGTGTGTGACTTACCTAAGTTAAAATTGTTTACTTGATAAGTTGACAAATTGTGATATATCAATTAACCTTTGTTTTGAAGGTATATTCTAGAATGATATCTGAAATACAGGAGATGAGCAATGGGAAAATAATGAACAGAGGAAATAACCGGGAAGGTACAATCCAAAAAGAAAGCAAGGTATTCTCATCTCTTTGAACTTCCAGGTACGTAAATTTCGAGGGAAAAATTTCATAAGGAGGGGAGATTATGACCCCGAATTTTATGAAATGAAAGTATTCCATTTTCTTATAATTATTCTATTTAGTAAATGGTTAAGTTGATAAAAGGTTAAAGTTAAGGGTGATATGTGAAAATTTTTCAAAGTATGCAAGTTGTTATAAAATATTCGTTTGGTCGGGGAATATTCTTTTAATTGGGGAATATCCGTAGGATGGCACAATCATTGGTGGACCCCACAACGGAAGTATTATCGTAGTAAGAAAACGACAGAATTATCTTTTTATAAAAATAACAACGAAAGTGTTACCGTTATAACTGTTGAACTACTCGGTAGTAAAAGTATAGTAATATGCGTGGTTGCATAGTAGCACACAGTATTGATTATTGATGCTTACGTGAGAAGTCACTCATTTATACTCAATTATTGTTCACGAGAATTCTTTGCATCATATCTCTCATATTATTGATTGAGTTATTGTCACAGTATCATCTGCATAATATTTTATATATTATTGAATCAATAATTGAGACTACAAAGTTATTCATATTGTTATTTGCAATATTGACAATGTCTAGAAGTTCTATCAAGGAGAGGTTTGGTCACCTAATTGCGCGCCAATAAGGAGAAATCCTTATCAAAAAGCCCCCTCTTTCCTGGGAACGACCTGGTTGTTAAATATTATGAGTTATAATATTAATGATGAATGTTATAAAACAAATCAAATTTGAGTTCGGAGTTGAATTTGGAGGCGCGGACATGATATTTGAGTCCGGAACGATGAAATTAGTAGAAATAGACTATAAACACAAAATTTGTCGGGGTTGACTTTTTTGGAAAAAAGTCAAACTTCGAAATTTCAAAAATGAAATTTTTGAGAAAAATATTTCCATTGTGTTGGGATTGTTAGTGTTAGTGGAAATTGACATTTATTTCGATAATAATTGATGTCTGGAGGTTATATTAACCAATCGGGTAATTAATCGAATAAATGAGCAATTAATTGCTATTAATTCACATGATTATAACTATTTGTTCACATGTGTGTACTATTGATTCACATTCATGTACTATTAGGGGAGATGGTGCAAGATTGATAATACTTGCATGACTAAGTTAAAAATGGAGGTATAGATGGAGGTATTATACTGTAATTCGTATTTTCACATGATTATAACTATTGAGTCACATGATTGTACTATTAATTCACATTCTTTACTATTAGGGGAGGTGGTGCAAGTTTGATAATACTTGCAGGACTAAATTAAAAATGAAAGAAAAGTTGAAGGTATTATACTGTAATATTTTGAGCCCCAAAACGTGCAATTATCGAAACTATATTTTCCTGTAAATAGAAGCTCATTCTTCCTTCATTTCTCACCAATTCACTAAAGCTATAGAGCTATTATTATAGAGAGAAAGAAGAAGAGAAGTCTGCTACCTCACTATTCCAGTATCCAGTTCTTTCTAAGGTGAAGATAGGTGATGAAAATTATCTTTGTCGTAGGTGCGAAGAGGAAGTTAGAATCACAATTATGATTATGAGTTATCATATGATTGTGGACAGGAATTGTTGATTGATGTTATAGGGATAAAACATTATTGGTGGACTTTTAACATGGAGAAGATAATAGATCTGATGGTCTATTTGACTCTTCTAATGGATTGCTCGTTCCGCTGCAACTATGGTAATAAGAGTGTAGCTGGGTCGAGCGGGGGTAACAGGAGAATAGAACGGTGGTCTATAGCTGTTGAGGTTCTCCCTAAATAGTATGGAAATAATTTTATTAAGAACTTTAGATAAGTGTGTCGTATTGTATACGTCATTTGATATTTAATTTTGGTGAACCGAATAAGGTGAGGTGAACCCAACTTTGGAAGGGTGTTTTGCCACTATCATACAAGATGTCTAATGACATACAACCTCATGTTATCATAAGACAGGGTTGTGCACATCCACTTGCTGAGTATATCTACGAGCACTACCTATATAATCTTGGAGTTTATTTGAAATATGATTCTCAATTGGAGATAATGGAGATAATTATAAGTCAAGAGAAGACTCACCATTGGAAAGAAGGTGATAGCAATCTTCTTGTTTTTATTTGGGGACTATTGGGTCAACCAAGGATAATTCTATGGATATATGATATCTATCATAACCTAGACGCATGGCCTCCCATGTACGAAGGTTTCCTTGAGTATTTTCCAAAGATTTTAATTTCTAAAACAGTTATTGACTGTACTTTTATGTAAAGTACCATTGTAAGGTTGTGGTCGAGGCACCATAAGAGTTACATATATTTGTTTTAAAACTCACAGTTTAACTGTGGTCGTATTCTGCACGGCAGTTCAACAATTGTATAAATAAAGTTTGTAAATGATTTTTATAGTGTGATATCCGGCGACTCAGAATGGGTCGTGTGGACCTATTTTGGGGTCATCACATACACATCATAGAAGATGATGAACCAATTACAAACGATGAGGTAAGAGTTGTAGACACTCAGAGAAATGAATTGAAGCAAGTTTCTCAAAAATAGAACATTCGTTTTGATGAAATAATCAAAAGAGTTTGATTTTATCAAAAACAAGAATGAACCTAGTGTGTACAAAAGGGTCAGTGGGAGCGTCATGACATTCCTAGTATTATATGTTGATATACTAAGGATAAGGAATGACATACCAATGCTACAATCAGTAAAGATAAAGTTGTCTAAACATTCTTCCATGAATAATTTGGGAAGAGTATTATAATTGGGGATACAAATATATATAGATAGATTCAAGAGGATGCTCGACTTAACCCAAGGAACGTATATTCATTTGATGCTAAAGTTTTTTAGCATGGAAAACTCCAAAAGATGTCTTATGTTGATGAGCCATGGAGTGTATCTCTCTTAATAGTCCCCAAAGACTCCAAAAAGAGAGATCGCATGAGTAACTATCATGTATGCAATGAAATGTACGAGACCTGATATTGATCAGTCATATTCTGGAGAAGTTCACTATGAGTTAGTGAAAAACATCTTAAAGTACTTAACCGACACTAAGGATGTGATCATATTCATGGTGGGTCTAAATTAAAACTAGAGGGCTTATCAGACTCGAGTTTTTTCAGACAGATCAAGATGAAAAAAAAATCCATTTTAAGGTAAATCGTTACCTTGAATAGTGGTGCAGTGAATTGGAAAGGTTTCAAATAGCAAAGAGTTGCTGGTTTAGTGATAAAGACAAAGTATATTGCTATAAATGAAGCTGCAAGTTGATTGTTTGGATGAAAAGTTCATTACAGAACTAGGAATAGTTCCTAAGTCTCATCTTGGATCTAAACATGTGTTGTGACACTTTTATTTGATTATAGGAATCATTGAAAGATGGGAAATCCCTATAGAGATAGTGGACTCTTAAGAACAACATTACATATCCATTAACTAAAGCTTATCCAACATCAGGATAATCGTCACTTAGAGAAGAAGGGTATGAGATACCATAGCGATTGGCTTTAGTACAAGTGGGAGATTGAAAGTAGTATGCACACAAACCAATCATGTTTGATGATAAAGCATATACTTTGTAACAATCTTATTCATTTATTAATAAAATGTATTAATTTATTAAAGGCTTTTAATTATCTACATGATGTTGCTTTATAATATGTGATAAACCCATAGTTTTAAGCAATGCTTTTAGAATAATGATGATGATCATTCTAATGAGATCTAAATTCTTAGAAAGCTTAAAACTAAAATAGTTCCCAATCGTTGGATTACTAAATTGGGGATTAGTAAATCCGGATAGATTGGTACATACGTTGCTTGCTCATTAGATGAGGATGATTGATCTCATGATCATTTGTGTGAAGATACTAAAGCAATTATGTAGGTGCTTATTAGAGAATAAGTTCATTGAACGTGGCTCGTTAAGGAATACCTAATGGAGTTTTACTTGCCTGTCAATAGGAATTCCTGTAGTGATAGTAGTACAAGTGATCCTTGGACTTTGAGATCATCATAGTATCTTGTGTATGATGAGTTATACTTTGACTTATTCCTTAAGACCCTTAGGGTATATCAAAGGGTATGCTTAGGTATAATAAGTTATACATGGAGATAATGTATGATCTATAAAGAATCTACCGCTTCTAGTAAAAGAAGAGAAATGTCCTATGTGATTCGATAAATGACAACCCAATAGTCCTTGGCCAAGGCAGAATTTGCATTATTTGGAGTTGTGCATTTAAGAGTCGAAATACATATAATTAACTAAAATAAGACTTGACAGTAATTCCATGTCTTATATTTAATTAAGACATTGTATGGTGAAAGGATTGAATTCAGATTAAGAACTATTTACTCAAAGGTTCTTTTATGATTAATGTTGAAATCTATATTATCTGGAAAGTCGTTGATCGCTAGGGAGGCTTATCTCTATTGTAGAATAAATATTATTTATTTTAATAAATTAATTATTTAATTTATTTATTTAAACAAGATTAAAAATTGTTCTAATTGATTTATTCACAATAGGTTTAATATGGAGAACCTAAAGGGTCACACCATAAAAGGAATAATAATTATTTAAGAAGTTAATGACATAATCGTAATAATAAGTTAAGTATATTTAATTTAATCTATGGTGATAAAATAAATTAAATATCTTAATATTTATTATTTAATATTTTGGAAATATTAAATATAAATTAATAAGAGGTGTCTTATTATTATTATTATTACTATTATTATTAATATTTAATTCCTAAAAGAGTTTGGGAATTAATTAATAAAAGTACTCTCATATAATCCTAATAAGATTAGGAGGTTAAATTAATTAAAAGAGTTTAATTAATTATCCCTAATAAGATTAGGGAGCTTAATTATTTAAATAATACCCTATTTTCTAATTAGATTAGAAGGGTTAACTGATATCTTTATAAAAGGAGTCTTATATCAGATATCGATATACGTGATTCCAATTGTTAGAGAGTACGCTCCTTTTCTATGAGAGATAGAAAAACTAGGGTTTTTCCAAACGCCCATCTTCTTGAATTTTTGTTCTTCCTTGGTCGATTACGTCTATAGGCCAAACACTTGGGTGGCTAACGTTGATCAAAGGAAGGAACCAAACCCGGTGGATTCAAGTTGAACGCAAAAAGGATTGGAGGTGAACTTGTACCTGAGGAAGCTCGGATCTTCAAGGGTATGATTCTTATTCTTTATCTTTTCGTTTAATTAATAATTGTGCATAAAGGATGATCCGGGTATATGGTTTATAAAATTTTAAAGCTCTGATTTTCCATGCTTCCGCTTATTTTGTTCAATTTGATTGCGTTCATGAATCTAAAAAACCTAACACAACATCTGCTGTACAAGAATGTGGTGCAGGGATGAACATCGTATACTTATAAAACCGATAGACTATCACAAAAATCGACCTCATTCCATCAACTTTCGACAACCCGGAAATGAAGTCCATTGACACTGACTACTAGGGTCTGTCAGGAATGGGAAGAGGCTATAACAAGCCTGCTTCATTCTTTTTCTCAAGTTTTTCTACTTGGCACATAAGACAAGACTTGACATATGCCTCAACGGTATTTTCCATTTTAGGCCAGTAGTATGAGCGAGACAGCAACGCCAACATTCTTTCTATGCCTGGCTGACCAACCCATTTTGTATCATGTGTCTCATGCATGATTTGTCTCCTCAAACCCCCTCCACAAGGGACATGCAACCTACTTCCTTTTGCAAAAAAACAACTCATCTTCAACCCAATATCTTCGAACCAACCCTTCTTGTACTTGCGAATGAAGTTTTTGGTAAACAACATCACTTTGGGATAGTTCCTTGATCTTGTCTAGGAACTCTGCCTCCACCACCGTGAGAGCAGCAACAAATTCTTGCACCACCTTTCTACTTAATGCATCAGCAACTGAATTCTACGTACCAAGATGGTGTACCCACACAAAATCAAATTCTGCCAAGAATTCCTGCCAACGTACCTGCTTCGGAGTCAGCTTTTTTTGAGTTTTGAAGTAGGTGTTGGCAACATTGTCAGTCACCACCATAAACTTCGTACCCAGCAAGTAGTGTTTCCATGTTTCTAAGCAATGCACCACTGCAGTCATCTCCTTTTCATGAGTACTGTAACTTTGTTCAGCATCCTTCAATTTTCGGCTTTCATAGGCAACTAGATGCTTGTTCTGCACTAGCACTTTAAGACCCCAACTTTTTATAAATAAAATTAAATTTCCTCTGTTCATTATTTTGAAATAATAAGGTGTTAATTTAATAAAATGCTTTGGTTATGGGTGAAAAGTGCAAATTTTACAAAATAAGCAAGTGGTTATAAAATATTCATTGTTGTCGGGTAATATTCGTTTGGTCGTGGAATATTCTTGCTGTCGGGGAATATTTATCTGACGTTATGCGACCATTTAATGGGTCCCATACTTGAAATAACTGGCTGGGATATAGAAAGCTTACGTAAATAACTTTTTATAAAAATAACGGCGTAGTTGTTACCGTTAAAACTATTGGAATAACCGATGGTTAAAATACAGTAATACGTGTGGTTGCATAGTGGCACACGGTATTACACAGTATTTCTGATTATTGATGCTTACGTAAGAAGTCACTACTTAATAATTGTTACAGTAATTATTGTTCAATATTTTATTTTATTGATTTAATAATTGCTACGTTGATATTTTATATTATTGATTCAATAATTGTCATTGCACAGTATTTGAAATTATCATATCAATAATTCATATTATTTGAATAATATTATTAGATGGCATTATTGATAATGTCTAAGGAAGTTCTGTTGAGGAAAGGGGTTTGGGCACCTAATTGCACGCCAATAGGGAGAAATCCTTATCGAAAAGCCTCCTCTTTACTGGGAACGACCTGGTTGTCAATATTGTAGTTCTATAATATTATTTCTGAAAAATTAATTGTTGATATATATAATAAGGAAATATTTATTCAATGTGGATTTAAACGGAGGAATTTTTACCATGTGACATTTGTTAAAAGTTGGTATTTTATCTTTTCCGATAAAATAATTCATTCAAATATATTATTATAATATTATATTATAGTAGTATGATGTGATTATATAATAGTATGATTTTTATAATTTGAATGGTAACATTATTATTGTAAATTCTTGGTATAAAAGTAAAAAGAGGTGGAAGAGAACAAATTGAATTTAAATTCTTATGATGTAAGCAATGATGTCATCAGAACGATGAGGTAAACAATGTTGTCATCAGAACGATGAGGTAAGCAATGATGTCATATGATCGATGATGTCATAAATTATGACAAAAAACTATTTTACCCTTACTCTGCGAAGCCTATAAATAGAAGCTCATTTCTTCATTATTTCTCACCAATTCACTAAAGCTATAGAGAGAGAAAGTATAAAGAGAATAAGAGAGAAAGAAGAAGAGTATTCTGATATTACACTAGTGTAGTTTCTAAATTTTTATTAACGTAAGGGGTATTACTTCTTTCGTATTTGTAAGGGATGTTATTTTCTTCGTAGATGATGTTATTTCTTTCAATAACATTATAACGAAATATTGGTATGAATTTTATTATGAATTTTTACCTTTTCATGTCGAGGTTACTATTCACATATATGACACTATTCACGTATACGACACTATTCACGAAGATGGTACTATTCACGAAGTATGATTTTTCTTATGAAATTTCTACCTTTTCATGTCAAGGTTACTATTCATGTATACGGCACTATTCACGTATACGACACTATTCACAAAAAAATTAAAATTTCTTTTCTTTGTCCAAGTTGTCTATTATGGTTACTATCTTTGATTCTATCCATGTTTTGATCTTCATTCTTGAATTTTGCTCCACAATTGATTATTATGGAGTATTTTTGAACTTGGATAAACCAAAGTACGAATCACTAATCTTTGTCCTTTTATCTCACTGGATTTGTTTTCTTTTAGATATTTTCATCATCCTCAGTCTTAAAGATATTTGTTATCTCATTGAATATCTTTGGCCTGTAGTGAAAAGATGAATGATTACCTGATGAATATCTTTGGTCCGTAGTGCTAAGATGGACAGGTGTTGAGATGAACATGACCAACTGGTGATACAAATGAATATCTTTGGCCCGTAGTGTAAAGATGAATATTTGGTTCAAGATGTATATTGGTTGATGTTACAGGGATAAAATATTGATGATGGACTTTTAAATCATAAATGATAGTAGACTTCATTATCTACTTAACTCTTCTAATGAATTGTTATTTCTGCTGCGAATATTGATCTAAAACTTGTTGTCCATTATATTTTATCTGATTTTTTGAAGGCTAACGATAATTTGATCTATATTATCTTAGTCATAATATTCTTTAATAGGCTAGTTGAGCTCACCTTTTTTCTTTTTGTTCCATTTTTCTTCTCAAGAGGCGAGAATATAGCGGGAACTAGTTGGGGTGTGTAGTGATGTTTCAAGTCAGTTGTTTAAGCAGTCCTCACTATTTTGTAAAATAGTGTATCAATAATTGTAATGAGGAAATATTTGAGTTTGAATATTGTCTAGAAAAAAATAGTTATATTTAAACTCACAGCATATGTGTTGTCGTATTTTACACGATAATTGTAATAATGAAGTTGTAGTTATTTTTTGTACCATGTATTTGGCGAATCAGAATGGGTTGTGTGGACCTATTTTGGGGGCATCACAAGCACCCCACCAATGGCCCTGTCCGACGCATCAGTATACACCTCAAAAGGAATCTCAAAGTCAGGAAGCTTCAACACCGGTTCAGATGATACATCTTCTTTTAATCTCTCAAACGCTTCTTGACATCCCGTTGTCCATTCTCACTTATTATCCTTCTTGAGTAAGTCAGTCAAGGGAGACACCATCTTTGAATATCCCTTGATGAACTTTCGGTAGTAATTTGCCAATCCCAGAAATGATCTTAACTCAGTAACTTTTTGTAGGAGCAGTCCATTTGACAATGGGTTGGACTTTCCTCTCATCCATCCTCACCTGTCCTTGGCTTATCCAGTGCCCAATGAACATGACCTCTACTCTACAAAATTAACATTTCTCGTTTTTTACATACAACTGAAACTCTCTCAGTTTTTGAAAAACCAACTTAAGATGTTCAAGGTGACCATCTAGTGTTTCACTATATACAACAATGCCATCTAGATACACAACAACAGATCTATCTAGATACTCATAGAACATATTGCTCATAAGATTACAGAATGTAGCAAGGGCATTGGTTAAGCCAAACGACATTACAAGGAACTCATACGAACCGTACCTTGTCACACAGGCTGTTTTGGCTTCATCACCAGTAGTAATCCTCACTTACCAATACCCAGCTCTTAAGTCCAACTTCGTAAAGTATTTAAGTCAGAACAAACGATCAAATAAGTTAGCAACATTAGGAATAGGGTAATTTTTTTTTATAGTAACCTTATTCAATGCCCTGTAGTCCATTCACATCTTCATCGATCCATCTTGTTTCCTCTGAAACAACACAGGTGCACCATAAGGAGCCTTGGAGGGTCGCAAAAAGCCAGAATCTAGCAACTCTGTCAATTGCTTTCTCAACTCTACCAACTCAGAAGGTGCCTTCCTATAAGGGGCTTGAGCAGGGGGTCTTGCACCCGGCTCCAATTCTATCTTATGATCAACAGCACACCTTGGAGGAAGGGTCTTTGGTAGTTCTGGAGGCATTACATCCTTGAAATCATCTAGCAACTTAGCAACATCATCTGGTACCTCTTGGGCTACACCGAGCTTGATCTTAATCAAAACACACAAATAGGTTTCTTCGCCGCTTTTAAGCCCAGACTCAAGCTGCATCGCAGATAACAAACCAGTCTTTTGCTTGCCTTCCTTCTTCTCTAGGTTTGGGTATATAACATTCATGAAACTCGGCATCTTATCATCGGTGATCATTAGTCCTCCAAGATGAGGCATCCCCATGCACTTTGCCGTCATTAGAAAATCGATTCCTAGGATGAGATCAAAGTCATCCAAAGGAACAGCCATCAAGCTGCACTTTCCTTCCCACGGACCAATCTTCAAATTCGCCACCGCTGTGCCACGAATTGGTTTGGCCTCAGAATTCACAGCTTTGATTTTACTTGCAAGTTTAACTTTATTCTATCCACTTCCCTTTTTTTAACAAAGTTGTTGGTAGCACCAGTATCTACCATGGCCAACACTTCTTGGCCATTAACAACAGCTGACATATACATCAGTCCACGTGGAGTGAGTGTCTTTGCCTCTTGGGTCTGCAAAGCAACCAAGTTGCAATGGGTTCATTCTTGGACCATCTGATGTTCCTTCATCATTCGAGTCATTTGCAACCAGGGCATTCACCTTCTCTTTCTTTGGGCATTCCCTCATTCGATGGGGACCTCCACATATGAAGCAACCTTTGCTCTTATTGTCCTTAGACTATCCATCACCTTTAGGCTTTGACTGCTTGTCACCACCTTTCTTGAATTTTTTATCTTTCTTGCCATCTTTAGAGCCGCCCTCGTCTTTCTTACCCATCTGCTTCTTCTTACCATCAGCAACATTAGGACTAGAATATTTATGGTCCACCAGACTATCAGCCGCTGCAATTGCTGTAGGCAAATCTTTGACACCTTGTCTACGCAACTCAATCTGCGCCCATTGTTGTAAACCCAACATGAAATTGAACAATTTGTCTTCCTCAAACATGTTCTTTATGTCCAATATCAAAGAACTAAACTCTTTCACATACTCCTGAATAGATCCTGTCTGTTTCAAATGCTTCAAGGTATCTCTTGCCAGCCATGAAGTATTAAGAGGCAGGAACTGATCATTCAATTCCTTCTTAAGAACTTGTCACGTCTCAATCTTTGGCCTACCCGCACTCAAATCATCCTCAGTCCTAGTTCTCCACCAAAGTTTAACATCCTCTGTCAGGTACATGATTGTAATTGTGACCTTCTTTCGGTCTAGGATATGGGCAGCCACGAAATATTGCTCCATGTCCCATAAGAAAACTTCTAATTCCTTGGCATTTCGTCTGCCTCCAAAGGATTTGGGTTCAGGGACTCGCAATTTCGAATGGTGTCCATCTCCGTTCTCTAGACCACCGGCCACAACATGTTTAACTAGTGCCATGTCTTCAGACATTCTTTAGAATCGTTCAGAAACTTCGAGGGTCCGATTCGTGATAGCTGACACGTCAAGAGCCATGTCGTCCAACTTTTTATTGAACTCCACGACATGTTCAACAACTTCAGCACGAAGTTTCTCCAGGAGAGCAGATAATGCTCTGAATTGGTCCGCCATCGAACCTTCTTCACCAACCAACCACGTGCCCACATAAGTTTCCAGTGCCTGTAACTTCTCTTGTAGTTCATTGATCCGAATAGTTTTGTTCACCATCGTTCTCTAACGAAGCTCTAATACCAATTGTCACAGGGTGCACAATCTGAAAACTATTTTTTTACGTCTATGTCCTCCTTGTGATGCACTGGTTCGCCCAACTAGTCAGCAACCTGTCAATTACACAAGCACAGTCTGTATAATTAAGCTACGCACACAAGCCAACACAATGTTTACAGGACAACATCCCAGCCTATTATTGCTCACTAAATAACAAGGATTACAATATATGACTAGGGCTCATAGGCTACACTTGTTCAGTGATCTCTCTTGCCTTGCCAAGCCTTTGGCTATACATATATGTACACATTAAGTTGTAGTTGACACCCCCAACTGCTAGGTCATTCAAAACCAATAGGAAATCGGCATTTTGAATCAGCAACTGCCTGCCAACTGCCCACTAGTAGATGTGTGCGCCCCATGATGTGCAACTACCCATCAACTGCTCCTCAACTGCCCACTAGTAGATGTGTGCACCCCATGATGTGCAACTGCCCATCAACCGTCCACCAGCAGATGTTAGGCGCCCCATGATGTGCAACTGGTTGGAGACATGCCAGTCATGTTCATGAAGGTTGACTGGCAACAACTACCCACATGATCTGTCATTGGCTTTGCTCCGATCATCCGATCCTAATCGCTTACGATGTCAACTCGCTTTTGATGTCCTTCACCCACAAAGGTGTCACCATTACATTGTTGATGTCTCAGCCCACGAAGTTGCCCAATCATGTTGCCACAAGATGCTGTCCATTTGGCCCACAAATTTCCAACTAGCCCAGCACTTGCCCAAGGTGCTGTCCAAGTTTGCTATGCACATCCAGCCCATGCGTCTATCCACATGCATTAGCTTTATTGCATGCTGGGCTCCGCCCATGCCATGCCTTGACATGCTAGGCACACGCCTATGCTATGCCCAACCGATGCCACGCTCAGCAACATTCTTCCCCAGTCATGCTCTGCCTATGACAAGTTTTTTGATTCGATCCAAGCAACCCAATTCGATGTTAGACATTGTTGTAGGGGAGCCCAACAATGTCCCAACGTCCAGCACGCATCATCCATGATCTCGGGTGACCTTTACGGAGCACCCCGCTATAGTAGCACTTATGAAAATTTCCAAAGTGTCACGACTAGACATCAGACCTGTCCGAGGAAGCATAATGCAAACCATATAGATTGCTAGTTTTCTGACATAGCCCATTTGCTGCACAATGACCCAACTTGCTGCCTAGTGTTATCCACTACTGCACAACGCTGCTCATTGCTTCTCAAATGACTAAGTGTTAAGCTTGTTTGCCGACTACGTGCGCCCAACGCCCTTGGCTGTCGCACACTGTTGCACGCACATGCCTTGCCCCACAAATGAGTGCGAAGGCTTGGCTTGTCATGCTATCTGGGCGTCCCGCATGCCAAGCCCATGTCAACCCATTAAAGGGCTAACACTTGCCCAATAAAACTTAACAATATTTACAAATAATAATCACAAAACAATAAAAAAATTATATCTAGATCTGAGCCAAAACAAAAAAATTAAAAAGAAAAGAAGAAGAAATAATCGCTGAAGAAATAAAAAAGTTAAAGAGCAAAATTAAAATAAAAATCAAAAGCTAGCGTTTTAGATTGGACCCATCAATCATTTTAGATCGGACTCATCAACCGAGCAAGCAAAAGAAGTATTATGTGAATTTAGCAAAAAAGAAAAAGAAAAAGAATTTTGTGTACTGCCGATTTGAATTTTGGGGAGCAAAAGAAGTTCTGTGTAAAAAGATTTTAAGGAGAGAATATGCCAAAAGCATATTCCCTTACAATAATAATTAATATGATAAAAGAAGGGGACTTAGATCATCCACCCGATTTAAGGACTAAAATATTTACTAGACACTATATTTTGACTAGAATATGCCCAAAAACATATTCCTTTTATGTTCATTTGTATTATTTGATTTAGTATCTTTCTTTTTATAAATATTTAGTATTTTTTTGAATTGTATAAAGTAAATATTCTATAAATAGGTTTAGTTTTTTTGTGTAGATAAATTGATTAATTTTATATATTTACTAAATATTATATATAATAACAATTAATGTATTTAATTATTTTTTATTTTTTATATATTAATGACGTCACTAGGTCAATAACAGTTCGATCACTGGTTGTACCAGTGACCCATCCACTTGGTACTTTTTCCGGTCCGATAAACGGTCTGAGCTTGAAAATATTGGCTATGGGAGCGTTGTTGCGCTATAAGGGAGCGCTAATGCGGTTGATATTTTGTTTGGGCCTCCCTACTGAGCTGATTTTAACCAATCGCTTACACCAACTTAATGATCTTTGAATCAACTTCCATAACACTTGTTTTCGATTCATTATTCGTCTAAACTTTTTAAATTAACCCATTAAGTCATACTTTGAATCGTTTAGTCGTGATCTCGTAACTGGACTGTTGGGTCATGATATTTCACTTATTGGGCAAAATGGATTGGGCCTTCCTACTCAGTTAGTCCATTGGGTCATAGTTATTGGATCCTCAAGTTATTGGGCTTAGTCATTCTATAATCCTTGCTAAGTCTTTATTATATCGGGCCAGATCAGTGGGTTGATCCATCATACTTTTAAATATCTCTATCTTTGACTTGTAATAATGAAAAATGATAGATGTTGACCGAAAGTCTGCAGATCATTAATGTGGATGGGATTATAGTCGGCCGACGGGATAAACAGTGCAAAAAAAAGGTGACAACTTGCATGCGATCGTGAAACCACCGAGGAGTGAGCAATTTGTGTTGACAGAAGTGGTGGTGCACGATGGCAAGGTGCGAGAGTATATCACAGCGAGGAAGTCATCCAAGAATAGGTAACTGATAATTTTATCTCTCTCAATACAGTAGATATTTTATCCTCCATAGTTAACCCTTGTGATCACCTATACTGACTCTCATGCTTGAGCTATCCCCCGACGGTCGAAGCCGTCAAGCTTTTGGTGTTGATCGTGTTTATTGTGCAGGATCAGGACGTCTTACTTGATTGGGACGTGGCAGAAGAACTTGGCGTTAACATTGGCGCTAGAAGGAGGGCTGTGTTTTAGTGTCTTGTAGTTTTCAATCACAAACTTTCATTTGTTCTACGTCGGAAAATATGGTGAGGAGTAGAACAGATACCGGAAGGAACGGTAGAGGGTGTGTGAGCTCATCTCATCCAACATATTTCTGTTAAGGATCGTCTGGGTCCTTCAAAGAGTGCTCATGAGAGCACTGCTTCCAAGCACGATTCAGGGGGTTCTCGTTCGAGAGCTCATGGTGAAGCCAGACAGAAGTTGGTCTTTACTGCTGAGAAGGATAGAGATCATGGTCGAAAGCGGGTAGAGGGTTCACCACCGAGAACTCATCACCGAAGTGCTCGGGATGATAAAGCTGCCAAGTTGGCGCAGATGACAGATGAAGCCGATAAAGCTTTAGAGGTTCTTCTAAAGCAAAGAGAAGATATAGCTGTGCAGATGCTTTGGATGGCCGATCTGAAAGATGAGGCATCCACTTATGTTCAATCCGAGAGGCGTAGTAGGCCTAAAGATGTACGACAGCGAGAGGGGAAGGAGTCGGAGCATTCTGTAAGCGTATCTCGAGGCCGTTCTCATGATCGAAGGAGATCGAGGAGCAGAACTCCTGTAGTATCAAAGAAGGCACTTATAGTTATTGGTTCTCCGGGTTGAGACGGTGATAGACAGAGGAGGCGATCAAGGGAGTATGCACCAGAAAATAGAAGAAGGGAGTATCATCGTGAATACTCTCATCGTGATGACAGGGCCACATGTCGAAGTAAGTCCAGAAGTCCATCAAAGGTAGTGGCTTCCGATAGAGGAGGTCGGTCCATTCAGAAGAAGAAAGAATCGCCAGAGAAAGAAGTCTCCTCAAAGCCGGAAGGTGTAGATTTTTTGATGAAGGAGTTAAAGGAGCTTCAGAAGCAGTTGGCCGAGGTTCAACAGGTGAAAGACACTCTAGGAAAAAAGGTGTCTCTTTTTTCCTCGGATATTCTTAAGGAGAAAGCAGACACCACCAAGAAGTTGCCTCATATGGAGAGTTACGATGGGTCTGGGGACCCTTACGACCATAGTCAGGCATTTGATAGGTTGATGGACTATTATGATTTCACTGATGCTGCCAAGTGTCACACGTTTGTCACGACATTGAGGAATGATGCAAGGCAGTGGATGGGAACTTTGCCCGCTGATTCAGTCTCATCGTGGTCCGAGCCGTGTGACAAGTTTCACGCTCATTTTGGGAGCAATCGAAGGAGGGGAAAGCATACGGGTTCTTTGGCTCAAGTCCGACAGTTTTCTAATGAGTCTTTGGGTTTGTATATGAAGCGATTCGGAAGGAAGTTGCTGCCAAGTGGCGGAACCTCAATGATCTTCAAGCGATCCAAGTTATTTCAGAATGGGTTGGATCTGGTGAAGTCAGAGAAGCTAGTGAAGAAGCTGATGTTTCATCATCCGAAGAGCTTGGCCGAAGCTTTTGATAAAGCTTGATAAAGCTGAAGGCTATATTGTGGTAGAGGAGGCTATGAATAACCTGAAGCGTCCTTCTTTGGATAGATTGAAGGAGACAGAGACTAAGACTGAAGGCGATCAGAAGAAGAGTGGGGGGAATAATGATCAGCGTGAGAGCAGCTCAAAGAAGTACAACAACACATAGCGACAGGGAAGCAATCGCCCACCTGCTCCTACCCAGAAGGTGAACAAGGTTTACACCAAACTGAACATGGATAGGTCGGTGATATTGGATCAGATCAGGAACCAGCCATTTTTTGAACTATCTCGTGATAATTTTAAGCCAGGATAGAGCAATGCTCGAAAATTTTGTGGTTATCATCAAGCTATAGGTTATGACACAAACGAATGTTGTAATCTGAAGGACTTTGTAGAGAGCATGATTCAGAGCGGTATGTTGGTTCAGTATATGGCCGGAAGGGATCATCAGCATGAACAGCAGAATGCAGATCGAACTATTCAAGTGGTTCAACCGGTTCCACCCATACAACCTACTCCAAATCAGCCACCAAGGCACGTCGTTGATGTAATAATCGGTGGTACGACAGGAAAGTTGGTAGGGAAGAAGAGGAGAGGATATCTGGACTCGGTCATGTCCGTGGCGAGTGTTTTCCCGAAGGTTGATAGACCATTTCCAGGGACAATTATATCCTTTTGTGATGCAGATTATCCTTCGGAGCCCATCAAACCTCATGAAGGAGCACTGGTGATCACTGTACAAGTGGGTTTGGTGGATATGAAGCGGATGATGATTGACAACGGGTCTTCTGTTGATATTTTATATGCCCATGCTTATCAGAGGATGCATCTTGAGGGCAAAAGATGGAGGTTGGGCAGGAGGCCCCTCTATATAGTTTTAGCAACGATCCAGTCAAAGTTGTAGGCACCATTGAGCTACCAGTGATCTTCGGCACAGCTCCTCGGCAGGTAGAAATAACATGTAAATTTTATGTTGTACATGTAGATTCGGCTTACAACGCCATACTGGGTAGACCTACGCTGACAGTTCTATAAGTTGTAACTTCCATTCCTTATTTTAAGATCAAGTTACCAACAGCACATGGAGTTAGAGAGGTAGCAGGGGACTTGGATCTGGCCCAACGATGCTATCGGAATGCTGTTATAGCATCGGGAGTAGGTGTCAGCAAGCAGAAGCAGACCATGGCGATAGAAATTGAGCCATTTACCGAAAGCAGTTCGGAGCCATTAGTTATGACTGCAGGAGAGACGGAGGAGATTGAGCTGGTTCTTAGGAAAAAGGACAAAACAGTGAAGATAGGTTCAGGTCTGCCGGAACCTCTTCGGATAAACCTTATGGAACTTCTTCCCTGTTATGCAAATATTTTTGAATGGGAGCCTCAGGACATGCCGGGAGTCAGCCGAAAGATTGTCGAGCACCGGTTGGACGTAGATCCTTCAAAGAAGCCAGTTCGGCAGAAAAGGCGTACTTTTGCACCTGAGCGTCAGAGGATCATTAATGAAGAGATTGCAAAGCTGATAGCTGCTGACTTCATCTTTGAAATAGATTACCCAGAGTGGATGGCCAATGTGGTGCTGGTGCAGAAGCAGAATGGAAAGTGGCGAGTATGCATCGACTATACGGACCTGAACAAAGCTTGCCCGAAGGACTTCTATCCTCTGTCTCACATTGGTCAACTTATCGATGCGACTTCGGGGTATGCACTACTAAGCTTTATGGATGCTTTTTCAGGTTATCATCAGATCTCTATGTGCAAGGAGGATATTCTGAAGACAACATTCATCACACACCATTCGGTGTACGCTTACAAGAAGATGACATTTGGCTTAATCAATGCTGGAGCCACTTATCAAAGAATGATGAACTTTGTCTTTCAAAAGCAGCTAGGAAGGAATATGGAGGTATATGTGGATGACACGATAGTGAAGATCATGATCGTTCAGAAGCATCTAGATGATCTAGAGGAATGCTTTCAGATAGTTTGTCGTCACAAATTGAGGCTCAATCCTACCAAATGCACCTTCGGGCTTGGTGCAGGAAAGTTCCTAGGTTATCTGGTCAGTTAGAGGGGCATTGAGGCCAATCCAGAGAAGATCCAGGCTATTCTGAACATGAAGACTCCTCAGTCATTCAAAGATATTCAGCGTCTGACAGGGAGGATTGCAGCTTTGAGGAGGTTCATGTCCAAGTCGGCAGAAAGGTGTTTGCCGTTCTTTGGCACGTTGAAGGGACCGAAGAATGCCAAGACGTTTCAGTGGACTTTGGAGTGTGAAGATGCTTTCCAGGGCATAAAGACGTATTTGTCTTCGGCACCTTTCTTTGGTGAAGCTGCTTCTCTTGAACCCTTGTACACATGATCTGGCAAACTAGTTCGTTGGTGGTGGGAGCAGTGCTGGTTCGAGAAGTTGGGGGGAAGCAGCATCCAGTCTACTATGTTAGCCATGTTCTAAGGGATGCTGAAACCAGCTACCCGAATATTGAGAAATTTGCCTTTGCTTTCATAATTGCTAGTCGAAAGCTCAGACAATATTTTCAAGGTCGGCTCGTAGTCGTTTACACGGATCAACCGTTGAAGAAGGTGATGAGCAAACCTGAAGTTTCGGGGAGATTGGCCATGTGGACAATGGAATTGTCCCAATATTTCATCGAATTTCATCCCCGAACAGCTATAAAGGGGCAAGCCTTAGTTGATTTTATGGTGGAGTGTTCATTTTCCGAAGCTGATGCAGAGTTGCCAGAGGCTGAAGTGTCTGACCGAGTAGTTGCAGTTCTTCAGCACAACCAGAGTTCATGGATGTTGTATGCAGATGGATCTTCTACTACGGACGTCAGTGGAGCACATATTATTTTAACAAGTCCGGAGGGATTCAAAGTGCAGCAGGCCATCAGATTTGGGTTCAGAGCGATGAATAACGAGGCAGAATATGAAGCAGTGTTGGCCGGAGTTCGACTAGCGAAGAGTCTCGAAGTTCAGAAGTTGATCATCTACAGTGACTCTCAGTTGGACGTCAAGAAGGTTTCATGGGAGTATGAAACTCGAGGTTCAAGGATGATCAAGTATTTGGCCGAGTTGAAGGATCGGTTTTAATACTTTCTCTCCTATAAGTTTCAGGGTGTAGAGCGCAATAACAACTCTATTGCCGATACATTATCGAAGCTGGCCACCATGGACGCCAACAATTTTGATGGGTCAGTTTATTTGGAGGTTCTGCAGCAGCCGAGTATTTAGCATGAAGCCATGATGTGTATTGAACGTTCTAACTGTTGGATGACTCCCTATATAGAATATCTGGCAGATGACATCCTTCCTTCGGATCAGATGCTAGCAAAGAAGATCAAGTATAAGAGCGCTAATTTTGTTCTCATTGATAGAGATCTTTATCGAAGAGCTTTTTCATCACCTTTATTGAAGTGTCTAGTTCCATCTGAAGCCGAATATGCTCTTCGGGAGGTTCACGAGGGCATCTGTGGCGACCATATGGCTGCTAAGTCATTAGCCTACAAAGTACTTTGACAGGGATTCTACTAGCCTACTATTTTCAAGGAAGCTACCGAGTACATGAAGAAATATGAGTAGTGTTAGCTCAACAGTTCGATCCCACATCAGCCACCAGAAGAGTTATACTTGATCTTATCTCCTATACCCTTTGCTGTCTGGGGGGTAGATATACTAGGTCCATTGCCGAAACCTAAGGGTGAGGTCAGTTTTTTTATAGTCGCTATTGATTATATGACCAAATAGGTAGAAGCGAAGACATTTCGGTTGATAACGGAACAAGAATGCTTGAAGTTTATGAAGGAGTCAGTAGTGTTTCATTTCGAAATTCCTAAGGTGGTGATATCGGACAACGGACGCCAGTTTGTGGGATCGAAGTTTGAAGGATTTCTGAAGGAGTTGGGAATTTAGCACAGAAAGACTTCGGTGGCTCATCCACGATCAAAGCAGGCGGTCGAATTGACCGATGTAATCATCTTGAATGGGATCAAGCGCAGACTGGATGAAGCTAAGGGGAGATGGCCTGAAGAGCTTCTCAACGTGTTGTGGGCTTATCGGACTACTCCTAGAACCACTACAGGGGATTCACCTTTCAGACTGACCTATGGTACTGATGCCTTAGTCCCAGTTGAGATTGGATCTCCAAGTCTTCGGGTCAGTCAGTTTAAGGAGATCTACAATGATGAAGGGCTGAAGATCAACATGGATTTGCTGGAAGAAGTCAGAGAGACAACTTTGATCAAATTGGCAGTCTATCAGCGAAGAGTGGCTAAGAATTATAATAGGAGGGTAAAGCTTCGTAGATTTGAAGTGGGGGACTTCGTCCTTAGAGAAGTCGAAGCTTCTACACCTCAGAACTTGGGAAAGCTGATGCTGAACTGGGAAGGACCATATGAAGTAGTTGAAGTTTCGAAGCCAGGAACTTATCGGTTAAGGGCATTGGACGGATCCGAGATTAAGAACACTTGGCATGCTGGTAGACTTCGGAAGTATTTTCAGTAGCAATCGAGTCAGTATCCCGGAAGTCTGTAAATGTTGGATCATCATCAATAAAAGATTCACTTTTTCACAATTGATCTTCTTCTTATTGGTCCTAAATTCACAATGGTGTAAGGAGGACGGGGGGGACTCGCTGACAATTCGATGGTAGCCTTTTGGCAGGTGGTCCTTATGAATTTTTCAGGCCCTTGGTGGTAGGCAAACTTCATCGGTGTAAGGAGGACGGGGTGGACTCGCTGACCATTCGGTGGTAGCCTTATCGGCAGAAGTGTCCTTATGGGTTTGTTATACACTGCATGGCAGACAAATTCCATAGTCCTTTCAATTTTGTTTTACCGCGAGTGGTAAACAAAATGCACCGAAGTAAGGAGGTTCGGGTGGACTTGCTGGCCATTCGATGGTAGCCTTATTGTTAGGTGTGTCCTTATGAACTTGTTCTACCCCGTGTGGTATACAAATTCCATGGTCCTTATAAAATTGTTCTACCCCGAGTGGTAAACAAATGTCCTTATATACTTGTTTTACCCCGAGTGGTAAACAAGATCTTGATGGTGCAAGGAGGATCAGCCGAATTCACCTTATACATGATCTGTCTCACACTTCGGAAACGATAAGCATGCATTACTTTATTTTGTTCAAGTGTTGAGTTCGGTTCATTAAGTTCGATTTATGTCATTTCTTAACTTAACTGTTATATGCCTTATCTAATTCACAATTGAAGTTAAGTTTATTCAGATTGATTGATACTGAATTATTAACAAGAAACAAAGTAAATAGAAGTCATTAAGAAACAAAACTAATATTTCATTAATGATCAAACGGGTACATAAAAAGAGAAAATTTGTACACAAAAATCTTAACACCAAAAAGAGGCCACAATAGGTTCAGGCATTATCCTCCCCTTCAGAAGAGTCGAGCAGGGTCGGATCTACCTTGGCTGATATTAGCTTTTCTTTGCCGCGACTTCGACAGAGCTCATAACCTTCAGAGTATATCTTCATGATTTCTCCATTGATCTCATCTGATTTTCGATACTCTTCAAAGATCTGCTTGTGAAGATCATCGGTTAAGGGAGGTCCAAGATCCCGAAGAGCCCAGAGTTCTCAGATTTCTTCTTCGAGCTACTGACGCCTATTCAGATGACGAGTTTCCTTTAATTCCAATTTTTTGACCAATTTAGCCAGGCTCTTATTGCTGGCCTTTAGCAACGTTCATATTAACAATCTCTTGATGTTAGGCTTTAGTTGATTTCAGTTCGTCATTGGATATCTTTAGCTCTTCCTTGGTTTGGGCTAAATCTTTCCGAAGATGTTTATTATTGAAGAGGGCAATATCACAATCATGTCTTGATTTTGCCAAATGCATCGCAATATTATATTATTCTCTTTTAAATGCGATTCTTTTTAAACTCGGCCCGATATACCTTGGGGCGTGTCGAAAAAGCAAACATTGCTCGCAAATATACAACATTGTTCATACAATTTCAAGTGTTTGAGCAAGAAGAAAAATGCACAAGTTAAAAAGACAATCATTTACCTTCGCTTGATAGCTCATGCCTTCATCAATCAGATCCCCGATCGAGCTATTTCCAAATCGGTGATCGTCAGTTTCGCGGACGAAGGTATTTAATAGGTGGAAGGGGAAGTTGGCGTTGAACCGAGGCCATAAAGTTGGAGATGACATAGCTTCGTTCTCAAATTCGTAGGAAGATGGTCTTGATGGAGAGTGCGTGGGTCGCTCAGAATTTGGTATCGGATCAGTGTATATATTCTCGGGCGACGGAGATCGAGCTGGAGTGGGTTCTCGAGGTGGTGAGGGGGCGGATGATGAGCCCAGGTGGCTATTAAATGGTTGCTTTCTTTTGTGAGAGAGTGAAGGAACAGGCTCGTTTGGCTCATTATCATCTGAAATTTGAATTTCAATGGGGAAGGTTGGAGGAATGTCAGTCGAAGAGGAAGGAACTCGAAGGTCATCGGCGGACAAGGGAGTGATCTTGGTCCTCAATTTCTTGACACGAAGGACTTTTAACCGTTCGTGTAGAGGTATGTCAAACAGACTTCCCCTGGTTGGAGCAAGTTCAGGGGGTGTAGGAGTGGGTGCAGATGAAGGGTTTACTTTTGGGCTTGCTTCTAGGTTTGTTTTTGGGTCTATTTCAGGGTCTATTTCTGGGTGAATGGATCTAGATCTCCTTGAAGCTCTCTTTCTTCATCGGGGTTTGAGGGATTCTTCAAGTATAATGGGATCATCAATTTGTTGTCCATTAATCTGAGGTTCGACGGTGGGTGTTTCAGTGGTGGGAGGATTGGCTTGAGGAGATTCTTCTGTTGGGAGTTCTTCATTTTTATCCGTAGTCTTCCCAGCCAAAAAGTCTTCAAACTCTTTTACCTCTGAAGAGTTTGATTTAATCAAAGACACTGTAAAGATTATGTAACGATAAATCAGAGCCAATATTATCAAAGATTTCACGAAAATATACACAAGAGTAGTTCGGTACTTACGTTTATGATCATATAGCCACGCCTGTTTGGAAAGAAGTCCATGTTTCCATTCCTCCTGTGGGAAATTCCCGAAAAGCTCTATCATCTCGTTCACTCTTTCATCGGAGATGTCACCAAAATCTGCAGAGACTTTTTCGTTAGTAGCCCAGTTTGGTAAAGAGGCAATTTCTGGTCCTTTGACGAAAAACCATTTCTCATGCCATCCCCTGTTGCTCGAAGGAGTGTTTATCAAAGATCGCCTCTCAAACTTTTCACCTGCCTTTGGTGCTTGCTTGCCTAGAACTTTAAACCCTTTTTCTCTAGACTGGGCAACCTTGTAAATGGTAAAGAAGAAATCGAGAGTGGGTTCGACGCCTAGTTCGTGGCAGAAAGCAATGAACGCTAAGATGTGGATGTATGAGTTTGGAACCAGTTGGGCGAACCCAACACCGATAAACCCTAAGAGGGTAACCAAGAAGATGTGAAGAGGGAATCGAACCCCCTTTTCGAGTAAGGTCACTAGAACGACCGTCCAACCCTCTGGACGTTGATACAACCTTTCATCAGGTTTAGGGGCTTGTACCAGGTGCGTATCAGGAATGTGGTAGCGAGTCCTATTCTTTTGCAGTTCAATTTCAGAAACAGAGGAGGGAGTGTTGGAATGAGGGAACTGTTCTTTGTTTTTGAAGAATTCAGAGGGGTTAGGAATGGATTTCGGTGGCAGAGATTTCTTGCTGGGATTGGCAACCTTAGGGTTTGAGCTCGAGGCTTCTTTAGTGGAGCTGGGGCTAGGTGGAATAGTGGCGATTGGGGTTACACGAAGGGGAGAACTCTAATTCGTATTTAGGGTTACCATTGTTGAGATATTGCAGAGAAGGGAAGAAAAATTCGAGAGAAGAAGAGAGCTCAAGCGTCTGAATTTCAAATTGACAGGTAAAACTGTCAAATTTGGGGAAAATTGCTTTTTATATTGACAGTTGCACGAATTACGAAGGTGGCACATTTAATTTCTGGAAATGAAGAGGAAGTTGAATGGGTAGCGTCCGGGTTAAGCCTCAGATATTTATCAGATTGGGCCTTTCAATTGGACTTCCGATTTTATTCCATCTTTTTATTTTAATCCTTCACCGTTTGGGCTTTGGTAAGTTTCGTTTTGGGGCCTATTTTAATCCAATTAAATCCTATAATATCATGGACCATTTATAGTTTTCTATTAAATGTCCTATTTAATAAAAAACTAGGGGGCAATGTTAGGTCATGATATTTCACTTATTGGGCCAAATGGATTGGGCCTTCCTACTCAGTTAGTCCATTGGGTCATAGTTATTGGATCCTCAAGTTATTAGGCTTAGTCATTCTATAATCCTTGCTAAGTCTTTATTATATCGGGCCAGATCAGTGGGTTGATCCATCATACTTTTAAATATCTCCATCTTTGACTTGTAATGATGAAAAAGGATAGCTGTTGACCGAAAGTCAGTAGATCATTAATGTGGATGGGATTATAGTCGGCCGACGGGATAAACAGTGCAGGAAAAAGGTGACAACCTGCATGCAGTCGGCATAAACCACTGAGAAGTGGGGGGCTGTGTTTGACGGTAGTGGGTGGCACGGTAAATCGGGTCTGAGAGTATGTCACAGCGAGGAAGTCATCCAAGAACAGGTAACTGATAATTTTATCTCTTTCAATACACTAGATATTTTATCCTCCATAGTTAACCCATGTGATCACCTGTAGTGACTCTCACGCCTGAGCTATCTCCCGATGGTCGAAGCCGTCAAGCTTTTGGTGTTGATCGTGTTTATTGTGCAGGATCAGGACGTCTTACGTGATTGGGACGTGATAGAAGATCTTGACGTTAACATGGAACAATGGACACTTGAACTGGATCCACGTATATTTGACCTTTGTGGCTCTCGTCTATTGGCGTGAGCTGTAGATTAGAAGACAAATAAGAGGAATTATAGTGAAGATGTACATATGATTCCTTCAATTAAGGGCCAAGGATCTCAGCCATGATCCTAGCCTTGAGTTATGTAACTGTCCAAAAATAGAGAGTCAAATGTCTCTATTTATACCTGTAATATTACTAGAAAAGAATGCAGAAAACATATGCTCTGTTTTATCAAATATGCTCTGTTTATCATGGTATCAGAGCAGAATAGATTTCTGGTATAAACTATCTCCATAATACTTACTAATTACATACCTCTCAAAGATGGGAGACCCAAATAGCCAGATGGGAGACTCGATTACCCTCCCGAAAAAGGTGATACCTACCTTGACCCAAACACAACCCTTTCTGACCTCTTTACAACCAAAATGGCCGAAGCCTTGTACAAGGCTCAAACACCAACCAATTTTCCAGAACCTGCCACTGCCCCAATCGGAATTAAGTTGGATGGTTCCAACTTCGCTCTATGGTCCCAAGTGATGGAGATGTATATCTCCGGGAAGGATAAATTGGGCTACATCAATGGAGAATTACTTCCTCCATCTCCGACTGATATATCTTACCGAAAGTGGCGAACGGATAATGCAATTGTCAAAGGTTGGTTAATTAACTCCATGGACTCGACTCTAATTAGCAACTTCATTCGATTTCCGACGTCTAACCAGGTATGGGATGTAGTTTCTACAACTTATTTTGATGGGGGAGATACATCACAGGACTCAGGAGGCGTGTTTCCCGTCTTCGACAAGGTGGTGGATCTTTGGAAAAATATTATACTGACTTACAAGGATTATGGCGTGAGATTGACTTCCGCAGACCGAATCTAATGGAGTGCCCAATTGATATACAAAAGTTCAATAATCTGCTCCAGGAAGACCGAGTCTATGCGTTCTTGGATGATCTGGACGATAAGCTTGACAACATCCGGAGTGATGTACTGCAGATGCATCCTTTTCCATTTGTGGAGCAAGCCTATGCCCATGTTCAGCGAGAAGCTCTCCGCCAGGTGGTGATAAATATGGTTGAGTCTGAAGTTACTGCTAGAGCCGTGCATGCCTCTCGCGGTCTCAAGCTTAGTCAAGGGTCTAGTCAAACTGGTTCGGGTTCCTCAAAAAATTCTCGATCCTCTTCAAATATTATGAAATGTTCTCATTGTGGGAACTCTAAGCATACCCGTGACAATTGTTTTCAATTGCATGGATATCCTGATTGGTGGCCTGAATTTCAAGAAAAAAAAGAAAAAAGAAACAACACAGGTTAATGGTGGTACATGAAAAGCTGCTGTGGTTACAGCTGAACCACACTTGTCTCTCATTCCTTCCAACGACCTGCCTCATGTGAATGCCTCTCCTTCATACTCAGGCATTTCTTGTCATGCCCAGCATAGTCATGGTAATGAACTGGATAGTGCTACTTGGCTTCTTGATTCAGGGGCCACAGACCATATGACATTTGACCCTGTAGATTTTACCTATCGATCATCTCCCCGACGCACCAGTATTGCTAATGCAAACGAAATTGTTTCACCTGTCACAGGGGCTGGTTCAGTGAATTTATCACCTTCATTACAGTTGACAAATACTCTACTTGTTCCTTCCTTGTCTCACAAACTCTTATCTGTGAGCCAAGTTACTAGAGATTTAAACTGTATGATATTAATGTATCCTAATTCTGGTTTTCTTCAGGATATTCTCACCAAGGAGATAATTGGGCGTGGTTCTAGGAAGGGGGGATTATACTACATGGAAGACTTCAGTATGTATCGTGCACACCAAGTGTCCTCTCAGGAGTCCAAGATCCAACAGATATTATTGTGGCATCGTCGTTTAGGTCATCCTTCGTTTGGATATTTACAACATTTATTTCCTAGTTTATTCTCGAATGTGGATTTGTCAAGTTTTCATTGTGATGCTTGTATGTTGGCAAAAAGTCATCGTATCAATTATCCGTTACGCTTGAATAAAAGTGATACTCCATTTGCTTTAATTCACTCTGATGTATGGGGTCCCTCTTATTTACCTACTATCTCTGGAGTGTGTTGGTTTGTGTTGTTTATTGATGATTGCACTAGGATGACCTGACTTTACTTAATGAAAAATAAGGATGAATTATGTAGTATCTTTCAGTCCTTCCATGTTATGGTTCGGACACAGTTTGACTCTTCAATTCGAGTTCTTCGCTCAGATAATGGTGGGGAATATGTAAATCATCAGTTCATAACCTACTTTCAGCAACATGGTCTCATTCACGAGACGTCCTGTCCTCAAACTCCACAACAAAATGGAGTCGCTGAACGGAAAAATTGACACATCCTTGAAACGGCTCAGGCTCTCCTTCTGAATGCCCATGTTCCAGCTCACCATTGGACAGATGCAGTCACCACTGCTGTGTACCTCATCAATCGCCTTCCATCTAAACTCTTAAAGTTTAGGACTCCTCTACAAGTTCTGTCCGAATTCGTTTCACTGCCATCTATTCTAATGCTATCCCCTAGGATATTTGGTTGCGTGGCGTATGTTCACCTTTGCAAAAATCAACGCACCAAATTGGATCCGTGTGCTCGTCGATGTGTGTTTCTCGGGTATGGTATACACCAAAAAGGGTACCGATGTTATGATCCCACTACTTGGAGGTTTTATACTACCATGGATATTACCTTCATGGAATCTGAATTTTTTCATTCTTCATCCTCCTCCACTTCCTCACTTCAGAGGGAGACACCAAGTGAAGAGATGAAGTGGTTAAGCTTTGAGTGGCTAGAAGACCAGAATAATCAAGTTGATGACCCTATGACAACCCCAGAAGTTGATGACCCTGTGACAACCCCAGAAATGGTCATGAGGTCTACATCTAATGAAGAGCCTAAATCAAATGAAGAACCCCCCCTCTCCTATAGTATCCATAAACTTATCTCCTGAGAATATTCCTGAGGTAAGCCATACTAGTACACCCTCCTTTACAAATAATATAGAGTCCTCTGCTAGATATATCTTACCTTTCAGGCACAATCGTGGTAAACCACCAAACAGATACTCACCAGACATGGAGGAAAGGAGAACAATGTACCTAATTACCAACTATGTGTCTACGGAAAAGCTACCTGAACCTCTCAAGACTTTCTCCAAGGAGTTATCCACATGCCAGATTCCAACTACTATTCAGGAAGCACTATCCGATTCTAAATGGACACATGCTATAGAATAAGAAATGAAAGCACTGTTAAAGAATCAGACATGGGTGTTGCCTCCACTTCCCAAAGGGAAGAGAACTGTTGGATGTAGGTGGGTATTTTCTGTGAAACACAAGGCAGATGGTTCTATAGAGAGATACAAGGCAAGACTAGTGGCAAAGGGATACACTCAGACATATGGAGTAGACTATCAAGAAACTTTTTCACCTGTAGCAAAATTGAATACAGTTAGGGTTCTGTTCTGTTGTCTCTTGCTTCGAACTTGGACTGGCCTTTACATCAGTTGGATGTAAAGAACGCATTCCTACATGGCGACCTTAAAGAAGAAGTTTACATGAATATACCTCCAGGATATACAACCTCCTTAAAAACTGAGGTTGTGTGCAAGTTACAATGGGCATTATATGGATTAAAGCAGTCACCTCGGCATGGTTTGGACGATTTAGTTTGGCAATGAAGAAATATGGGTTCCGTCAGAGTAATTCAGATCATACACTATTCTTGAAACATCAACAAGGCAAGGTAACAGCGTTAATTGTCTATGTTAATGATATGATTATCACAGGAGATGACAAGGAGGAAATTTCCAAACTTCAAAAGCAACTGGCCACTGAGTTTGAGATGAAAAACCTAGGAGGCCTGAAATATTTTTTGGGAATAGAAGTTGCTAGATCAAGACGAGGTATATTCCTTTCCCAAAGAAAATATATCCTAGATCTATTATGTGAAGTTGGAATGTTGGAATGTAAGCCAGCAGACACTCCCATCATTCAGAACCATAAACTTGAAGAACACCCAAACCAAGTCCCAACAGACAAATATCAGTATCAGAGATTGGTTGGCAAGCTTATTTATCTCTCACATACCCGTCCAGATATAGCTTATGCAGTAAGTGTGGTAAGCCAATTCATGCATCGACCTAGTAAAGATCATATAGAAGCAGTAATTCGGATCTTACGATACTTAAAATCATCCCCAGGAAAAGGACTGTTGTTCTTAAAGAATAATCATCTTAGGTTCAATGGCTATACCGATGCGGATTGGGCAGGAAATGCTACAGATAGACGATCTACCTCAGGATACTTTACATTTGTTGGAGGAAATTTGGTCACTTAGAGAAGTAAGAAGCAAAAAGTAGTGGTACTATCAAGTGCCGAAGCAGAATTCCGTGGGATGGCAAAAGGATTATGCGAACTTTTATGGCTAAAAAGACTTATGTCTGAAATAGGTTTCACCCCTACCTCTGAGATGGACCTTTTCTGTGATAACAAATCTGCCATTGTTATTGCACATAATCCCATACAACATGATCGAACCAAACTTGTGGAAGTTGACAGACATTTTATTAAGGAGAATTTAGAATAAAAAATAATCCGGTTTCCATTCGTGAAGTCCAACGATCAATTGACAGACATTCTGACAAAGGTAGTATCAAACAAAGAGTTCTACAACTCACTAGACAAGTTGCACGTTGAAGATGCGTTCACTTGAGAGGGAGTGTTGGCGTGAGCTGTAGATTAGAAGACAAATAAGAGGAATTATAGTGAAGATGTAAATATGATTCCTTCAATTAAGGGCCAAGGATCTCAGCCATGATCCTAGCCTTGAGTTATGTAACTGTCCAAAAATAAAGAGTCAAATGTCTCTATTTATACCTGTAATATTACTAGAAAAGAATGCAGAAAACATATGCTCTGTTTTATCAAATATGCTCTGTTTATCATCGTCCATATATTATTCAAGCATGTCCTTATCATTTTCTCTTTAGTCATAAATCCTAACCTCAAAAATTTAAGATTTAAATTTGGGGAGGGTCGCTTTTCTCTTTTGAACAAACCCTTTTCTAGATATTTTTTGTTATCAGTATTTTATTATTTTGTTGTTTGTTTCTTCCTTTGTGGAGTTTGTTTTTCCGTTTTGTGATATTTTATGTTCTTATAATTTATGGTTAGATCTCTCAATTTTTCTCAATTAGCATGGAAGCCAATTTTCCCCTTTTATGAGCAGATTCTCTCGATCTAGAGAGTTGCTTTCGTTTTCGGTGATGACGATTATAAATCTGCTTATGGGATGCAGGATATGGCATGTTTGTAATAATTGTTTTTTGATTATTTTATTTATCGGCTTATATCCTGAAAGATTGTAATTTGAATATTATTTTTTGATAAGCTAGGTATCCATCAACTATATCATATATGTAATTTATATCTTTGTGATTGAATGAATTAATCTTCCTTGGTGTTGTCCCGGAAGTTTGTAAAAAGAAAAAAGGACAAGTACTCTATTTTTTAATTCTTTTTCTTAATTTATTTATTTTTATTCTTTTCTTTTATCCAAAAGTCAAAAGATAGTATTATTGTGATGCTTTCTTTTTAGAAATTGATATTTACGCAATACTTTTTGATATTTTCATATGAAAAGTGTCGTTATAAATATATAGCGATGATAAAAATCGTCGCTATAAGATCTATAACGACGATTTCATATAAAAATAATATTTTTTATTATGCATTTATCTGTTTCTTTTCTTTTTCTTCCTTGCCAGGAGTCTTGTAGTCGCATTCTTGATGTCAGTTATGTAATTCATTTGTATTTTCCCAATATTTATGGTGCTTTCTTTATTATTTTTCTTTTTTTACTTCGAGATTTATATTCTCATTCTTAATATCCATTATACAATTTATTTATGACGGTGAATACTGACAAAATAAACGGTAAAATTAATGATTTAATCATCGAAGTTAGCACGTTTTATTGAATACCTGATTGAATTAACTTTTAATTTTTCAAATTAACTCACTGAACTATTTTTTATTTTTAAATTGGGTCATTCCGTTAAAAAAAGTTGATAGATGTTAATTTTTTATCTACGTGGTACTGACATTGACATAAAAAAAAAGAAAAAAAGAAGAAAATGACATAGAAAATAAAAACAAAAAAATTAAAACAACTTTTTGCGGAACAGATCAACCGCCATTAGAGCACCACCACCGTATTCATTCATGGGTCCATCCTCTAAATCATTAGAATTGTTAATGCCAAGTTATTATTTGGTAGCGTCCAATCACGTAATTCATTTAGAACTGCGAGAATAAACAGATCATCTATGAAGCTTGACGACTTGTCTTGCGTAGGGGGATAGCTCGGTGTGAGAATAAAGACAGTAGTTAACAAGGTTTAACAATGGAGGCTAAGTGTTTAGTGCTCAAAAGTAGATATTACCTGTTAATTGTAACCTAGGCCATGTATTTATAGTATTCCCAGCACACTAGAATCCCTCTCCGAGTCGGATTAGGACTCCTAAACATGGCAGCAGAATCCAATCCAATCACTACCTTTGGAGTTACCTTATTCAAATACGGCTGGGACTTTAGACTCTACACGCAGGACAGCCCACTGCACAGGCCCAATCCAACCGAGCTCACTGCACAGTTTGAACTTCGGCCCAGAAGACTCGAAGGCCCGACCACGAACTTCTCCTTCCAGAAAAGGGTTCCGACCCAAAAGACTCGGATACCCGAACTCGAAACACCATATCTCGAGTAAGACTCCGGTCCAGAGGACTCGGATGTCCGAACCCCTTCAACACCTTTGAGGGCCTCGGCCCAATGGACTTATCATCCCCTTCTAGCACCAGGCCTTCGACCCACTTGCAGGTCAGTAAAACGCTCCCGAACATTACCCCCCAGTATCTTGTTATAATATATTTATAATTAGAGACTTGTAAGGTCAGGAATTCGATGAGTCACGACAGCTAATGATGAGTTGTCTGGGAAACCCAAATGGTCTGCCCTCGTTCTCTGAAACGTTGCACGGCTTTCCACGCCTGGGCCCACTTGGGACATTAAATAGTCGCCTTTGGGTCTTGTACCACTCAAATTTATAAAACCCCATTCCCCATCATCATTTCTTTTCCCATTCTCTTCTTCAAAACCTCTGTTCAAATTTTCCATTCTTTCCTCTCATTTTCGCTTCGCAACAAAAGACTCCTTCCATTCTCCCCATGTTGCCTCTTTTTCAGTTCTAACAAAAGAGCTCTAACTCATGCAAGCATACATGTGTCAACAAGTAATACAGAGTAAGTAGAGTATCGTCGCATAGAGAAAGTTGTTTGATTTAAACTATTATTCATCAATTAAATCACTATTCTTATATGCTTAAACTAAGGATTATAACTGTGAATTATTCTAAATGCAAATAATAACTAAAACAAGAATAAAAATGTGATAAATCAAATCTGGAAATAATGGGATCCTAACTTCATTTAATACTTCATCCTATTACTACTATCATGCAAGAATGTTCACATATCACAGGAAAGTAGCCAAGAGCACTAAACTAGTTATAACCATTTTTCAATGCACTATGACCTACTTACACAGTATCCACAAGCGATAGACACCAGGAAATCATCAATATACCCAAAATCACTATATGTCTATGTGAAATTGCAACTATATTGAATTTAAGCACAAACCCTTATTTTAGCTCATACGGTGAATTAGTATATGCCTATCTAATTCACGAAATACACAAGCCATGTAAAACATCCCCATATACATATGCTATCATGATTACAATCCATACTTGCATGTTCTCTTTCAATTCCATTCAAGTACTGAAAGGAATGGTGATCAAGCATTCAAGCATGCAAAACAACCATGGTAGAAATTCCCTATAATATGTAAAACAATTCAGCAATCAAGCATGCAATTAAACTACATATTAAAATTCGTTAGAATCCCATAATGGAGTTTAGTTCATGACTGAACCAAAAGCCATTATGGGATCAAAGCTAAACATGGCTAATAAGCAAACAATTGAAAGATGACGGATAGAAACGATCAAACCTAATTGCTGATTAAAATCCACTAGTAACATTCAAATCCACATTAAAATCCAGCAACAAAACAATTGTCTTCCACAATGAAAGAAAATCCCAAGAAGAATTAGAAAAGTTGGAGTTTTGGCTTTTTTCTACGTTGGAATCTCTTCTATAGTGTAAACCCTAGTTACGATATGAAAATACGTCCAAAAGTGATGAAAGATGCGTCTGACACCAGTCAGAAATCATTTTTAATTAATTACAACCTTTAAAATTAAAAATTAAAATGAAAACAATCAAATGAAGACGTTACCCGCATGGCAGCCGCCTTCTTACTAAAATCCTCGCGCGGGGCGCTGACTTGCGAGTGTGTAATATCTCGTCGGTAGAGTGCTCATGCAAGCGCGCGTCCTCAAGTCTAATCTACCACGCGGTCAGCGGCGGCCTCGCGCAGAAATTGCAGACTCGACTTTTCTTGCTTCTAATTCTCGGTTCTTCATGCATTGTTGTCAAGCATCTTGATTTGCTTCTCACGCTCATTCCTTTGTCCATCCATGCTTAGTCTCCTCGGTCCACTTGATCCTCATGCCATGCCTCCATTAGCTTATGCCATCTAACACCACCAACTTAGGTCATTTCCTGCACTTTTACACCAAAAGAGTTTTCAATACATGCAATGCAAAATAACGTGAAATGCAACGAAAAACACATTAAAATGTACTTGAGATGGGCACAGTTCGCATGAATTTATATTCAATAAGTAGGTGTAAAACCCACTTATCAAATACCCCCAAACTTGAACTATTGCTTGCCCTCAAGCAATGTATGCAAAATAATAATGAAAATGCAAAAGCACTACTATGCAACTAAATTAATATGCAAATTTGTCTCACATTGTTCCAACTCTAATAGAGTTTCAGTCCAAAAATGCCTCAGCGAATTATCCAGATTCAAGAATACAAATTCAAACCAAACGATAGGCATAATATCATACACTCAGGTAATTCATACATGCTATAGAGATGTTGTGTGTGTGTGTGTCGTGTTCACCAAAACTTGATTTAAGCAAAAAATACACATGCTAAATTACTCAAAATAGAAAATTATAGTCTAAATCAAGACTCATGTATACTTATGCACGAAGACTGTTCCAACATATCAAAACAAACTGAGGTTCAACAATGGGCTTAACTGCTTTATTGCTACTCACGAGGCGAATTTTTTTTTCGCTGGTGTTTTTCATGGTGTTTTTTTTTTTTTTCTTTTCTTTTTTTCACATGACTGTGCAATGCCTTATTTCATTAGGCAACACTGCTACCCCTTAGCGAGATTTCAACCAACGACTCCCAGACCATGAAAGACCTTAGGGTGCTAGGTGTAAAGACAATCCCCTCAGGCGTACTTACTCAAGTAGCCAGGGCCCCAAAATAAGACTAGCCACGTTATTGCTAATTGAATTTTTTATTTATTTATTTATATATAGCATACCCATGTTTTTCCAAAGTTTGAATGTCAATGTTTTTCAAGTCTACATCCCATGGTTTTTTTTTTCTGAACACTACATTTCCTATCGAGCAATGCAACACATACTTCGTATACCTACAAGTGATTGTGAACACCTCCGTGCATATCGAAAGCATTTAAACAACAACATGAATTACATCATGTAAAACATTATAACTACGTTCATGTTATCCTAAATATTCAAAAATCCTTCACAATTCACTATCATCATTGGCTAGACAAAAATTTCCATAAAGCTAGAACTTTGTGAGACATGCAAACTAACTAAAACAAAAAATTTCTAACACATAAACAAATAAACTAAACATGCAACATGACAAATAAACATGAAAAATTTTAAACTAATCATGTAACAACTACATGCAACTATCCTACTATCCCAATACCCCCAAACTTATAATATTCAATGCCCCATTGAATGAAGGTAAAAGGAAAAGAAAACTTCCCTAATGATCAGTGGCACCACCCTCCTCGGGTGGTGAATCTGGTGGTGGATATGGTACTTCTGTCCCGAACTGAGGCCACTCTAGCATAATTCCTTGCTGTGCAAAGGCCTTGGCCAAGGCCCTCGTGAGTCCCATCGCAAACGCTCTGAAATTATCGTACATGGCATCGACTTTTCGCTCCAATCTTCGGAGCTGGCTATCACCATGGGCAGTGGGTGCTTGCGTGGACAGGCCCGCCTCATCTTTCTGAGATGGCTGCTGTGATGGCTCTAGAAATATGGGTCGGAGAATAAATCCTCGTCTACACGGGTGTGGTTCACCTCTTGCCCAATCCTCGAATTTCGCAATGGTGGCATGAGTTATGTCCTGGCTTGGGTTCTGCATTTATTCATTGTCCCAATTGCACCCCTGATGAACACATAGCATAGCTATCACTGAAGCGTGGGGAATACTCCCCGTAGTGCTCCCCCGCAAATAACGCATCATGTTTTGATGAATCAGGTGGCCTAAGTCAATGTATTTGCCTTTGATGATGCCCCACAAGATGATAGCCCGTTCAGTGGTTATTTCATGCTGGTGAGCAGACGGAACTAACTTGGCACAGATAAACAGGTTCCACGCTTTGGCGTATCGATTCAAGGCGGACGTCGGAAAAGATTTTGGCTCAGTCGTCCCTACCTTACAATTCCATTTGGCACTCGAAATGCACAATTCGACAATCACTACTGCCAAATTCGTTTCTAAATGCGCAACTTTTACCCAATTAGCAGACTCGGTCGGTGGTGCGTTATTGATTCTGAAAACTGCTCTGATCGCTGCAGGGCGAAAATCCACTTGTACTCCTTGAACTAGTGTTATCCCTCCTTTCATTTCCTTAGCATTCGCGTAGAACTCTCGAACAACCCACATAGGAATAGGCATAGGAGTTGTAGTCAAGCCAACTTGACCTCTTTCTCGATATATACCATAGTGAGTCTTGCTTATCAGGTTTAAATCCTCGTTCCTTCACAAAAGATTTGGCCACAATTTGATAATATTCCTGCTGGGCCTCCAGACTGATAAATTTTCTGTGATCCACGACATCCTCTTCTTGGTTACTGGAGGAAGATGCTGATGATGAAGAGATAGAGATTGAGCGTGCTCTTTTTGGACCCATGTGTAGATGATAGAGAGAATGCAGATTAGTTGCTGGATAATGAATAAGAGCGACTGATAATAGTACCCCCAAACTTGGTGCTACACAACCCAAGCAGTAACCCTAAATTTATACCCGTGGATGAGAGTGTAGGTTGGAACTTGGAATGTAGAGAGAATCGTGAGTATGAGTTTTTATGAGAGCTGAGGAGTCGTGCGGCTATGGGAGAACTAAATGATTTGCTTCTGTTATGTCAAGTGAAAAACCAAATAAGACACGGCTCGGGTTTAAACTTTAAAAATTTTCCACACTGTGTGTCGTGATGGTGCGCATGAATTTTGTAATGGTTTTCATGCGTGCGCTGGCGGTGGCATTCTTGATTGCGAGAGATGTGTAGCGCATAGGTAGCGGTCTTGGGTTATAGTCATTCATTCTTGCTTACTGCGCGATCTATTATCTCTGACCGCTAATGTTCAACTCCAATCTGCATATCAGTGATGCTTTCAATTGCTGATACCTACATAGACATTAATGCACACTATTAAGGCATAAATTAATAACCAAATAAACTCTAACCGCTTTTAATATTCTTAATGCAAATTCTGTTGCACACTCAATCATGCAACACAGACAAATTATCACGAATGAAATAAAAATGAGCTAACCAAAACAACCTAACTGAATGATTAAAAAGAAAATAGAGATAGAAATAATGGGTTGCCTCCCATCAAGCGCTAAGTTATAGTCAATTAGCTTGACTGTCTCTGATTCTCATGACGAAGAAAGAATTGAGGTGACTTTCTGTCTGTCTACCTCACCACCAAAGTAATGCTTCAAGTGCTGTCCATTCACCTTAAAAGGCTTGTCTGGCAACTTATCAAATACTTTAATTACACCATGCGGAAAAATAGTCTTCACTGTAAATGGCCCTGACCATCTTGATTTCAGCTTCCTGGGAAAAAGTTTAAGTCTGGAGTTATAAAGCAAAACCCTTTGTCCCGGTTCAAAGGCTTTCTCTATGATCTTTCTGTCATGCCATTTCTTCACCTTCTCCTTATACAGCTTCAAATTCTCATATGCCTGTAATTTAAATTCATCCAACTCATTGAGTTGGAGTAGGCGTTTCTCCCCTGCAGCATTCAAATCAAAATTGAGCTTACGAATTGCCCAATATGCCTTATGTTCTAGCTCCATAGGAAGGTGACAGGCTTTTCCACACACGAGCTAAAAAGGTGACATACCCAACGGAGTCTTGTATGCAGTCCTATAAGCCCATACTGCATCATCCAACTTTAACGACCAGTCCTTCCTTGTGGGATTCACAACTTTTTCAAGGATTCTCTTGACTTCTCGATTCGACACTTCAGCTTGACCATTTGTTTGTGGGTGATAAGCTGTAGCAATGCGATGGTTCACCCCATACTTAGCCAACAAGGCTGTAAACTGCCTATTGCAGAAATGACTACCTTCGTCACTGATGATAGCCCTTGGAGTCCCAAATCTTGTGAAGATATTTCTGTGTAAAAACCTTAGGACAACCTTGGCATCATTTGTTGGAAGAGCTGCCACTTCTACCCATTTCGAGACATAATCCACTGCGAACAAGATGTAGAGATTTCCGCAGGAAGAAACAAATGGTCCCATGAAATCAATCCCCCACACATCAAAAATTTATACTTCGAGGATCGTGTTAAGGGGAATTTCATTTCTTTTCAAGATGTTCCCCACTCGCTGACATCTATCACATCGTTGGACAAAACTGTGTGCATCCTTGAAAATTGTTGGCCAATAAATCATGCTTGTAGTACTCTAGCTGCTGTTATTTCTCCCCCATAGTGACTTCCATACACAAAAGCATGACACTCTTAAAAAATCCCCTCGGTCTCACTATACGGAATACACCTTCTTATCATTTAATCAGAACACTGTTTAAACAAGTAAGGCTCATCCCATATATACCATTTAACATCATGTAGAAATTTCTTCTTTTGATAACCCACTAAGTCAGAGGGTACCATCTTACTCACCAAATAATTCGCGTAATCTGCAAACCATGGCACTTCCCCTTTCACCACAAACAACTGCTCATCTGGAAAGGTCTCATTTATCATAATGTTATCGTCTGCCTTCTTTTTCGGATTCTCTAGTCGCGATAAGTGGTCCGCCACTTGGTTTTCGGTGCCCTTTCTGTCCTTGATCTCCAAATTAAATTCTGCAGTAAAAAAATCCATCTGATCAACCGGGGTTTTGCATCCTTCTTTGCCATTAAATGTCGAATTGCCGCGTGATCCGTATACACTATCACCTTTGTGCCAATCAGATATGCTCGAAATTTATCAAAGGCGTACACCACTGCCAATAACTCTTTCTCTGTGGTGGTGTAGTTCAACTGTGCATCTGTAAGGGTCTTGCTGGCATAATATATCACATGAAAAATCTTCTCTTTCCTCTGCCCCAAAACAGCCCCTACAGCATAATCGCTGGCATCACACATCAACTCAAATGGCAATTCCCAATCTGGTGCGGTAATCACCGGTGCTGAAGTTAGTTTCCTCTTTAAGTGCTCAAATGCCGACACACAGGCGTCATCAAAATTAAACTGTATATCCTTTTCCAATAGACTGCATTGTGGTTTGATTATCTTGGAGAAATCCTTGATAAATCTGCGGTAGAAACCTGCATGTCCCAGAAAACTGCGAAGACCTTTTATTGAAGTAGGTGGTGGCAAGTTCTCAATCGTGTCCATCTTCGTTCTATCCACCTCAAGTCCCTTCTTCGAAACCTTATGTCCCAGTATGATTTCTTCTTGCACCATGAAATGGCACTTTTCCCAGTTCAGCACTAAGTTCGTCTCAACACATCTCTTCAAAACCATAACCAGATTCTCAAGGCATAAATCAAACGAGTCCCCAAAGACCGAGAAGTCATCCATAAATACCTCCACGTGCTGCTCCGCCATGTCTGAAAATATTGCCATCATGCATCTCTGAAAGGTGGCTGGAGCATTGCATAATCCGAAAGACATCCTTGCAAAAGCAAAAGTGTCGTATGGACATGTGAAGGTAGTCTTTTCCTGGTCTTCTGGAGCTATCATAATTTGATTGTAGCCTGAATACCCATCTAGAAGGCAATAATACTCATGACCCGCTAATTTGTCCAACATCTGATCAATGAATGGGAGTGGAAAATGATCCTTCCTTATAGCTTTGTTAAGCCTACGGTAGTCCATGCAGACTCTCCACCCCGTAACTGTTCTTGTTGGAATCAACTCGTTATTCTCATTAGTCACGATCATTGTCATATACCACCCTTCTTTTGGTACACACCTTGACTTTGGGCTCACCCATGAGTCATATCGAGATCGGTTAAATTATGCCTGTATCCAACCATTTCAATACCTCTTTCTTGACCACTTCTTTCATTATCGGATTAAGTCTTCTTTGTTGTTCAACCGACGACTTACTAGCATCTTCCAGCAAGATTTTATGCATACAAAATGAAGGGGATATCCCTTTGATATCTGATATGGTCCATCCAATAGCTGATTTGAGCTCTCTAAGCACTCGTAGCAATTTCTCTTCCTGAAAAGATGTTAGTGCAGAAGAAATATCACAGGTAGCTTTGAATCTTTACTTAAAAATGTGTAATTGAGATGTTCTGGAAGTGGTTTTAATTTAAGCTCTGAAGGTGACTCAAGAGATGGCTTTAATTTTACTGAAGATTCTCCAGCTTTTGTCAATGGCTCGACAAGTGTCTTGAATTTTCTGAATTGTGGAGTAGTGTCCAGATATTGCACAAGTTCGCCGAATTCCTCATCCTCCAAATCTGAATTTTTAGCAATTACATTTGTCCACTGTTTATGGTTCACCAGATTCTGTACCTCATTATGTAAGACCTGATCCACCGAATTAACCCGAAAACATTCTTTGTCATCTTTTGGGAACTTCATTGCCTTGAAGACATTAAAGATAACTTCCTGATCATGTACACGCATTGTGAGTTCCCCTTTCTGTACATCTATCAAAGTCCTACCTGTAGCTAAGAATGGTCTCCCGAGTATGATTGGTATGATTTTATCTTCCTCGTAATCTAAGATGATGAAGTCAGCCAGGAAATTGTCCACCTTTACCAACACATCTTCAACAATTCCCCGTGGATACGTGATGGATCTGTCAGCTAGCTATAATGAAATGTTTGTTGGCCTTGGTGCCGACAATCCCAACTGATTGAATACTGATAAGGGCATCAAATTTATGCTTGCCCCAAGATCACATAAACACTTACTGAAGCTCATCTTCTCGATTGTGCACGGAATTGTGAAGCTGCCCAGATCCTTCAGTTTTGGGGGTAATTTCTGCTGAAGCACTTCACTGCATTCCTCTGTCAAGGCTACTGTCTCAAATTCATCTAATCTCCTCTTCCTTGACAATATACCCTTCATGAACTTTGCATAGCTTGGCATTTGTTCCAATGCCTCGGCAAAAGGTATGTTGATTTGCAGCTTTTTAAATACCTCCAGAAACTTGCTGAATTGTTTATCTTCCCTTTGCTTATTTAATCTCTACGGATACGGAACCTGAGGGTGAACTGGTGGTGCTGCACTCATAGGCTTCTCAACTGATCCTGCTTTATCTTTCTCTTTCTCTTCATGTTGTACCTCAGAATTTTCCAGATTTTCCTTCTCGTGCCAGTCACTTGCTTTCTTTTTCATGCTTGATCGCGCGGCTTCCTTAGTGTAATCATCATGGCGGTAGCCGGCTAGCGAGACTGCAAGATCTTTCCCAGATCTTAATGTGATTGCTTGGCACTGTTCTTTCCCGTCTCTTTTTGGATTTGTCTCTGTGTTACTTGGCAAAGAACCTTGGGGCCTGTTGTTAAGCATGCTCGCCATTTGCCCCATCTGAGTTTCCAAATTCTTAATAGCCACTGCTTGGCTTTTGATCATTACCTCTGTGTTTGCCATGTATTTCAACATCATCTCCTCCATTTCTGATTTCTTTTCTTGTTGAGGTGGAGCTGGAGTGTGATGTTGTTGTTGTTGAGAGAATCCCGGCTGAAACGGTGGTTTTGGTGTAAACCGTATTTGAGGCACTTTGTGATTGAAATTGTTGATTCGATTGAAACCGATTCTCATTGATTCTATGATTGATTTTGACCAATGAAGTTTGGATGATTTTGGTTGTTGGGGTGGTATGTGTGTTAAAACCGTCCTTGGTCTTTCCTGTAATTACTCACATATTGCATCGACTCCGAGCCGATGATAAGACATTGATTTGTGGAGTGTGACCCACACAAATCTCACATCTGAAGGCAACTATTTTCACTTTGCTCTCTGCCCGGTGTATCTATTTTCTTTGCCATCATCGCCATCCGTGTCGCCGAACAACCGAGTAATAACATCTACCTCCAACACACTCGCAACCTTGGGTCGTGTGGCATCCGAGATGTAGGATTACGTAATCATTTGTAGCCATAGTTTTGATAAGTGTATAAGCCTCGTCATATCTCTTTTGCCCATAATGCCCCTCCTGCAGCTGCATCCACAATAGGTCTCGACTGCCATCCCATTCCATTGTAAAATGAGTTGATCACCATCTAATCTGGCATACCGTGACACAGACACTTCCTTAGCATCTCTTTATATCTCTCCCATGCTTCATATAAAGACTCTCCCTGTTGTTGCTCAAACTGAGAGATAGCCGTCCTCATCTTTGTAGTCTTAGCCATTGGAAAAAACTTGGCTAAGAATTTATGTGCTAAGTCTTCCCATATAGTGATTGACCCTGACGACAAAGAATGCATCCAACTTCGTGCCTTCTCCCTCAATGAGAATGGGAATAGCCTAAGTCTGATAGCATCCTCCGTCACACTGTTGTATCTGAATGTATCACAAATCTCGATAAAACTCAACAGGTGTTCATTCGGATCATCAGTAGCAGCACCCCCAAACTGTACCGAATTTTGCACCATCTGAATAGTTCCCGATTTGATCTCAAAAGTATTGGCTGCTATCGTCGGTCTGACTATGCTAGACTGTAGTCCATTAATATTTGGCATGGAATAGTCCCTTAAAGCCCGGTGCTCCTCTCTTTGCTCAATTCTATGGTCTTCTGCCATACTAGCTGTAGTACTTTCTAACTGAGCTTGTAAATTTCTTCGCACACTTTCTTTCCAACCTCTTCCATTAATGTTATCCTGCGCTGGTGTTAATTTTAAGTTGGATGATCGCGTGTGCATAAAATCTACAAGTACCTGAGACCAAAAACGAAAACAAAAATAGAAATGAGAAACGATTAGAATTGTCTAAGTCAAACAATATAGCTTAAAATTGAAGATAATTATTTAAATTTAAACGCCTTTCCTCGGCAACGGCGCCAAAATCTTGTTGCCGCTTTTTCAGTTCTAACAAAAGAGCTCTAACTCATGCAAGCATATATGTGTCAACAAGTAATACATAGGAAATAAAGTATCGTCCCACAGAGAAAGTTGTTTAATTTAAACTACTATTCATCAATTAAATCACTATTCTTATATGCTTAAACTAAGGATTATAACTGTGAATTATTCTAAATGCAAATAATAACTAAAACGAGAATAAAAATGTGATAAATCAAATCTAGAAATAATGGGATCCTAACTTCATTTAATACTTCATCCAATTACTACTATCATGCAAGAATGTTCACATATCACAGGAAAGTAGCCAAGAGCACTAAACTAGTCATAACCATTTTTCAATGCACTATGACCTACTTACACAGTATCCATAAGCGATAGACACCAGGAAATCATCAATATACCCAAAATCACTATATGTCTATGTGAAATTGCAACTATATTGAATTTAAGCACAAACCCTTATTTTAGCTCATACAGTGAATTAGTATATGTCTATCTAATTCACGAAATACACAAGCCATGTAAAACAGCCCCATATACATATGCTATCATGATTGCAATCCATACTCGCATATCCTCTTTTAATTCCATACAAGTACTGAAACGAATGGTGATCAAGCATTCATGCATGCAAAACAACCATGGTAGAAATTCCCTATGATATGTAAAACAATTCAGCAATCAAGCATGCAATTAAACTACATATTAAAATCTGTTAGAATCCCATAATGGAGTTTAGTTCATGACTGAACCAAAAGCCATTATGGGATCAAAGCTAAACATGGCTAATAAGCAAACAATTGAAAGATAACGGATAGAAATGATCAAACCCAATTGCTGATTAAAATCCACTAGTAACATTCAAATCCACATTAAAATCCAACAACAAAACAATCGTCTTCCACAATGAAAGAAAATCCCAAGAAGAATTAGAAAAGATGGAATTTTGGCTTTTTTCTACGTTGGAATCTCTCCCAGAGTGTAAACCCTAGTTATGATATGAAAATACGTCCAAAAGTGATGAAAGATGCATCTGACACCAGTCAAAAATCATTTTTAATTAATTACAACCTTTAAAATTAAAAATTAAAATGAACAACTCAAGAAGAATGACCGCCATGCGGCACAATCGCGCCTTCCTTCCTTCATAATCCTTGCTTGGTATGACTTGATTACAGAAGATGTGAAATATCCGTCGGTAGAGAGTGCTTGCTGGCGGTAGCCAAGATCCTCAAGCCTAATGTACCGCGCGGCTTCGCAATCTGCAGACTCGACTTTTCCGCTTGATTACGGTTCTCGCATTATTCTGCTGCTTGGTATTGATTTGCTCTGCTGCTCATTCCTTTATCCATCCATGCTTAGTCTCCTCGCTCCACTTGATCCTCACGCCATGCCTCCATTAGCTTATGCCATCTAACACCACCAACTTAGGCCATTTCCTGCACTTTTACACCAAAAGAGTTTTCAATACATGCAATGCAAAATAATGTGAAATGCAACTAAAAACACATTAAAATGTACTTGAGATGGGCACAGTTCGCATGAATTTATATTCAATAAGTAGGTGTAAAACCCACTTATCACCCCACTCCGATAAGTGCCGAGGCCAGGATCCGAAACGCTTATCACTCCGAAGAGGAGTTTTCCCATCTCTACACCCCTTCCACCCTCACCCCTTCTCAAATCTCTGACATCCGAACCCTTTTCAATATCCCCAAAGAATATAAGCTTCGGGTACCGAAACTCGATGAGAAAATGTTCTTGAGACTCGAGGGTGAATGGGTCGTCGTTCCCCTGTATCTGCTGAAGTACGGGGTTTGGTTTCCACTCCACGAATTCATCTCTTCTTTCCTCTGCTTCGTGGGTGTCGGATTCGTACAACTTGAGCCAAACTCGTACATCCACCTGATATCCTTCATAGCCCTCTACCAGAAGATGGGGGTCATGTGACACCCCCAAAATAGGTATACATCACCCATCTTGAGTCGCCAAATACATAGTACAAAATTCAAATACAACTTAATTATACAACAGTCGTGTAAAACACGACAAAACATAATCTAAGAGTTTTAATAAGAATATTGTTATCTAGACAATATCCACACTCAATGGAGTCCTCAATACATTTATTGTCACACTATTTAACAGAATAGTGAGGACTACTAATGCTATCATCTAGACCATCACTCCGTTCCCCGACTAGTCTTGGCTACGTTCTTATTTCCTGAAGAGAACAGTGAAAGAAAGGGTGAGCTCAACTAGCCCAGTAAGAAATATTATGACTAAGATAATGCAGAATAAATTATCATTAGTCTTCAACAATGTTAAATTGATAAAATATAATAGACTTCAAGTTTAACTGCAGCGGAATAAGCAATCCATTAGAAGAGTCAAGTAGAGCATGATATCTACTATCTTCTATGATTTAAAATGTTTTCATCAATTTTTATCGTTGAGACTCAAATTTTAATAAATAAACCACATCATCGAGTCATCCCGCACTACTCTGGCCAAGGATATTCATTAAATCATCAATGGTCATGACTATACCTAGAATAATCCACGGTCATAATCATACCAAAAGCGTCCATCAATGCACTACTGGGATATTTGAGGACTTTTACCACATCATTTATAACATTTACGGTCATGATTATACCGAATAATCCACGGTCATAATCATACCAAGTCCATCTATGCACGCAAGCCAAAGATGACTTTCATCACAATATAAGCATGAGGATAATGACAATGACATAATAATTCAATAAAACAAGTTCAAGAATAAATTTTAAAGATTTATAAGTTAATTTATCTTGAAATCAATTACGTCCAAATTGTCAACATGATACTGTTTTGTGGAGTAAAATTCAAGAATGTTCAGAAGAATATTTCCATGAAAAGATACCGGATGAAGCGCAAATATCCAGGATATTCTACTAATTTCATGGAGTATAGATGCCAAAACTCTAACCAAATGAATATCATAGAATATATGAAACTGCAAATGGATTTTCACCGCCATGCAGTAATCCACGTCATATGCGGATCATTTCCACAATTTAATAAGGAATGAATACGAAGGATCATTCACCATGCATGTGATAATCCACATAGGCATGAGTTATTCCAATAGAATAATAAAGAATGGAACCGAAGTCATGCGTAATCCGCATGCACGCAGGATATTCAATGAGAATAATAAAGAATGGAATAACAAAGAATTCACCGTGCATGCGATAGGACCGCATGCAGCATGAGTTATTCAATAGAATAATAAAGAATGGAACTAGGTCTAACGTAATCCGCATGAGATGAGGATATTCCAAATGAATAATAAAGAATGGAATAATCAAGAATTTCACCATGTATGCGGTGCCGCGCATAGGCGAGAGTTATTCAACATAATAATAAAGAATGGAATAACAGAAGAATTTCACCATGTATGCGGTACTTCGCATTGACAGGTTATTCCAACATAATAATAAAGAATGGAATAACAAAAGCTCTTTTCATGAATACGGAAGAAATAATACCCTTTACCTTAGAAAGAAACTAGATACTGGAGTAGAGAAGTAGCATACTTCTCTTCTTCTTTCTCTCTATAATTTCTCTCTATAATAATTGCTCTATAGCTTTAGTGAATTAGTGAGAAATGAAGGAAGAATGAGCTTCTATTTATAGGAAAATATAGTTTCCATAATTGCACGTTTTGGGGCTCGAAATATTACAGTGCAATACCTCCAACTCTTCTTGCATTTTTAATTTAGTCCTGCAAGTATTATCAAACTTGCACCACCTCCCCTAATAGTAAATAATGTGAATCAATAGTTCAATCATGTGAATCAATAGTTATAATCATGTGAAAATACGAATTACAGTATAGTACCTCCATCTATACCTCCATTTTTAATTTAGTCATGCAAGTATTATCAATCTTGCACCAACTCCCCTAATAGTACAAGAATGTGAATCAATAGTACACACATGTGAACAAATAGTTATAATCATGTGAAGTAATAGCAATTAATTGCTCATTTATCCGATTAATTACCCGACTGGTCAGTATAACTTCTAGACATCAATTAATATCGAAATAAATGTCGATTTCCACTAACACTAATAATTCCAACACAATGGAACTATCAATTTCATCTTTAATCAACACGAACTTATTCATCGTTAATATTATAACTCACAATATTTAACAATCAAGTCGTTCCCAGGAAAGATGGGGCTTTTCGATAAGGATTTCTCCTTATTGGCACGCAATTAGATGACTAAACCTCTCCTTGACAGAACATCTAGACATTATAAATATTACAATTTAATAATATGAATAACTTTGTCGTCTCAATTATTGAGTTAATAATATATCATATAATGCAGATGATACTGTGACAATAATCGAATCAATAATATGAGAGAGATATGATGCGCAATTATTGTAGTAATAATTGAGTATAAGCGAGTGACTTCTCACGTAAGCATCAATAATCAATACCGTAGTTATTACGCAACCACGCCAGACGTATTCTTTGTACTTTTACTAGGGTAGTTCAACGGTTTAACGGTAAAACTTCCGCCGTTGTTTTTATAAAAAGATAATTATGTCATTTTCTAACTACGACAATACTTCCGTTATGGGGTCCACCAATGATTGTGCCGTCGTACGAATATTCCCTGTTAAAACGAATATTCCCCGACCAATCGAATATTATATAACCACTTGCTTACATTGCAAAATTTATAAATATTACCCACAACTATAACATTATATCAAATCCACACCATAATATTCAAAAATATATTTCGAGAAAAATTAATCTATATTCATAAAAGTTGGGGTCTTACAACATCCCCTTCTTATGAAATTTCATCCTCGAAATTAGGGTACGTACCTGGTATATCGAAGAGGTGAGGATATCTTGACTTCATCTCAGATTCTAACTCCCAGGTCATTTCTTCCACATCGTGGTTTCTCCACAAAACTTTGACTTGAGGTATAACTTTAGAGCGTAGAATATGATCCTTCTTATCCAAGATTTTAACAGGCAACTCTTCATACGTTAAATCTTCCTCTATCTCGTCTAGTTCTAATTCAATAATATGGTTCGGGTCTTTCACATATTTACGTAACGTAGATATGTGAAAAACGTTATGAACACGAGACATACTTAGCGGTAAGGCGAGTCTATAGGCCACAGTTCTTACTCGATCGAGGATTAAAAATGGGCCAATGAATCGAGGATTGAGCTTTCCTCTTTTTCCAAATCTTGTAACTCCTTTCCATGGAGCAACACGTAACATCACATGATCTCCAATATTGAATTCCACGTCTTTTTGATGAAGATCAGCATAACTCTTTTGTCGATCTTGTGAGGTTTTTATACGTTGTCGGATCGTTTGAATCTTTTCCATAGCCATACGTACCAAATTCGGTCCCAACAACGTTGTTTCACACACCTCATCCCAACATACTAGAGAACGACACTTTCTTCCATACAATGCCTCAAATGGAGCCATGCCAATACTTGCTTGATAACTGTTGTTGTAGGAAAACTCTACCAATGGTAAGAACTTGTCCCAACTTCCCTTGAAGTCAAGGACACAGAGTCTTAATAAATCTTCAAGTGTTTGAATAGTCCTTTTCGACTGCCCATCCGTTTGAGGATGATATGCAGAACTAAATCGTAAATCCGTGTTCATAGCTTTTTGCAAACTAACCCAAAATCTTGAAGTGAATCTTTGGTCTCGATCAGAAACTATGGATACTGGCATACCATGCAATCTTACGATCTCGTTTATGTACATACTAACAAGACGTTCAAGTGTAAAAGTTTCTCGTATCGGTAAGAAATGAGAAGACTTGGTCAATCTATCAACAATGACCCAAATCACATTTATGCCTTGAGAAACCTTGGGAAGACCAGTAACGAAATCCATGGTAATGTGTGTCAGGAATACGCATATGAATGATATTCCTATTTACATATGATTTGATTATGATATATATATATATATATATAAATGAATGAATATGCAAGTATGCTTGCATTAAGAAAAGCTGTAAAGTCCTTTGATAGATAATAGAAACATATGTACAAGGACTTAGAATGAATTGATCAAATGTGTTAGGTTGATCCTACATAAGCAAAACAACTTTGTAAAGTCCTTAAAAAGAAATGATGTACAAGGACTATAAATATAGAAAGATCAAGCATGTTAGGTTGATTTTATGATGTAATAGATAGGCTTGTCTGATCGTCGAGCACTGCACCAGAAATCGTAGTCTGCCAAGAGAGTCAAGGAAAACTCGAGAGTTATCGAGGCAGAATCGTAGTCTGCAAGATAGTAGATCTCGGAGTTCGTAGACTGCCAGGAGAGACGAGGAAGGATCGTAGTATGTCGAGTAGCACTTTCTCGGAGCCGTAGTCTATTGAGGAAGTTATGTTCAGAATCGTAAAGACAGCCTGCCTATGAACCGACCGAGTATCTGCCAAAGCCAAGTCAAGAATCGTAGACTACACTCAGAGTTGTAGAGTCTACTAATCATACAAAAGGCAGATAACGTAGTCAAGCAAGATCAGATGAAGACAACAAGCACAATGAGCGAAATCGTGAAGTGTCGAGATCGATCTCGAGTCGTAGTGTCTGCACGTACCAAAGTGAATCGTAGAGTGCAGAAGTAAGACCTCAACAGATGTGCTCACAATGCTAAAGCAGAATCGTAGAGCAAATACGATTCTAAACAAATGAGCACTCCCTGAATATCTAAAGGATTGAAACCTCTGGTTGACACTACAAAGATACATCCCACCTGAAAGAAACCAGAGAGCACTCAACGAATGGCATGCAAGCTAACAGAAGATCTAAGCACCAACCCAATCAGCATCAAGATTGAGTTGTGAAGCCATTTGAGATGAAGTCTTCCACAAGGAGATCAGAAGAAGACTTCTGTAACTGACTAAGGAAAGTCATCAAGTGTAGTAGCTGTCAAGCAGACAGAAGACAACAATCTTTGAAGTTACCAGGATCGTAGTGTTTGCCAAACAAAGAAAGAAGCGATGGAGTGCATACACATATCTTTGGGATGACTACGAAGAACAAGGCTAAAGTGATTAAGCATTGGGTTAGTCCATTGATGATAAGTGAGCGGGATATCACAAGGAGAAAGCGAAATTTGGACACGCCACAAATCTGAAGTGTCTTCTTTATTCGAGAAGGGCGAACAAAGAAGTCGAGCCATCGATGTCGAGAGCTGTTGAGGCAAAACGAAGTGTTGAAACACCTTTGCCTGAGAGAAGGAAGAGGTGTTCTACATTGAAGATCAAATCAACACTCTTCAAGATCGTAGTGTTGTCTTTACTACCGATCAACAAGACACTACGATCGAGTCCATGAAGACATGCATCGAGAATCGTAGAGTTTGAATAAGTGAAGATGAAGCATTGGCAGCGGTCAATCGAAGGGTAATATTGAACAAGAGCTCATTGAGAGCATCGATGCAAAAGGACAACCTCGATCGAGAAATTAGAAGGAAGAAATAAAGTCTTGACGCCTTGAGACATTAAAGTGACATCTTTGATGGGGTAGGTGAAACAAAGATGAAGCTATGTGTCGGAAAAGTATGACATTTCACATTTGCGATCTACCTCGAATCAACTCGAGATCTGTGAAGTTATTTGAATAGCTTTCAACGGCTACTTTCCAACGGAAGGATTGGGAAGGAGTATAAATCAGCAAGAGCTTTAAAGATCGAAGAAGTCTTTGGAGTTGCTAAGTTTGGAGAGATGGTGGTGCGATCTAGCCAACGTAAAATAGTGAGTGACGATGAAGGTCCGAGAAGGCTCACTCTACGATCCACCAAGAACACTTAGAGCAGACATAAAGAAAGAAGTAGAAGTGAGAGTTCTACAATGTAGAAGTAAGAGTTCTACTACAAGAAAAGTGTTCTGAACTGCCGAGAGAAAGAAGAGCATCAATGTCATCTTGATGTCCATTATGGGAAGACTCTAAGTACCCAAGAGAAGAGCTTACAGTCATCTTAGCAAGTCCATCGTGAGAAGGCATCAAGTATCATGAAGGAAGATCACCAATGCCATCATGGTGTCAAGCATGAGAAAATTTCTAAGTACCTAGCAGAAGAGCCTACAGTCATCTTAGAAACCCATCATGTGTAGCCATCAAGTATCAAGAAGAATGATCTTCAAGGCAGTTCATCAAGGGAAAATCAGAAGTGGTTGAGTAATTGAAGAAGCTGAGCATCATGCAACACTCAACTGCACTTCAAGGATGATCATGCCAAGCTGCTAAGTACAGAAGATGTTCAGAGCTTAAAGACATCTTAGTAGCTCAGCACCAACTCCAACAAACAAACAAACAAATAACTCAACAACAATAAGCCAGGGCCTGAGGGGTCCTTGTCCTGAGGGACTAAATGAAGATTCCAAGCTCTTTGGGCTTGAAGAGTTCAAGGAACTAGAGAAGTTCAAATTCTTTGGCCTTGAAGAGTTCTTAGTGAACTGAAGTCCCAAGGCTGCTGGCCTTGAAGGAATCGTAGTGATTCAGGGTGCTGCCCTTCCTTAGTGGAAATCATGCTAGTTGAAAGGAGAAGAGTGGATTAGGAGCTTGAGTCTCTGAACCACTTAAAACCCCTTGTGTCTTTTACTTTATGTCATTTACATTATGTACATTAACCGCTATATAAGCTGCTATGTATATGTTTAAGCGCTTACCATTGAACTAACTTTACGAACAATGTATGTATGATTATGAATATATCAATGATGAGGGGATCTTTTACTTATTCATTTGTGCTTGAAAAGATTCTTATATTTGTCACATGCTAAATTATTAGCAATACAAAAATAAATCAGAAAAGTATTTGAAAGAAAAAGGATCTATTCAACCCCCCCTACAGATCTATTGTACTCTTTGGGAACTAACAATTGGTATCGAAAGCGGTTCTCATGCTATGTTCATAAGCTAATCGCTTTGAGTCTGATCCTAGGCACAAACATTGTTCTAAACTTAGTTTAGTAGTAAGTCAGTTGTTGCATGCAGATGAGATCACACGTTGGAAATATTGTGTACAGATAAATGTGTATATACACCTGAAGCTGCTTTGATTGATCCATGCTCTTGATTGTCATATCAACAAGACCAATTCTTGCCCGCGGTCAATCTTGTAGTCTGAAGACCAGGCTAGGAATCTTAAGAGACATCAACAGAAAAGAATTAAACATCCACCAGCCTGAAAAGATGAAAAGACCATACATGCTAAGAAATGCTTATCTAGAGAAGAAAGAAGAACTTCTCAAACATGTGTCCGCTGACCGGTAATTTGGATGTAAACCTTGTGAACTCAAGGATATCGAAGAACTGAAGATGTTGAGATTTTCTTAGCTTTCATCCTCAAGATCGCGACTGATTGATTGAAGGACAACTGAAGCATCAAGCTGTCAGGAGCAAATGAGAAACTATGCACATCAATGCCTAATCTCAGTATGTCAAAGTTAAATGATTGTTAAGGAACAAACAGTAGAAAGGTACGGTTCCTCACTAGTATAACTGTGTACATCATGTTGCACCTCCTTATGAACTATAGTAGTATTCTTTCAAGAAATCATAATCTACCTAAAAAGGTGAATAGAGAAAGTACACTGAGGATGGAAACCCAATTGCCTATAAACTTTCTCTCTATCCAAGTTTTAGGTTGAAGATGACATCTTGAAAGAAATTTGAAATGGGTCATAAGAGCTTCACAGGTTAAATTAATTTTATGTGAAGTAATCTTTGCTGATGGGTTAGTATGTATGTACAAACCAATGTTCTAAGAGTTTGATAACACACGGAGTATGATCAGTCCTACAAAAGTATCTTGATGATTTATAGAAACTGATCACCTCCATGAATCAACCAGATACATATAATTTGTAGAGTTGATTCTCACTCTGAGAACATTTAAACTCTGTGAACATAACCAAGCAAATGATGAAACCATCAAAGAAAAAGAGTGTTTTATTAAAATAGCAAATCTTACACACACTCACCTTCATGCATCTCAAAATGTATTATCTAAATGAGTTACATGCATGAATATGACTGTTGGTGACCAATATGATGATTATCTCAATATATGAGGAACAGGGGTTTAGAAAACTAACCTAGCAGGACCCACTTATCCATGGGTACCAAAAATAGAAATCTATAACCTGCAGGTACTTGGTCTATCTGACCACACTAAGGAATGCTAAAGCAAAAGACTTGGTCGAGAATCAATCAACCGAAGGAAGGCTTAGGGATCGCATTCAAAATAATTCTGATAGAACTCCTATATGTCAAAGCCTGTCCTTGAAGACCTACTGAGCTAACCTAAATGAAGCTCACATGGCTGTTAATCTGTATATGGAAGCAGGCCATTCAACCAAAGATGAAAAGGGCCTTATATGCTCAAATTAGGCAAGGCATGCTATATGAGAGGAATCCTCAAGGAAGCTCGTAACAGAGGATCATCGAGCATCAGTCAAGAAGAATTCATTACAGAAGCAGAACTTCACAAACACAAGACTGTCAAAGAAGACTACGTTAGTAGTACTGACTAATAATCGTAGAGTGATCAGTCCTGAAGATATCTATGCCTATGATATAAGGAAATCTAATTGATAATGGTGATTCTAGTCAGAAGGAGATATGCAAGGCTGTCTTCTAATACACATAAAGAAAAGGGAATCACATCTATCTGAGAAGACAACATCAACCATGGGAAGCAGTGATCTGTTAAAAAAATAATAGCACTGAGATATACTATGAAGCAGTGTACCAGCTATAGAGTCCCAAAACTTTGTGGCTGATGAACCAAATGAAGATCCATAGTCAGTAAGAACATTTCAAAATGTACTACTGATAACCTTTCAGCCACCCAACTCAAAACTATGGAGAGCCTACGATCAAACATCTGATCGTAGTGGAATAGCAGAAGGACACCACGATTATAGCAAATGCAATTGTCTAAAGTTGGCAGAGGACATCACCACCAGAAAAGGTCAAATGAGATATCGGTACAAATCATTTCTAAAGTATTTCATCTGGAAAGCGCCTCAGGGATAAACCTAACCCTTAGCTCACTCTAAGAGGTTGGCCCTTCTTGAGCTACCTTAACCCAGAAGGATTGCTTGATCAAATTCATCTCAAGGACCAAGGCAGTCAACGATCGTAAAGGAAAGTTTAAAGAGAACTCAAAGATCGTGATGCAACCTCAACGATCATAGTGCAACCTCAGCGATCGTAGAAGCAGACTCGACGATCGCAGTCCTACCAGAGGATACTCTAGCTAATGAGGAGTTTGGAAGAACTGGACAATTGCCCCAACCATTCAGATTATGAATAGATAAGTTCGAATACTAATTAGAAAGATATCTTGCTGAAGAAAAGTGCCCAAGCCTTCATAAAGTATATCAGTGGTTGAGCTATGCAGCATCATGATGAGGATTAATGTCAAAAACATACACTGTAGCATCTCTCAAAAGATGATCGTTGAGTCAACAAAGGAAAACGTAGAGTCCATAGCTGCCTTATTATGCTACTCTACGAACCAAAATGGTCAACGATCAATCCACATCATTGACGTCAGTTTGTTTCAAAAAGGGACATTAAACTGAAGAGTTAGTGGGGGAGTTACAGCTCATTACTGGGCATCATGCAACCAATGGTTGGTTGACACATCACAGAGTTTGCAAAGTTAGAAGGAACTGCCATAAAGAAAAATTCAAATTAGTAAACAGTTATCAGAAGATATTGAACCTCTCTCCCTCCCATTTTCAAACCCTAGAATTCTCTCAAAAGCCAAAATCAATTAACCCTCCAAAGCCTTGCCCAAATCGCAATCATCCATCTCTCATAAACTCCTCTAAATCAAATACCCATATTCCTTGAACTATTCAAATGGAAGATTGGCGGGTAATCACTGGCATTCAGCTCGGAATCAAGTCATTTGAAAAATCCAAAAAGAAGTTCAGAGACATTCTCGAACTTGTGAAGAAAGCTGGATTCTCAGAATGTCTTGAGGCAAGCACTCGAGTATACACTGAACTGATCAAGGAATTCTACTCAAATGCATCCATAAATGCCGGAACCCTTGCAACCAAGGTTAAAGGTTAGTCTCTTAAGCTGAAATCATCTGATATCAATCAATGCTTAGGTTTCCCTGACCTAGGACTGAGAAACCTCAATGAGATCAACACTGAGCAAGCAAAGGAGATTATGAGGTACCAAAGAAACCCCAGTCTAAAGGATATAAAGAAAAAGGAGTTTCTTGAGGAATTCGAGTTCCTTGCTGAGATAGTAGGAAAATGCATACTATGCAAAGAAACTGCACACGACACGGTGCTTGATCAACAGTTAAAGATCATGTCTGCTATAGTCTTGAAGAAACGAATTAACTTTGGAGTTATACTGCTTGATCAAATATCCAAATGGGTAGAAAAGGCTGAATTGAAGGAGTCTACAGAAAAACCACTTACAAAAGTGTTTCATGGAAGACTACTGAGCATTGTGCTGAAGAATAAATTGGGAAACAAAATCAAGGATAATGAGGGAGAACCTCTGAATGTTCACAAAGTAATGTCTCCATAATTGTTTGTAAATTGGAAGAAAAACCCAAAGGAGAACAGAAGGCTGACAAAAGGGAGCAGTAGCAAGGCCTCTACAAAAAAGAGGAAGGCAAAAGAGGTAGAAAGCTCTAAGTGCGATGACCCTGTACCAGCAGTAACCACACCAGCTAGACAGAAATCCAAAGGTGTGAGGAAAACTGAGGCTACTCCAAGAAGTCTATCCACAGAAGACAAGGTTGAAGATGAAAAGGTCTCAACTGCAGAGATCACTAAGAGGAGAAGTAACAGATTACTTCAAGGGTCATCAAGTAAGAAAGCTAAGATGGTAAATAGTCCAGTCTCAACTTACCAAGAAAGTACGTTTGACGAAGAAAAGGACGTAGAGTCAGAAGAAGAGAAGGAAACTGATAATCTCAAGGCTGAGCCCTCGAAGAACGAATTCGACAATGAAGCTGAAGCTGGATTCTTGGAAGAAAATACAGAATCTGCTGATGAAGGAAAATGCACAAGCCCTGTGGCTAACTCTCAGAGCATTCATTCTGATGATGAAGAAAAGTTACAAGCTAACCCAACTGTAACCCTTCAAATGCAAATGCTTCAACAAGCCCAGATGATGGGTCAAATGATGTTGATTCTGAAGAAGGAGGACATGATCCTGCCAATGCTGAAAGTCAAGGAAGCTTGCCTGATGATTCAAAGGCCTCAGAGTCTGAAGAGGAAGAAGAGTCTGACTTTCCTATAGCTGAACCTCCAATGAGGAGAAAGAGCTACAGACTACTTGCTCAATTTGCCTCCAAGAAGAGAAGTGATCAATCTGTTGCAGTCATTGAATTAAGCGATGATGAATCTGAATCACAGGAAGAAAGTGCTGAGGATAGAACCAGTGATGAAGAAGATGAATCAGAGGAAAATCTTGCTGAAGAAGGTTCTGGAAATGAAATACAGCAAGAAGGATTCATTGATGGAAACGATCAAAATGTTTTAGGCTCCGAAAGAGAAGAAATGGAGAATGATTTCAACTCTGCAAATCAGGAATCAGAGGATCTAGCAGACTATCCAGTCCTCTCTCCTACAAGAATCAGTAGAAGATTTGTGGTAGAAGTCCTTAATGAACTAGAAGAACTCCCAGCTGAAGGATGGGTAAAATATGAAAACGAACAACTCAAAGTTGTAAGGATGACTGCACAAGATATATTCAAAAATTGGAACAACATGGAGCTAGACTGCACGACCATCCTCTACAATCCTGATAACCTGCTAATGAGATGGTTCTTTCAATGGATGCCTTGGCTAAAGGCTCATACTGAAAAGGATGCAAGTTACTTCAGCTGGTGCTACTCTCATTTTCCAAGCATGGAGCTGGTGGCACAAAACTTCCCAAGAGTGAAGAGTTTTGCTACAATGATGATCACAAACCAGCCTCACTACAAGGTCTACAGACATGCCGGCAACCACTATATCCCCTACGATCGTAGGATGGACTCAGAAGGAAGAAGGATCATGACCAAGGAAATAATCGTAGAGTCGGTTCACTCTACTACTGATGGTATCCAAGTGCAAAATAAGAAGCTTCCATTTGCTCAAGCACTACTGACAGACATTCCTTCATCCTCAACCAATGATTGGAACTCAACGATTCTTCAAATTTTTAACACCTTCGAAAATCTGTCCAAGGAAGCAGATCGCAGAGTCCGATCTGATGATCAACGAGGTTGCTTATGACGGATGATCAAATATCTACATGGAGAAGGAGGCGATGAAAAATTTCGATGAATTGATTGAGAAAATATCTCTATTCACTGAAGAGTCAAAGAAGCTGACAACAAGAGAAGATAACTCAGTTCAAGAGAGGCTCCAAGCAACGATGGCTGATGTATCTCTCAAAATCAGAGAAAGAAATCACATCTATTTAAAGGCCATAAATGATCAGAAGGCAGATGCACTACAAGCGAAAAAGGAAAATGAAGAACAAATCCAAGTCCTCTTTGACAAGATTGACAACATGAATCAGTCTTTCTCCATGCAACTTGAGTTAAGCCAACAAGAACTCAAGATTAAAGTTGGTAACTCCTACATGATGGAGTAGCTTATGTCCAACATGGAGCAGCTCTCTTAAATGATTAATGACAAAAAAGGGGAGAAAAGAGCCATAGAAAGGGGAAGAAAAAGAGGCACTCTAGAAAGAGCAAGGAGAACAGGAGCAAACAAGTCAAGAAGACAAAGAAGGAGAACACAAAAGAAAGAGATGGTTCATCAAGTGAGGGGGAGCCTAAGGCTGAGAGGGAGCAAGGAGCCTGAACCAGGAAAAGAAGAAAAGAATAGCTCCACATCCCAGGGGGAGCAAGGGAGCAGGAGCAAAGGAATCAAACAGATGAATAGCTGATCAACAGACATTCTAGAAGCATACATGGAACCAAAGAGGTACATCTCTAACTAGTTAGGTATGTTCTGGATCCAGGATGTAAAATGTCAGTAAATTCTACATCATTTTAAATGACATTCATGATTATCTATTTTAGAAATACAGTTGCTCACTGTATATAAGATTCATTCATAACATGTATATGCACTTATTGTTTTTGTCATAATCAAATAGGGGGAGATTGTCAGGAATAAGCATGTGAATGATATTCGTATTTACATATGATTTGATTATGATATATATATATATATATATATATATATATATGAATGAATATGCAAGTATGCTTGCATTAAGAAAAGTTGTAAAGTCCTTTGATAGATAATAGAAACATATGTACAAGAATTTAGAATGAATTGATCAAATGTGTTAGGTTGATCCTACATAAGCAAAACAACTTTGTAAAGTCCTTAAAAAGAAATGATGTACAAGGACTATAAATATAGAAAGATCAAGCATGTTAGGTTGATCTTATGATGTAATAGATAGGCTTGTCTGATCGTCGAGCACTGCACTAGAAATCGTGATCACGCGGGAGAGTCAAGGAAAACTCGAGAGCTATCGAGGCAGAATCGTAGTCTGCAAGATAGTAGATCTCAGAGTTCATAGACTGCCAGGAGAGACAAGGAAGGATCGTAGTGTGTCGAGTAGCACTTTCTCGGAGTCCTAGTCTATTGAGGAAGTTATGTTCAGAATCGTAGAGACAGCCTGCCTATGAGCCGACCGAGTATCTACCAAAGCCAAGTCAAGAATCGTAGACTACACTCAGAGTTGTAGAGTCTACTAATCATACAAAAGGAAGATATTGTAGTCGAGCAAGATCAGATAAAGACAACAAAACCTGACGAAAAATTGTGAAGTGTCGAGATCGATCTCGAGTCGTAATGTCTGCATGTACCAAAATTTGAATCGTAGAGTGCAGAACTAAGACCTCAACATATGTGATCACAATACCAAAGCAGAATCGTAGAGAAAATACGATTCTCAATAAATGAGCACTCCCTGAATATCCAAAGGAATGAAACCTCTAGTTGACACTACAAAGATACATCCCACTTGAAAGAAACCAGAGAGCACTCAACGAATGGCATGCAAGCTAACAGAAGATCTAACCACCAACCCAATCAACATAAAGATTGAGTTGTGAAGCCATTCGAGATGAAGTCTTCCACAAGGAGATTAGAAGAAGACTTCTATAACTTACTAAGGAAAGTCACTAAGTGCAGTAGCAGTCAAGCAGACAGAAGACAACGATCTTGGAAGTTACCATGATTGTAGTGTTTGCTAAACAAAGAAAGAACTGATGGATTGCATATATAGATACCGGACATCTTCTGAAGAACAAGGCTAAAGTGATTAAGCATTGGGTCAGTCCATTGATGATAAGTGAACGGGAGATCACAAGGAGAAAGTGAGCTGGACACGCCATAAATCTGAAGTGTCTTGCTATTCGAGAAGGGCGCGAACAAAGAAGTCGAGCCATCATGATGTCGAGAGTTGTTGAGGCAAATGACGAAGTGTTGAAAGATTGCACCTGAGAGAATGAAGAGGTGTTCTACATTGAAGATCAAATCAACACTCTTTAAGATCGTAGTGTTGTCTCTACCAGTCAACAAGACACTACGATCAGGTCCATGAAGGCATGTATTAGAATCGTAGAGTTCGAATAGCTGAAGACTGAAGCATTGGCAACGGTTCAATCTGAAGGGTAATATTCAAACAAGAGCTCATTGAGAGCATCGATGCAAGGACAACCTCTGATCAAGAAATCAGAAGGAAGAAATAAAGTCTTTAACCTGCCCAAGATATTAAAGTGACATCTTTGACGGGGTAGGTGAAACAGTAGACTGCAGTGTCAGAAAAGTATGACATGTCACATCTGCAGTCTACCTCAGTCAACTCTAGATCTGTGAAGTTATTTGAATAGCTTTCAACGGCTACTTTCCAACAGAAGGATTGGGAAGGAGTATAAATCAGCAAGAGCTTTAACGATTAAAGAGTGCTGGAGTTGCTGAGTTTGGAGAGATGGTGGTCTGATCTAGCCAACGTAAAATAGTGAGTGACCAATGAAGGTCCGAAGGCTCACTCTACGATCCACCAAGAACACTTAGAGACAGACAAAGAAAGAAGTAGAAGTGAGAGTTCTACAATGTAGAAGTAAGAGTTCTACTACAAGAAAAGTATTCTGAACTGCCGAGAGAAAGAAGAGCATCAATGTCATCTTGATGTCCATTATGGGAAGACTCTAAGTACCAAAGAGAAGAGCTTACAGTCATCTTATCAAGTCCATCGTGAGAAGGCATCAAGTATCATGAAGGAAGATCACCAACGCCATTATGGTGTCAAGCATGAGAAAGTTTCTAAGTACCTAGCAGAAGAGCCTACAATCATCTTAGAAACCCATAATGTGCGGCCATCAAGTATCAAGAAGAATGATCCTCAAGGCAGTTCATCAAGGGATCATCAGAAGTGGTTGAGTAATTGAAGAAGCTGAGCATCATGCAACACTCAACTGCACTTCAAGGATGATCATGCCAAGCTGCTAAGTACAGAAGATGTTTAGAGCTTAAAGACATCTTAGCAGCTCAGTACCAACTCCAACAAACAAACAAACAAACAACTCAACAACAATAAGCCAGGGCCTGAGGGGTCCTTGTCCTGAGGGACTAAATGAAGATTCTAAGCCTGCTGGGCTTGAAGAGTTCCAAGGGAACTAGAGAAGTTCCGAGGCTGCTGGCCTTGAAGAGTTCTTAGTGAACTGAAGTCCCAAGTCTGCTGGCCTTGAAGGAATCGTAGTGATTCAGGGTGCTGCCCTACCTTAGTAGAAATCCTGCTAGTTGAAAGCAGAAGAGTGGATTAGGAGCTTGAGTCTTTGAACCACTTAAAACCCCTTGTGTCTTTTACTTTATGTCATTTATATTATGTACATTAACTGCTATAACTGCTATATATGTTTTAACTGCTTACCACTAAATTAACTCTACGAACAATGTATGTATGATTATGAATATATCAATGAAGGGGATCTTTTATTTATTCTGTTGTGCTTGAAATGATTCTTATGTTTGTCACATGCTAAATTATTAGCAATACAAAATAAATCAAAAAAGTATTTGAAAGAAAAAGGATCTATTCAACCCCCCCCCCCCCCTTCTAGATCTATTATGCCTACTAGGAACTAACAATGTGCTCCCGCTTTCATTCTGGAATTTCAAGTGGTTGCAATGAACCTTTTGGCACTTGATGCTCCGCCTTGACTCGTTGACAAGTTAGACACCTTGAGATAAATCCCGTTATCTCTCTCTTCATATTGCTCCACCAAAATGTATGTTGAAGATCACGATACATTTTGGTACTCCCAGGTTGGATTGCAAATGGTGTGTTGTGCGCCTCCATCATGATTTTATACTTCAAGTCAGAATCGTTAGGAACACAAAGTCTAGAGTTGACTCAAAGTATTCCTTCTTCATCGATTCTTGCTTCCGGAATAGCACCTTCTTGCACTTTCTTCTTCATACGCATCAGCTCCAGGTCTATAGTTTGAGCAGCTTTAACTTTATCGATTAAAGTCGGTTCCACTCGTATATTCGCCATCATCACATGGGTCCCTGGAGTCTTTAACTATATTTCCATCCTTTCCAAGTCATACAAAATGGGTCTTTGCGTTGATAATATTGCACTCGTACCCGCATATGATCTTCTACTCAATGCGTCAGCTACTACGTTCGCTTTTCCAGGATGGTATTGGATGGTATAATCATAATCTTTCAATAACTCAAGCCATCGTCGTTGCCGCATGTTGAGTTCCTTTTAAGTGAAGAAATATTTGAGGCTTTTATGATCCGTATAGATCTCCACCTTCTCTCCATACAGGTAATGTCTCCAAATCTTAAGCGCAAAAACGACTGCTGCCAACTCTAGATCATGAGTAGGATAATTCCTCTCATATTCTTTGAGTTGTCGAGAGGCATAGTGTGAGACCCCAAATTTTATGAATAAAAATTTAAATTTTTTAAAATATTTTTTTGAATATTATGGTGTGGATTTGACATAATATTATTGTAAGACCCCAACTTATTATAAATAAAATTGAATTTTCTCTATTCATTATTCTAAATTAATAAGGTGTTAATTTGATATAATACTTTGGTTATGGGTGAAATGTGCAAATTTTACAAAATAAGCAAGTGGTTATAAAATATTCCTTTTGTCGGGGAATATTTGTTTGGTCGTGGAATATTCTTTTTGTCGGGAATATCCAAATAATGCATTTAGCCTTGATCAATCATGGGCCCCATAATGGAATAAGCGTCGGATGAAGAAAGCGATAAAGTTTGAGTTTTATAAATAACGGGCGTAATTATTACAGATTAACCTTTGTTGGAATATCTCGGTGGTTAAAATCTGATGTCTGGCGTGGTTGCATGATGAGCTACGATATTACATGTATTGATTGTTGAATTATTTATTCGCTTTACTCGATAATTATTCTGATGAATTCTTGTTTAATATTTTATTTTATTGATTCGATAATTCTTTGGGTTGATATTTTATATTATTGTTGTTTGATAATTGTCACCGCATTATTATTTCCCATTATCGATCAATAATTCATGTTATTTGAATAATATTATTAGATATCATTCTTGGCAATGTCTAGAAAGTTACATCGAGGAGAGGTTTGGTCACCTAATTGCGGCGCCCGAGAAGGAAAAATCCTTATCTGAAAAGCCCTCTTCCTCAAGAGCAGTGCGGTTATCATAATTGTGATTACGTAATATTATTTGTGAATAATTAATTATTGATTTATATGATAAGGAAATATTTATTTGATGCGAGATATAAATAATGGATTTATTTAGTGGTTATAATTGAAGGAATTAATGTTGAGGTATTTTATCGGTATTTTTGTCGGAATGGAGATATTAAAAATCAAATAAAGTATTTTTATGATATATTGCGTGAGTTATAATTTTAATCAAATAGTTGGATCATTGTGATTTTTGGATATGTTATACATATATAAGTTGAGTATATGTCCACAAATTTTGAACCAGATTAAAATGAGCGAATGATTTGTTATGAATTTTAAGAGGTGGTGATTAGAAATTAGGTTTATAAATGATTTTGGTGGAAAATTCTAGAATTGAGTGGGCCCCACTAGTGGTTGGTGAAGAAATGTCTTTGAATTTTATTTCAAATGTGGTGGGTGGAAATAGTAGCAAGTAAAGCCATCAGGTAGCAGGTCAAGTCTACTTGGCGTGCTAATATTTTCTATAAATAGAGGGCTAAGTTAGAATTGAAAATCACACCGAAACATAAGCTTTCTCTCTTTTCTCTCTATATTATCGGCGTATTTTGTGAGTATTTAGATACTTTGAGAGTTCTTTATTCTCAAACAAGTTTCATTTGACATCACTTGACCTTTCATTCAGAAATCTTTGTTTCTTTTGAGGTAAGGGATGTTATTTTCTTCTTAAATGATATTATTTTCTTCAATATCATTATGCCAAAATATTGGTTTGACCTTTTTAATCAAATTTGGAACTTTTTGTGTCCGGGTTACTATTCACGTATACGACACTATTCACGAATACGGTACTATTCACAGAAAAATAAAATTTTTCCTTTTTGTCCAAGATGTCTATTATGGTTACTATCTTTGATTGTATCCATGTTTTAATCTTTATTTTTGAATTCTTCTTCAAAATTTGTTATTATGAAGTATTAGTGATATTGGATAAACTGTAACACGAATCCCTAATATTTATCCTTCTGTCTCACGAATACGGCACTAAAATGTTTTTCTTCATCCTCAGTCCTTAATGATGATATTATTGAATATCTTTGGCCTGTAGTGCAAAGATGAATGATTAACTGATGAATATCTTTGGCCCGTAGTGCAAGATGAATAGGTGTTGAGATGAACATGACCAACTAGTGATACAAATGAATATCTTTGGCCTGTAGTGCAAAGATGAATATTCGATTAAAGATGTATATTGATTGTTGTTACAGGGTTAAAACATTGATGATGGACTTTTAAATCTTAGAAGATAGTAGAACTCATTCTCTACTTGACTCTTCTAATGGATTGTTGTTTCCGCTTATAGTTTTGATCTAAAACTTGTTGTCTATTATGTTTTATCGATTTTTCCCTGTTGAAGACTAATGATAATTTGTTGTATATTATCTTAGTCATAATATTCTTTACTGGGTTAGTTGAGCTCACTCTTTTCCTTTTTGTTTCATTTTTCTTCTCAGGAGGTGAGAACATAGCAAGATCTAGTCGGGGTATGGAGTGATGGTTCTAGAAAAATGTTTTAGCAGTCCTCACTATTTCTGTAAAATAGTGTTTGAGTAATTGTAATGAGGACTTATTTAGTGTTGATATTGTCTAGAAGACAATATTTGTATTTAAACTCACAATATGTGTTGTCATATTTTGCACGACAATTGTATTATTGAAGTTGTAGTTTGCTTTCTGTACCATGTATTTGGCGACTCAGGATGGGTGTTGTATACCTATTTTGGGGGCGTCACAGTTGGTATCAAAGCTTAGGGATATGGTCTCTAGCGAAGATCGGGGAATAGAACTAGGAGGGGAGAGATGAGTAAATCCTTCGCTAGTGTGTCCTATCTAAGCTTATTTGTTGATCGGTCATAATATAGAGATATTATGTGATATGTTAATTTGTTTAATTAACCCTTGTTTTATGGCAGTATTTAAAAATGGCTACTGAGAACGTTAACAATGGAGTGTATGAGACTGTGGAAAATCCTTTAGTCACAAACCAGGAGAACGTGCAACAGGAAGACAATATTCCTCCTGTAAACAACGCTACCGAGAAAACGATGAATGATAGAATGTTTAGGAGCTTTTTGCAGTTCATGCAAAATTAGACGAGGGAGACTCGTGTACAAAATATGGGTGGAAATGATGGCAATGCGCGGTTTGTCACGGCCAAGCAGTTCAAGGAGTTGGGACCACCAGATTTCTGGGGAAAGCCCGATCCAATTAAGGCGAAAACATGGGTCAAGCAAATTACCAAGATATTCGATGTCTTGGGATGCACGGAGGAACAAAAGGTTCCATTCGCCACCTTTATGTTCCGTGGTGAGGTAACACTGGTGGGAATCGTGAATTGTACCCCAACCAGCCGCACTTAACATGTCTTGGGAAAGATTTGAATCGTTCAATGACAAGTACTTTCCGAAAGTATTAAATCGTATGAAGGAGGTAGAGTTTATTAAGTGGAGCGAACAACATGGCGGTGTCTCGATCGAGGCAAAGTTAGCGGAGTTATCGAGTTTGCACCTCATTTGGTAGAAAATGAGGAGCGATATGACGAGATGTTTCTGAGAGGTCTAAAACCCGAGATTCGTCAATACCTTATCTCTCATAAATTTTCTCTATATTCAGATGTTGTCAACAGGGCTCAATTATTAGAGCGAGATAATGAGTATACTCAACCGAGGGATCACAACCAGGGTCATACCGGTGACAGCAGTCATTGGAGCTATGATAACTAGCGAGGAGGGAAGAATACGGACAAAAGCGGTAACCACTCGGGTGGTAATCGTGGCCATGATAATAGAAGAGGTGAGTCTAGGGGAAATTTCAAAAAGAGGAGATTCAACAATGACGGGATGACATCAGCAGCAACACTAGCATCAACTGTTGCTAGGGGAGGAGAACGACCACCGGTCGTATGTTATAAATGCGGGAAAGAAGGACATATCAGCCCAAACTGCCCACAACAATCCAAGGTATGTTATAACTTTTGAAAGGAGGGTCATATAGCCCGAGAGTGTTCTGTAGCAAAACCAAGTTCAGCGGGGGTGGTGACTCCAAAAGCTATCCCGGATAACTTAAAATCAGCGGTTCTTGGAAGAGTGTTTGTCGTAACTGGCCAAAATGTGAGGAACCCGAACGAGGTGATCACGGGTAAGCTAATCATAAACTCTTGCGAAGTTTATACTTTATTAGATACCGGTTCTATCCATTCTTTTATCTCTCCTGCTTGTGCTCAACATTTAAACTTGACTCTGGAAAAATTAGACTTTGACTTATCTGTTGAAACTTCGTTGGATGAAACCTTCGTTACATCTACAGTTTATAAATCTTGCTTGATCCAAGTTGGCAAAATCACATTACCTGTTGATCTTATTTCTTTAAAGATACTTACATTTGATGTGATTTCAGGGATTGATTGGTTAACTACTCATCATGCCAAAATTGATTATTTTCGTAAGGTTGTTAGTTTTCATATTCCTAACCAACATGTCATACAAATTCAAACAACTAAACCACTAAAATTAGTCACTGTCATATCAAGTCATAAAGCTATTCGTTTATTAAAAAATGGATGTCAAGCTTTCTTAGCCCATGTTATGGATTTGAACAAAGACAAGTCGGATTTGAATAATATTTCTATTGTTAGAGAATTTCCTGATGTATTTCCTGAAGAACTTCCCGGTCTACCCCCAGAACGAGAAGTTAAATTCTTTATTGACCTTGAACCGGGTACAAAACCCATTTTTAAAACCCCATATCGAATGGCTCCTATTGAACTTCAGGAGTTAAAAGTACAACTACAGTAGTTATTAGACATCGGTTTCATTCGTCCTAGTACATCTCCTTGGGGTGCTCCTATTTTATTCGTAAAGAAGAAAGACGGGAGTATGCAACTTTGTATTGACTACCGAGAATTGAACCATGTCACCATAAAGAATAGGTATCCCCTACCTCGTATTGATGACTTGTTCGACCAGTTACAAGGAGCACAATTATTTTTAAAGATTGATCTTCATTCTAGATATCATCAGCTGAAGATTAAAACTGAGGATATTCTAAAGACTGCCTTCAGAACTCAGTACGGGCATTATGAATTCTTAGTCATGTCTTTTGGATTGACTAATGCTCCTGCTGCTTTCATGGATATGATGAACCGAGTATTCAAGGAATATTTGGATTAGTTCGTTGTTGTCTTTATTAATGACATCCTTATCTATTACAAAAGCTGTGAAGATCATGAGCACCATTTGAAGCTGATACTTGAAAGGCTTCGTGAAAACAAGCTTTATGCCAAGCTGAAGAAATGCGAGTTCTAGCTTGATGAAGTAGCATTCCTTGGGCACGTGGTGTTAAAACATGGAGTATCATTGACCCGTGCCAAGATTAAAGCAATACAAAGTTGGGAGCAACAAAGTCGGTGGTGATCAAGCACGTGACTTTTACGGGCTTAATTTGGTTATTATCGGAGATTCGTGGAAGGATTTTCTCGAATCTCTACTCTGTTAACTCAGTTGACTCGAAAAGATACAAAATTCGTATGGAGCGAGGAATGCGAGAAGAGTTTCCAAGAGCTCAAAAGGAGACTCATTTCAAGACTGCTCGCAATACCATCTAGGTCGGATGGATTTGTTATCTCATGATGATGCTTGTGCAAAGGGTTAGGATGTGTTCTCATGCAACATGGGAAAGTCATAGCATATGCCTCATGACAACACAAAGAATATGAGAGGAATTATCCTACCTTCGTGATCCGGAGTTAGCGGCGATCGATTCGCGTTGAAAATTTGGAGACACTACTTGTATGGGGAGAAAGTGGAGATTTATATGGACCATAAAAGCCTCAAATATTTCTTCACCCAAAAAGACCTCAACATGCGGCAACGACGTTGGCTTGAGCTGTTGAAAGATTACGACCACACTATTCAATATCATCCTGGAAAAGCGAACGCTGTAGCTGACGCATTGAGTAGAAGATCATATGCGAGTACGAGTGAAATATTGTTAACACAAAGGCCCATTTTGTATGACTTGCAAAGGATGGAGATAGAGTTAAAGACTCCAGGGACCCACATGATGATGGCAAATATACGAGTAGAATCGACTTTAATCGATAAAGTTAAAGCTGCTCAAGCTACGGACCTTGGGCTGATGCGTATGAAGAAGAAAGTGCAAGAAGGAGCTATTCCAAAAGCAAGAATCGATGAAGAAGGAATACTTCAAGTTAACTCTAGACTTTGCGTTCCTAACGATTTTGACTTGAAGCATAGAATCATGATGGAGGCACACAACACCCCGTTTGCAATCCATCGTGGGAGTACTGATAAGTGAGTTTTATACTCATAATTGAGTGCATTTGAGCTTAATCTTTTGGATGTTTTTAAGTGTTTGTGTCTATTCATGCATGTTTTACGTTGTTTTGTAGGAATTGGGACAAAAGTTACTTGGATCGACGTTTGGGGGTGGCTAGATTAGCGTTTTCACTTGCCATTTTACAATGATCACTTGAGCCCAATTGAGTATCGCTCTAGGACCTTATATCGAAAAACTCAACGAATGAAAGTTGTAGATCTATGTCTCCTCTTTCCGAAACATCTTGAATCATTAAAATTAGAGTTCGGACGGGGCATTGGGGGAGCGATCTTGCGGTTGGCGTGCCATTATTTGGGAAGAGCACAGTAAGGCTTAAGCAGCGTTTTAGGTTTAATTTTGACACCTTTTTGACTCCAAATTGGATTGGGTTTGTTTCTAAGCTAAAAATTGGACTTGTAACCTATAAATACTTGATGTAAGGCATAAAATAAAGGGAGATTACATAGCTTAGACTAGATAAAACACTCCATTAGATTAGAATATAAACCCTAGTTCTTAATTAGTCATTGGAGATTGAAGCAAATTGAAGAACACTGGAGATCAAGAGCAAGAGCAAGAGGGGAGCATCAGATTTACTGACAACAGATTATATTCTCTTCTCTTATCATACTTTTATCTTTTAATGTCTATTCAGTTGTGGATTCTTGGTTTTAATTCATTAATTATGAACTAACTCTTTTATTAAGACTACCAATTGAACCTTTGATGTCTATAAATTTGTTATTCGATTTATTCCAATTATTTGTGTCAAAGTGAGTTGTTTATCTTGCCTTGTATTTATTGATTAATTATTTGGCCAGTAATTACTTTGTTACTCTAGAAGGAATTGAAAGAGGAATTCTAGGGTTAGAACTGGGCATGATAACATGTGACTTAGTTATTTTCATGGTGAATAATTAGGTTTGTGAATTGAATGAAAATATTTGTTCATCGCGTGTAACACATAAGGAATTGGAATTGAAGGAGTTTAATTCAATTGTTTTGCATAGGAATATAGCAAGATTAATTTGGATTAAATAAAAGTCAATTGATCACTTGGAAAATGACTTTTGACATTTGAGAATTCCTGTTAACAATTCAGTAGGCATAATAATTGGGATAAGTGGATAATTGGTTTATAGTTCATAATTGGGGATATTATAGTCTTAACCTTTATTTATTTGAATTCATTTATAAAGCAATTTAGTTTAATTAGTTAATTTAGTTTTCTTAATTAGAAAAATCACGATTTGAGATTGTTTAAATAATATTAGTTTGGTTAAGAATTAGTACTTGGTGATTTTTATTAAATAATTCCTCGTGGGAACGATACTCTACTTTCACTTTATTACTTGTTGACCGTGTATACTAGTACGTATTCATTGATTGCGAAATTGATCAACAAGTTTTTGGCGCCGTTGTTGGGATATTAATTTAATAATTTTTTACCAATATTAATTTCAATCAAATTAGTCTTAATTTAAACATTTTTATTTTTATTTTTAATTCTCTTCCTATATTTCTCTCTTTTCAGGTACCATGGATGACTTTGCGTATCAATGGCCATACACGTACATGACTCAACCAAGGGAAACAGGGATTGATGGATTTAATACATCTTCTATAGAGCCAATACAAATTGAAGCAACTTCGAAGACATTGGAGGTTATCGCAGCCCAACAAAGTCGAAGGATGGAAAGAATGACTCAGCCAATGGGAGCGGAGATTGACAGACTCGTGACACTTTCTGCATTATCAGCACAGATTGAGACAATTTCGAGGAGGTTAGACGCTTTTGAAGCTCAACGTCGTCAAAGTGTGGCGGTTACTTGTGATTATTGTGCTGGAAATCATATGAGTCATCAGTGCGCCATCAGTTTTGAGCCGGTACTGTATGGTGGTGATTACCCCAATAATTATGTCTATCCTAACAACTATTATCAGGATTGGGGGTATCACCCAGATTTTTCATAGAGTAACAATCAAGCTCAAGAACCTAGACAATAAAACACATCCGGATTTCAATATCAGACTCAACAACAACCAAAAGGGAAACCAGGTTAGGAGAAAGCCTTGGAAAAATTCATTAGAGCTACTAACAAAAAAACCAAGGCACCAGACAAGATATTGAGTCAAGTTGATATGAATGTGAAAAGCCAAGGTGTTTCATGGAGCCATACTCATCAAGATCAATTTTATGATCCAAGTCCAACATACCCACCGGATTTCTCGTGTCCACCTCCACTACAACAGGAAGAACATTCAAATTGGGAGGAAGCTTTGTCCAAGTTCACAGCTTCAGGTGAGGAGCGGAGGATTAATCAAGAGATATTGAGTAAAAATTTAACGAACCAAATGGAACAACTAACCAATGCCTCGAACATTTGTTCTCAATACACTTGGCTCTATGACATGGATGACGAGACTGATCATGACCCCGAACCAAATCTACAACCGGATGTGCCAAATGATATAGATGTTGAAAGAGAGGAAACAATTGGGAATTAAGAAAAGGAGATCGACGAAGATTTAACTGTAAGATTCAACGAAGATGAACAGATTTCATTAGTATCCCATGTGCCTCCTCCACCAAAGTTCAATAATCCGGGCAATTTTGCAAAACCATGCCCAATTAGCGCCATCGTGTCGTTTCAAGAAAGCTCTTTGTGACATAAGAGCTAGTACAGTTGTGGAGTCATGGTGGGATGAAAAGGAGAAGATAGAGGAAGATTCCATTATGTTTATTAAGCTTCAATGCCCTAATCTAATCATCGACATAATGGAGGAAACACCTAGTTTTTGGACATTTTTAATGGGGAACATATATACAAAGAACATGCTAGGTGACTTTCATTCAAGGGTCAATACTAATGGGAACCTCCCAAAAGAGACATTATTACTCATGGATGGAGGATTCCTCAATTTTTGAAGGGGAATTGGATAGAGAATTGAAGAAGTCAGGATAAGACTATAAAACAAGCGCTTATTGGGAGGCAACCCAAGTTTAATTTTTATTTTTAGTTTTTATTAGGTTTTATATTAGTAGTTTTGAATTTTCATTTATTTAGAATTTAATAAAATTGTTTCTATCATGGTTTACAGGTTATTCAAGTTTAATTCAAGTGTGGTGCCCAATTTGTTCCATGTGCTTAGCCTATTCTCCAAACTTAGCGGACAAGGAGAAAGATTGCTATATTTTCAGGGAAATCCTCTGCTTTAATTTTTTTCTATTTTAGCCATTGAGGACAATGTCTAGTTTAAGTTTGGGGGCATTTTAGTGTCGTATTGCATATAGTTAGTTATCTACATAGTAGTTTGTTTTTTTTTATGTGTTAGCATTGTGTTTTTTTTAGGTTGCATATAATATATGGTAGTTATTTGCATATTCATATATGTTTTGCATTAGTATGCGTTCATGTAGTATAATTGCATTTTTTTTGCATGAATCTGTGTGATCGGTTGGTGTGGTCTTAGCTCGGCCTATGATAAGATTGGTATTAATTGTTAACTTGAACATTATTGATAATTGATGATGAGTTCTAATTTTAATCATGCTGATAATCTAAGCCTTTCTTAAACTTATGTAACCGCTTAGCACTTAAAGTTTAACTATTTTAATCCACTTGGTTCAAGGGTTTCATAATTTATTTCTGAGGGAAAATCTTGGTTAAAATTTAAGGAAATTAGTGAACTGGCGGTAAAGGTTGGAATAACGTAAAAGCTTGAGTTTGGGGGAATCTATGGGATATATATATACAAAATGAAAATGAAAAAAAAAGAAAGAAAAATGAAGAAAAAAAAGAAAAAAAGAAATGAAATGATGAAAAGAAAAAAAAGAATAAAAAATCCAGAAGAAGAGAAAAAAAAAGTCAATAAACACCGTGGCATGCTTGTCTAGTTTTGTGGCCTTTGTTACTTGAGTGAGTAAGCCTGAGGGGATTGTCTTTACACCTAGTGCCCTAAGGTCTTAATGGCTTGGGAGTCGTTGGTCGAAAGTTCATTAAGGTAACACTGAAAAGCCTAAGGAAATAAGACATTGCACAGCCATGAGAAAAAAATAAAAAAATGAATAAAACACAAGAAAGAGCAAAAATGCCCTCGTGGTTGAATAAGAGTATAAATAAATCATGTATTTATCCTAAGACTTGGTAATTGCTTAGTTTTAACCGGAGTTGTCATGTTCACAAAAGTAATTGAATTAGAACTGAAATTTCCTTCTAAGAAGTTTATTATGTGATTATCTTGAACTGTGGTTGGTTAGAATGGTTAACAAGCACACACGCACAACATGGGTGATGACAGGTTTGGATTGACTAATTGGTTAGAGTTATGGATTTTGACTTGATTGGATATATTGTTTGAGTATCATTTGTATCTTTGAGGCCTATTGCTATATATCATACTGATTTATTACTGGGTTCGTAGGTATATTAAAAAGTAGATCACGCATATTTATTTATGTGGTTGAGTTAGTTTGTTTATTTTTTGTTCTTTTATGTTTTTGCTTGAGGACAAGCAAAGGTTTAAGTTTGGGGGTATTTGATGAGTGAGTTTTATACTCATAATTGAGTGCATTTGAGCTTAATCTTTTGGATGTTTTTAAGTGTTTGTGTCTATTCATGCATGTTTTACGTTGTTTTGTAGGAATTGGGACAAAAGTTACTTGGATCGACGTTTGGGTAGCTAGATTCGCGTTTTCGGCTTGCAATTTACATAGCAGTCACTTCAGAGACAATTTGAGTATTTCTCTGGACCTTATTTCGAAAACCTCAAAGAATGAAAGTTGTAGATCTACATCTCCTCTTTCCAGAACATCTTGAATCATCAAAATCGAAGTTCAGACGAAGAAGTTATGGCCATTTTCCCAAAGGATGTCAGAGCAAACAATTTCCGAAAAGTGGCCAGTGTCGGGGAGCCCATTTTAAGCCTATGCTCAGACCTTTGGGGTGGGGAAGCGATCTTAGTAGCCCCATACCCAATATTTGGTATTTGAGCTGGGAAGAGCTTTGGTAAGGCTTGGACGCGTTTTGGGGCGAATTTTGACACCTTTTTGACTCCAAATTAGATTGGGTTTGTTCCTAAGCTAAAAATTAGACTTGTAACCTATAAATACTTGATGTAAGGCATAAAATAAAGGCAGATTACATAGATTAGACTAGATAAAACACTCCATTATATTAGAATATAAACCATAGTTCTTAATTAGTTATTGGAGATTGAAGCAAATTGAAGAACCTTTGGAGATCGAGAAGCAAGAAGCAAAGCAAAGAGGGAGCATCAGATTTGCCGACAAATGATTTTATTCTCTTCTCTTATCATACTTTTATCTTTTAATGTCTATTCAGTTGTGGATTCTTAGTTTTAATTCATTAATTATGAACTAACTCTTTTATTAAGACTACCAATTGAACTTTTGATGTCTATAAATTAGTTATTCGATTTATTCCAATTATTTGTGTCAAAGTGAGTTGTTTATCTTGCCTTGTATTTATTGATTAATTATTTGGCCAGTAATTACTTTGTTACTCTAGAAGGAATTGAAAGAGGAATTCTAGGGTTAGAACAGGGCATGATAACATGTGACTTAGTTATTTGCATGGTGAAAAATTAGGTTTGTGAATTGAATGGAAATATTTGTTCATCGCATGTAACATATAAGGAATTGGAATTGAAGGAGTTTAATTCAATTATTTTGCATAGGAATATAGCAAGATTAATCTGGATTAAATAAAAGTCAATTGATCACTTAGAAAAGAACTTTTGGCATTTGAGAATTCCTGTTAACAATTCAGTAGGCATAATAATTGGGATAAGTGGATAATTGGTTTATAGTTCATAATTGGGGATATTGTAGTCTTAACCTTTATTTATTTGAATTCATTTATAAAGAAATTTAGTTTAATTAGTTAATTTAGTTTTCTTAATTAGAAAAATCACGATTTGAGATTGTTTAAATAAAATTAGTTTGGTTAAGAATTAGTACTTGGTGATTTTTATTAAATAATTCCTCATGGGAACGATACTCTACTTTCACTTTATTACTTGTTGACCGTGTATACTTTCACGTATTCATTGATTACGAAATCGATCAACAAGAACCAAAATGTATCATGATATTTGACATACATTTTGGTGGAACAATATGAAGAGAGAGATCGCGGAGTTTATCTCGAGGTGTTTAATTTGTCAACGTGTAAAGGCAGAGCATCAAGTACCAAAAGGTCCATTGCAACCACTTGAGATTCCGGAATGGAAGTGGGAACACATTACTATGGATTTCGTTACGGGTCTTACCAAGGTTTCTCAAGGTATAGATGCGATTTGGGTAATTGTTGATAGATTAACCAAGTCTGCTCATTTCTTGCTTATACGTGAAACTTATTCCCTTAAACGTCTTGCTCGTATGTACGTGAACAAGATTGTGAGATTGCATGGTATGCCAGTATCCATAGTTTCAGATCGTGACCCAAGATTCACTTCACGATTTTGGGTTAGCTTGCAGAAAGCTATGTGTACGGATTTACGATTCAGTTTGGCATACCATCCTCAAATGGACGGTCAATCAGAGAGGACTATTCAAACTCTTAGAGATCTATTAAGACTATGTGTCCTAGACTTCAAAGGGAGTTGGGATAAGTATTTACCATTGGTGGAATTCTCCTACAACAATAGTTATCAAGCAAGTATAGGCATGGCTCCATTCGAGGCGTTGTATGGACGAAAGTGTCGTTCTCTAGTATGCTGGGACGAGGTGGGAGAAGCAACATTGTTGGGACCAGAATTAGTACGCATGACTACAGAAAAAATCCAAATGATTCGACAACGTATTCAAACCTCACAGGATCGACAAAAGAGTTATGCTGATCTTCATCGAAAGGACATGAAATTTAATATTGGGGATCATGTATTGTTACGTGTTGCTCCATGGAAGGGAGTTACAAGATTTGGAAAGAGAGGAAAGCTCAATCCAAGATTTGTTGGTCCATTTGAGATTCTTGACCGAATAGGAAATGTGGCCTATAGACTTGCATTACCTCCAAACATGTCTCGTGTTCATAATGTTTTTTTCACATATCTATGCTTCGTAAATATGTGAAAGACCCGAACCACATTATTGAGTTAGAACCAGGCGAGATAGCCAAAGATTTAGCATATGAGGAGGTACCTGTTAAGATCTTGGATAGTAAAGAGCATGTCCTACGCACCAAGGTTATACCACAAGTTAAGGTTTTGTGGAGGAACCACGCTATTGAAGAAATGACATGGGAGTTGGAATCAGAAATGAAAGCGAGGTACCCTCACTTGTTCGAAACACTAGGTACGTACATCAATTTCGAGGATGAAATTTTATAAGGAGAGGAGGTTGTAAGACCCCAACTTATTATAAATAAAATTGAATTTTCTCTATTCATTATTCTAAATTAATAAGGTGTTAATTTGATATAATACTTTGGGTATGTGTGAATGTGCAAATTTTACAAAATAAGCAAGTGGTTATAAAATATTCCTTTTGTCGGAGAATATTCGTTTGGTCGTGGAATATTCTTTTTATCGGGAATATCCGTACGACGGTGCAGTTAATTATGGGCCCCATAACGGAATAACTGTCGGATGAAGAAAATGACAAAGTTTGAGTTTTATAAATAACGGCGTAATTGTTACTATTAACACTGTTGGAATACCTGGTGGTTAAAATACTGATGTCTGGCGTGGTTAGCAATAGTAGCGGTATTACCTTGTGATATTATTGAATTATTGATTCGTAGTACTCAATAATTATTACGATGAATTCTTTATTTAATATTTTATTTTATTGATTCAATAATTGTTGCGTTGATATTTTATATTATTGTTGTTTCAATAATTGTCACTGCACAGTATTTCCCATTATCAGATCAATAATTCATGTTATTTGAATAATATTATTAGATAACATTATTGGCAATGTCTAGAAATTTCTGTCAAGGAGAGGTTTGGTCACCTAATTACGTGCCAGTAAGGAGAAATCCTTATCGAAAAGCCCCCTCTTTCTTGGGAACGGCCTGGTTGTCATAATTATGATTCTGTAATATTATTTGTGAATAATTAATTATTGATTTATATGATAAGAAAATATTTATTTGATGCGGATATAAATGATGGATTTATTTATTTTATGTGGTTATAATTGAAGGAATTAATGTTGTGGTGTTTTATCAGTATTTTTGTCGGAATGGAGATATTAAAAATCAAATCAGTATTTTTACTATATATTGCATGAGTTATAATTTTTAATCCAACCGTTGGATCGTTGTGATTTTTGGATATGTTATACATATATAAGTTGAGTATATGTCCACAAATTTTGAACCGTTAAAAATGAACAAATTATTTGTTATGAATTTTAAGAGGTGGTTGATTCAGAAATTAGGTTTATAAATGATTTTGGTAGAAAATTCTAGAATTAAGTAGGCCCCACTTGTGGTTGGTGAAGAAATGTGCTGAATTTTATTTCAAATGTGGTGGGTGGCAATAGTAGTAGGTAAAGCCATCGGTGCTTGGTCAAGTCTGCCTTTGGCGTCTTAACATTTTCCTATAAATAGAGGGCTAAGTTAGAATTGAAAATCACACCGAAACATAAGCTTTCTCTCTTTCTCTCTATATCATCGAAGCGTATTTTGTGAGTATTTAGATACTTTGAGAGTTCTTTGTTCAAGACAAGTTTCATTCAAACATCACTTGAGACCTTTCATTCCAAGAAATCTTTGTTTCTTTGAGGTAAGGGATGTTATTTTCTTCTTAAATGATATTATTTTCTTCAATATCATTATGCTGAAATATTGGTTTGAACTTTTTAATCTAATTTGGAACTTTTTGTGTCGAGGTTACTATTCACGCATACGGCACTATTCATGAATACGGCACTATTCACCGAAAAATGAAATTTTTTATTTTTGTCCAAGATGTCTATTATGGTTACTATCTTTGATTGTATCCATGTTTTGATCTTTATTTTTGAATTCTGCTTCAGAATTGGTTATTATGAAGTATTAGTGATCTTGGATAAACTGTAACACAAATCCCTAATATATGTCTTTCTGTCTCACTGAATTCGTTCTCTAAAATGTTTTTCTTCATCCTCAGTCCTTAATGATGATATTATTGAATATCTTTGGCCTGTAGTGCAAAGATGAATGATTAACTGATGAATATCTTTGGCCCGTAGTGCAAAGATTGAGATGAACATGACCAACTGGTGATACAAATGAATATCTTTGGCCTGTAGTGCAAAGATGAATATTCGATTAAAGATGTATATTGATTGTTGTTATAGGGATAAAATATTGATGATGGACTTTTAAATCTTACAAATGATGGAGATAGAGTTAAAGACTCTAGGGACCCACGTGAAGATAACGAATATACGAGTAGAATCGACTTTAATCGATAAAGTTAAAGCCGCTCAAGCTACACACCCGAATCTGATGAATGTGAAGAAGAAGGTTCAAGAAGGCGTTATCTCAACCCTCGATTTAATTGGCCCATTTGAAATCCTCGATGGAGTAGGAACTGTGGCCTATAGACTCGTTTTACCGCTAAGTATGTTGCGTGTTCATAACATTTTTCACGTATCGATGTTACGTAAATATGTGGATGACCCGAACCACATTATTAAATTAGAACTAGACGAGATAGCAGAAGGTTTAATGTATGAGGAGATACATGTTAAAATCTTTGATAAGAATGATCATATTCGATACTCAAAGGTTATACCTCAAGAGTTAGAATCTGAAATGAAGACAAGGTATCCTCATCATATCAGGTACGTATGTAAATTTCGAGGGCAAAATTTCATAAGGAGGGGAGATTGTGAGACCCCAAATTTTTAGAATAAAGATTTAAATTTTTTGAAATATTTTTTTGAATATTATGGTGTGAATTTGATATAATGTTATAGTTGTGGATAATATTTATAAATTTTGCAAAGTATGCAAGTTGTTATAAAATATTCAATTGGTCGGGGAATATTCGTTTTAACAAGGAATATTCGTATGACGACACAATCATTAGTGGACCCCACAACGGAAGTATTGTCGTAGTAATAAAATGGCAAAATTATCTTTTTATAAAAATAACGACGGAAGTGTTACCGTTAAAACTGTTGAACTACCCGGTAGTAAAAGTGCGATGTCTGGCGTGGTTGCGTAAGTAGCACACTGCGGTATTGATTATTGATCTTACATGAAAAGTCACTCAGTTATACTCAATTATTACTACGAGAATTGTTGCATCATATCTCTCATATTATTGATTCGATTATTGTCACAAGATATCATCTCGTATAATATGTTATATTATTAAATCAATAATTGAGGCGACAAAGTTATTCATATTATTAAATTGCAATATTTACAATGTTTAGAAGTTCTGTCAAGGAGAGGTTTGGTCACCTAATTGTGCGCCAATAGGGAGGAATCCTTATTGGAAAACCCCCACTTCCTGAGAACGACCTGGTTGTTAAATATTGTGAGTTATAATATTAATGATGAATAAGTTCGTGTTGATTAAAGATGAAATTGATAGTTCCATTATATGGGAATTATTAGTGTTAGTAGAAATCGATATTTATTTGGATAATAATTAATGTCTGGAGGTTATATTGTTCAATCGGGTATTCGGGACACTTTTTGTGTCGAAATACTATTCACGGGTTACTATTCACCCAATTACTATTCACTCTAGCATTATTCACTCGGGTATTTGGGACACTTTTCGTGTCGGAGTACAATTCACAGGTTACTAATCACCCGATTACTATTCACTCTAGCATTATTCATTGGGGTATTTGGGACACTTTTCGTGTCGGAGTACTATTCACGGGTTACTATTCACGAGTTACTATTCACCCAGTTATTATTCACTCTAGTATTGTTCACTCGGTTATTTGGGACACTTTTTATGTCAGGGGTACTATTCCCGAACTACTATTCACGGGGTACTATTCACCTAAAAAATATATTTCCTTTTGGTCCAAATCATTTTTGGGTATAATATTATTCCATGAGGAGATGTGCTAATTTTTCAGACCGTTAGTTGAAATTATAATAGTAAATCAATATGGATCATTGGTTTAAAGTTTTAATAGTAAATCAATATGGATCGCTGGTTTAAAGTTTTAATAGTGAATCAGTATGGACCGTTGCTTTAAGTTTTAATAGTAAATCAATATGGACCGTCCGTTTAAAAGTAAATCAATCTGGACCGTTCATGAATTAGTTACTATTCAGTCCATTCTTTTATAAATAGAAGCTCATTCCTTCATTATTTCTTACGAATTCACTGAAACCCTAGAGAGAGAAATTATAGAGAGAAAGAAGAAGAAGTCTGCTACACCTCACTTTTCCAATATCCAGTTTCTTTCTAAGGTAAGGGATATTATTTGTTGTACTCTCGTAAAGGGTATTGTTTTTACGTATTTCATGAAGAAAACTATTGTTATTCCATTTCTTATTATTCATTGGAATAACTTTTGTATCGCGGGATTCTAGTATACATGATGAAATTCTTCTGTTATTCCATTCTTTATTATTATGTTGGAATAACTTTATCACATCAAGCAATCTGCATACATGGTGAAATTCTTCTATTATTCCATTCTTTATTATTACATTTGGAATATCATCATATGGTCATTAATTTTACCGACACAGTTCCATTATTTATTATTACATTGGAATAACATATACATGCTGATACATGTGAGACCCTAGATTTTATGAATAAAGATTTAAATTTCTCAAAATATTTTTTTAATATTATGGTGTGGATTTGATATAATGTCATAGTTATAGGTAATATTTATAAATTTTGCAAATTAAGCAAGTTGTTATATAATATTCGATTGGTTGGGGAATATTCTTTTTGTTAGGGAATATTCGTACGACGGCATAATCATTGGTGGACCCTACAATGGAAGTATTGTCGTAGTAAGAAAATGACAGAATTATCTTTTTATAAAAATAACGATGGAAGTGTTACCGTTAAAACTGTTGAACTACCCGGTAGTAAAAGTACAGTAATACGCGTGGTTGCATAGTAGCACACGGTATTGGTTATTAATGCTTACGTGAAACGTCACTTAGTTATACTCAATTATTACTTGAGTAATTGTTGCATCATATCTCTCATATTATTGATTCGATTATTGTCACAATATCATCTGCATAATATGATATATTATTAAATCAATAATTGAGACGACAAAGTTATTCATATTATTAAATTGGAATATTTACAATGTCAGAAGTTACATCAAGGAGAGGTTTGGTCACCTAATTTGCGCATGATAGGGAGAAATCCTTATTTGAATGCCCCCTCTTTCCTGGGAACAACCTGGTTGTTAAATATTGTGAGTTATAATATTAATGATGAATAAGCTCGTGTTGATTAAAGATGAATTTGATAGTTTCATTGTGTTGGAATTATTTGTGTTAGTAGAAATTGACATCTATTCCGATGATAATTAATGTCTGGAGGTTATATTGTTCAATCGGGTATTCGGGGCACTTTTTATGTCAGAATACTATTCATGAGTTACTATTCATGAGTTACTATTCACGGGGTACTATTCACCCGAACAATATATTTATTTTCGGTCCAAATTATTTTTGGGTACAATATTATTTCATGAGGAGATGTGCTAATTTTTCAAACCGTTGGTTTAAATTATATTAGTAAATCAATATGGACCGTTGCTTTATAGTTTAATAGTGAATCAGTATGGACCGTTGGTTTAAAGTTTAATAGTGAATCAGTATGGACCGTTGGTTTAAAGTTTTAATAGTAAATCAATATGGACCGTCCGTTTAAAAGTAAATCAATCTGGATCGTTCATGAATTAGTTACTATTCAGTCCATTCTCCTATAAATAGAAGCTCATTCCTTCATTATTTCTTATGAATTTACTGAAACTCTTGAGAGAGAAATTATAGAGAGAAAGAAGAAGAGAAGTCAAGTACCTTTCTATTCCAATATCCAGTTTCTTCTAAGGTAAAGGGTATTATTCCTTTTGTATTCATGAAGAGAACTTCTGTTATTCCATTCTTTATTATTCTGTTGGAATAACTTGTATACGCGAGCTACCCTATACTTGGTGAAATTCTTCTATTATTCCATTCTTCATTATTATGTTAGAATAACTTGTTTATACGAAGTACCGCATACATGGTGAAATTCTTCTATTATTCCATTCTTTATTATTCTGTTGGAATATCCCCGTCGATCTTAATTTACTTTGACTGGTTCCGATTCTTTATTATTACGTTGGAATAACTCGCTTTATCTGCAAGTACCGCATCGTGGTGAAATTCTGTTGTTATTCCATTCTTTATTATTCTGTCGAAATATCTTATCTATGCATTTTACGCCGGACCTGGTTCCATTATTTATTATTTCGCATTTATTATTACTCGCGGAATATCACATTTGTCGCGTTCTATTTGGACTGGTTCCATTATTTATTACTCCGTACTTATTATTTTGTCGGAATATCATCATGCGTGCGTTCTTTGGGACTGTTCCATTATTTATTATTACATTGGGAATAACACATGCATGCGGTCTCTATCGCATGCATGGTGAATCCTTACATTATTTCATTCTTTATTATTACATTGGAATAACTCATACTATATGGATTACCACGTGCATGGTGAATGATCCTTTGTATTCATTCCTTATTAAATCATGAAAATGATCTGTATATGTGGATTACCGCATGGCGGGTGAAAATTCATTTGCAGTTTCATATATTCTTTATTATACTCAGTTGGTTAAAGTTTTGACTTATATACTCCATGAAATTAGTGGAATATCCTTGATATTTGTGCTTCATCCAGTATCTTTTCATGGAAATATTCTTCTGAGCATTCTTAAATTTTACTTTACAAAGAAGTATCATGTTGACAATTTGGACGTTATTAGTTCTTGGATAAATTAATTCTTGAACTTGTTTTATTGAATTATTATGTCATTATCATCATCTTCATGCTTATATTGTAATGAAAGTTATCTTTGGCATACGTGCATAGATGGACTTAGTATGATTATGACCAGGGATCATTTGATATAATCATGACCTGTAATGTTATAAATGATGTGGTAAAAGTCCTCAGTGGCCTGTAATGCATTGATGGACAGTTTTTGGTATGATTATCACCAGTGAATACTCGGTATAGTCATGACCATTGATGATTTAATGAATATCCTTGGCCCGTAGTACAGGGATGATTAGAAGATGTGGTTTATTTATTAAGCTAAGTCTCAGCGATAAAAGTTGATGAAAATATTTTTAAATCATAGAAGATAGTAGGTTTTATTCTCTACTTGACTCTTCTAATGGATTGCTTATTCCGCTGCAGTTAGACTTGATGTCTATTGTATTTTATCAGTTTAACATTGTTGAAGACTATTGATAATTTATTCTGTATTATCTTAGTCATAAAATTTCTTACTGGGCTAGTTGAGCTCACCCTTTCTTTCACTGTTCTCTTCAGGAAATGAGAATATAGCTGGGACGAGTCGGGGAAAGGAGTGATGGTCCAGATGATAGCATTAATAGTCCTCACTATTCTGTTAAATAGTGTGATAATAAATGTAATGAGGACTCCATTGAGTGTGGATATTGTCTAGATGACAATATTTGTATTAAAACTCATAGCAGATGTTTTGTCATATTTTACACGACAGTTGTATAATTAAGTTTTTATTTGTATTATGTACCATGTATTTGGCGACTCAGAATAGGTGATGTATACCTATTTTGGGGGCGTCACAGTCTATCACATGTATGGTGAATTCTGTTGTTATTCTATTATTTATTATTCTGTTGGAATATCCTATCAGTGCGGATTATGCCTGACCTGGTTTCATTCTTTATTATTCTGTTGAAATATCCTGTCGGTGCGGATTACGCCTGACCTGGTTCCGTTCTTTATTATTCTGTTGAGAATAACCTATCTGTGTGGTCTATCTCATGCATGGTGAATTCTTCTGTTATTTCATTCTTTATTATTCTATTGGAATAACCTGTATATGTGGATTACCACATGCATGGTGAATGATCCTTTATATTCATTTCTTATTAAATTGTGGAAATGATCTGTTTACGTAGATTATGATGAAAGTCATAATATAAGCATTGGACTGTTGATTATTATGAAAGTCATAATAAAAGCATTGGTCTGATGAAAATCATGGGTATATGTAGTATTAGTAAGTGTTATGATGAGTTATGTTGGTTATTATTTGAAAACATGAAAGTTTCTTAGAAATCACAAAGGGTTGAAAATCAGATTTTGGTAAAATGGAACATGAAATTCAATTGACCATATCTCCTATTATATTTCGATTTTTTGAGTGTGGTCAAGTTCTAGAGTTAGATCTAGGAGTTTTCTAACTTATCTAAGTGAAATCACTGGAAAAGGTGTTGTAGATTTTCGTGTGGACTGATTTTAGCAAAGGAGTCAAAAACTGCAAAGTACCAAAAAGCTAATGCCCAGAAATTTAAAAGGGCATTTTCGACCACTTAATTTATGGAAAAAATTCTGGCCTTTTGGGGCATGGAAATATAGCGTATAAAGTACCTCCTGTCCAAAAATGAGCTTATTCTGACTTAAAATGAGCAAGTTAGGACTATTTCAATATTTAGGTTTTTTTCGACGAAAAACGCTATAATCGAAGTTCTATAACTCCGATGACCATGAAATTTAAACTGGAAGCTCACGTTAATATGTGTAAGATCCTGCCAAGATTTGGGAATTTCTGGAGTTAAACTTGAGGTAGCTAATTTCTTAAGGAATTAATTAGAAATTGATTTTTTGAAAAATACTTAAGGGAGTTGAAAAATTATAAAAAAATACTTGTTGTGTATGAAATATATGTATATATGTTTGGACAAAGGATAGAAAAATAATAAGTTGATTTGGTAATTTTTCATGAAAATGGTTTAGTTACAAACATATGAGTTAAATATGTTATGTGTAGTTGAAGAATTGGTAAATAGGATTTTAGGTCTTGAAAATCCTATATAAGGTATATGCAGATTTTTGATGAGTGATTTGATCATTGGTGATGAAATCTTATGAGTATGGCATTTTTGAATGATTAAATGCATTATTTGGTAAAGTATAAACAATTAAATTAAATTGTTTATAAGTTTAAGAAGTGATTAAAATATTGTAATAATATTAACAAAAATAGATTATGAGTTATTTAAGTGATGGATAATATTTGGATAAATTTAAAGTCTTTAATATTTATCCTTATTTTCGTTTGATTAATACTTATATTATTGTCATCATCCTCATGCTTATATTATGATGAAAGTCATCTTTGGCTTACGTGCAGAGATGGACTTGGTATGATTATGACCAGGAATTATTTGGTATAATCATGGTACCGTAATATAACGAATGATGTGGTAAAAGTCCTCATTGGGCTCTGTAGTTCATTGGGTGGATGATTGTTGGTATGATTATGACCGTGGATTATTCGGTATAATCATGACCATTGATGATTACATGAATATCCTTGGCCGTGGTGCAGGGATGATGTGGTTTATTTATTAAGCTGAGTCTCAGCGATAAAGTTGATGAAAATCTTTTAAAATAATAGAAGATAGTAGATCGTATGCTCTACTTGACTCTTCTAATAGATTGCTTATTCCGCTGCAGTTAAACTTGATGTCTATTGTATTTTATCAGTTTAACATTGTTGAAGGCTAATGATAATTTATTCTGCATTATCTTAGTCATAATATTTCTTACTTGGCTAGTTGAGCTCACCCTTTCTTTCACTGTTCTCTTCAGGAAATGAGAACGTAGCCGGGACTAGTCGGGGAACGGAGTGACGATCCAGATGATAGCATTAGTAGTCCTCACTATTCTATTAAATAGTGTGACAATAAATGTAATGAGGACTTCATTGAGTTTGTATAATGTCTAGATGACAATATACGTATTAAAACTCTTAGATTATGTTTGGTCGTATTTTACACGACTGTTGTATAATTAAGTTGTATGTAAATTTTGTACCATGTATCTGGCAACTCAAGATGGGTGATGTATACCATTTTTTGGGGGCGTCACACATAGGCTATGACTTTCCCATGTTGCATGAGAACATATCCTAATCCTTTGCCTGAAACATCACTGTAGATGACAAATCCATCCGAGCCAGATGGTATTGTCAGAACAGGTGCTAAAATGAGTCTCCTCTTGAGTTCTGGAAAACTCTTTTCACATTCCTCGCTCCAACAGAATTTTGTATCTTTTCGAGTCAGCTGAGCTAATGGAGTAGCGATTCGAGAAAACCTTTCTACGAATCTCCGATAATAACCAGCTAAGCCGAGAAAGCTACGTACTTTGGTCACTGACTTATGTTGCTCCCAGCTTTGAATTGCTTCAATCTTTGCCGGGTCAACAGATATTCCATGATTTGATATCACGTGCCCAAGGAATGCAACTTCCTCAAGCCAGAACTCACATTTCTTTAATTTGGCATAAAGCTTGTTTTCACGAAGCTTTTGGAATATCAGCCTTAAGTGTTGCTCATGGTCTTCGCAGGTTTTGGAGTATATGAGGATGTCATCAATAAAGATGACCACAAAGTGATCCAAATATTCCTTGAATACTCGGTTCATCATGTCCATGAAGGCAGCAGGAGCATTAGTCAATCCAAAAGACATGACTAGGAATTCATAATGTTCGTATCGAGTTCTGAAAGAAGTCTTTGGAATGTCATCAGTTTTAATCTTCAACTGATGATATCCGGAACGAAGATCAATCTTTGAAAAGAATTTGGATCCTTGCAACTGGTCAAACAGGTCATCAATGTGAGGCAACGGGTACCTATTTTTGATGGTGACATGATTCAACTCCCGATAATCAATACAAAGTCGCATACTTCCATCTTTTTCTTCACGAATAAAAGCAGAGCACCCCAAGGAGACGCGTCTTGGGGCCGAATGAAACCGATGTCTAACAATTCTTGTAGTTGGGTTTTTAACTCCTGAAGTTCAATAGGAGCCATTCAATATGGGGCTTTGGAAATGGGTTTTGTACCGGATTCAAGGTTAATACAAAATTCAATTTCACGCTCTGGGAGTAGGCCAGGAAGTTCTTCGGGGAATACGTTAGGAAATTTATTAACAATAGAAATATCATTCAAATATGACGTATCTTTATTTAAATCCGTGACATGGGCGAAAAAAGCTTGACATCTGTTTTTCAATAAACGAATAGCTTTATGACTTGATATGGCAGTGATTGATTTTAGAGGTTTGGTTGCTTGAATTCGCATAATAGGTTGGTTAGGAATATGAAAGCTAACAACCTTATGAAAACAATCGATTTTAGCATGATGAGTAGTTAACTAATCAACCCCTAAAATCACATCAAATGCAAGTATTTTCAAAGAAATAAGATCGATAAGTAACGTGCGGTTACCGATTTGAATCAAACAAGACTTATAAACCATGGATGTAATGAAGGTTTCTCCCAACGGAGTTTCAACAGATAAGTCAAAGTCTAATTTCTCCGGAGTCAAATTTAAACGTTGGGCGCAAGTAGGAGAAATAAAGGAATGGGTAGAACCGTTATCAAATAAAGTATAAACTTCGTTAGAGTTTATGATTAGCTTGCCCGTGATTACCTCGTTCGGATTCCTCACTTTTTTGGAGGTTACAACAAACGCTCTCCCTTGAATTACCGGTTTTGTCTTGTCTGGGGACACCCTTTGATGCCTCTATCCCAGCTGAACTTGACTTTGGGGCACGACAAAATCGGGCTAGGTGACCTTCTTTTCCATAATTATAACACGCTTTGGACTGCATCGTGCAGTTTGGACTTATGTGTCCTTCCCCTCCACATTTGTAACATACGACCGGTGGTCGTTCTCCTTTCTTAACAATAGGTGTTGGTGCTGACGTCTTTCCATCCTTGTTGAATCTCCTCTTCTTGAAATGTCCACTCTTATTGTCATGGCCATGATTACCACCGAAGTGATAATCATTTCTGGTATGTTGATTCCATCCATGTTTGTTGTCACCGCTTCGATGACAGCTACTACTGGTATTATCGACTAGTCGGTTGCTCTCTCATAGTTGGGTTGACTCATTATCGCGCTCCAATAACTGAGCCCTATTCACAACATCTGAATACAAACACGGTTTATGAAAGATAAGGTATTGACGTATCTTGGGTTTCAAACCTCTTAGAAACATCCGAGTCATTCTCTCCTCATTATCAACCAAGTGGGACGCAAACCGAGATAACTCGACAAACTTAGCTTCGTACTGTGCCACGGTCATATTGTTTTGCTCAAGCTTGATGAACTCTACCTCCTTCATGTGACGAATACTTTCAGAAAAGTACTTATCGTTGAACAGTTCTTAGAACTTCTCCCAAGATATCTTTAGTGCGGCAGGATGAGTATGCTTTACAGATTCCCACCAGTAATCTGCTTATGCTCGCAACATGAAGGTGGCAAAGGGAACCTTTTGCTCCTCGGAGCATCCCAAGACGTCAAATATCTTGTTGATCTGCTTTATTCACGTCTCCGCCTTAAGTGGTTTTGGAACTCCAAAAAACTTCGATGGTCCCAGGTCCTTGAACAGCTTAGCGGTGACCGTCCGAGAGTTATCAGTGTTTCCACCTGCATTTTGGACAGGAGCCGCTTTCGTATGATATTGCATGAATTGCATAAAGCCTCTGAACATCCCATCGTTCACCATTTCATCGGTGTTATTATTTACATGAGGATTATTGTCTTCCTGTTGCACATTATCCTGGGCATTAATCTGTGGTGACTCAACGGTCTCATGTGCTTCATTGTTTATCTCAACATTTTCGGATGCCATTTTCAAAAACTGCCACAAAACAAGGTTTAATTAACATATCACATATTACCCCTATACTCTGACCGACCAATTAAATACCAAATAAACTTAGGTAGGTCATATTAGCGAAGGAATTCCCCGTCTCTCCCCTCCTAGTTCTTGTCTCACATCTCACCGGGGTCATATATCCTAAGCTTTGATATTAATTGTGGCGCCCAAAAATAGGTATACATCACCCATCTTGAGTCGCCAAATACATTATACAAAATTCAAATACAACTTAATTATACAACAATCGTGTAAAATACGACAAAACATAATCTAAGAGTTTTAATAAGAATATTGTCATCTAGACAATATCCACACTCAATGGAGTCCTCATTACATTTATTGTCACACTATTTAATGAGAATAGTGAGGACTACTAATGCTATCATCACGGACCGTCACTCCGTTCCTCAACTAGTCCCGCCACGTTCTCATTTCACAAGAGAATGGTGAAAGAAAGGGTGAGCTCAACTAGCCCGAAGAAGAAATATTATGACTAAGATAATGCGTAATAAATTATCATTAGTCTTCAACAATGTTAAACCGATAAAATATAATAGACATCAAGTTTAAGCGCAGTGAGAATAAGCAATCCATTTAGAAGAGTCAAGTAGAGCATGATATCTACTATCTTCTATGATTTAAAATGTTTTCATCAATTTTATTCTTTGAGACTCAATTTTAATAAATAAACCACATCATCAAGTCATTCTTGCACTACGGGACAAGGATATTCATTAAATCATCAATGGTCATGACTATACCGAATAATCCCTGGTCATAATCATACCAAGAACTGTCCATCAATGCACTACAAGCTTCTGAGGACTTTTACCACATCATTTATAACGTTACAGGTCATTATTATACAGAATAATCCCTGGTCATAATCATACCAAGTCCATCTATGCACGTAAGCCAAAGATGACTTTCATCACAATATAAGCATAAGGATGATGACAATGACATAATAATTCAATAAAACAAGTTCAAGAATAAATTTTAAAGATTTATAAGTTAATTTATCTTGAAATCAATTACGTTCAAATTGTCAACATGATATTGCTTTGTGGAGTAAAATTCAAGAATGCTCAGAAGAATATTTCCATGAAAAGATACTGGATGAAGTGCAAATATGACACCCCCAAAATAGGTATACATCACCTATTCTGAGTCGCCAAATATATGGTACAGAATACAAATACAATCCTAAATATACAACATGAGCTGTGAGTTTTAATACAAATATTGTCCTCTAGACAGTATTCAAACTCAAAATAAGTCCTCAATACATTTATTATCACACTATTTCATAGAATAGTGAAGACTACTAATGCTATCATCTGGATCGTCACTCCGATCCCCGACTAGTCCCTGCTACGTTCTCATTTCCTGAAGAGAACAATGAAAGCAAAAGGGTTAGCTCAACTAGCCCAGTAAGAAATATTATGACTAAGATAATGAAGAATAAATTATCGTTAGCCTTCAACAGTGTTAAACTGATACAATATAACAAACATCAAGTTTAACTGCAGCAGAATAAACAATCCATTAAAAGAGTCAAGTAGAGAATAAAATCTACTATCTTCTATGATTTAAAAGGTTTTTCATCACTTTTATTGCTGAGACTCAGCTTAATAAATAAACCACATCATCCCTACACTACGGCCAAGGATATTCATTAGTATCACAACCACAGATTATCCATGCACTACGGGCCAAGGATATTCGTGTATTCATCAATGGTCATGATCATGCCAACAACTGTCCATCAATGCACTACGGGCCAATGAGGACTTTTACCACATCATTTGTAATATTACGGTCATGATTATACCGAATAATCCTTGGTCCTAGCCATACCAAGTCCATCTATGCACTACAGACCACAAATAAATTTCAACATAATATAAACATGAGAATAATGACAATGATATAAGAATTCAATAAAACAAGTTAAAGAATTAATTTATCCAGGAACCAGTAACGTCCAAATTGTCAACATGATACTGCTTTGTGGAGTAAAGTTCAAGAATGCTCAGAAGAATATTTTCATGAAAAGATACTGGATGATGCGCAAATATCAAGGATATTCCACTAATTTCATGGAGTATAAAAGCCAAAACTTTAACCAACTAAATATAATAAAGAATGGAATAACAAAAGAAATCACCGTGCATGCGCGATAGGCGCACGCAGATGAGTTATTCCAACACTGATAATAAATAACGGAACCGTCGTGCGTAAACGCACATACATGATATTCCAACATAATAATAAATAATGGAACCGAAGTCGTGCCAGAACGCACGCATGACGGGATATTCTAACAGAATAATAAATAATGGAACTGAAGTCATGCGTAAACGCACGCACGAGGATGTTCCAATGAATAATAAAGAATGGAATAACAGAAGAATTTCACCATGTATGCGATACTTTGCATAGACAGATTATTCCAACATAATGATAAAGAATGGAATAATAGAAGAATTTCACCATGTATGCGTGATTGCAGATGTACATGTTATTCAACATAATGATAAAGAATGGAATAATGGAAGAATTTCATCAAGTATAGGGTAGCAGCGATATCTGATTATTCAACATAATAATAAAGAATGGAATAACAGAAGTTCTCTTCATAAATACAAAAGAATAATACCCCTTACCTTAGAAGAAACTGGATGTAGGAGTAGTGAAGTAGCAGAATACTTTTCTTCTTTCTCTCTATAGTTTCTCTCTCTAGAGTTTCAGTGAATTCGTAAGAAATAATGAAGGAATGAGCTTCTATTTATAGGAAAATGGACTGAATAATAACTAATTCATGAACGGTCCAAATTGATTTACTTTTAAACGGACGATCCATATTAAATTACTATGTAGTATTAATAAAATATTCTAATAAAATAAAAAATTTTAAATAAAATATAATATATTCTATTTATAATCTAATAAAACGAATAACTTTATAAAAGTATTCTGTTTTATATAAAAAGATTTTACAATACAAACACTACGCAAACACTTATACATAATAGAATATTATATATTCTATTTATAGTCTAATAAAACGAATAACTTTATAAAAGTATTCTATTTTATATAAAAAGATTTTACTATGCAAACACTATGCAGGCACTATACAAACACTATGCATAATAAAATATTATATATTATATTTATAGTCTAATAAAACGAATAACTTTATAAAAGTATTTTGTTTTTTATAAAAAGTTTTTTGTTTTATTACATTTATAATAATAATAAAACAAAACTTATCACCTTTATTATAATTCACAATATTAATCGACCAGATCGTTCCCAGGAAAGAGAGGGCTTTCCAATAAGGATTTCTCCCTATTGGCGCGCAATTAGGTGACTAAACCTCTCCTTGGCAAAACTTCTAGACATCGTTAATATTGTAAATAATAATATTAATAACTTTGTTATCTCAATTATTGATTTAATAATATATAAAATATCGACAACAATTGAATCAAATAACGTGAGATACCATGCAACAATTACTATAGCAATAATTGAACTAAACTGAGTGAGTTCTCACGTAAGCATCAATAATCAAAACCGTGTGCTACTATGCAACCACGCGTATTACTGTACTTTTAACACCGGGTGTTTCAACAGTTAACGGTAAAACTTCCGCCGTTATTTTCATAAAATATTTTTGTCGTTTTCTCAATCCGACAATAATTCCGTTGTGTGGTCCACCAATGATTGTGCCGGTGTACGAATATTCCCTGTTAAAATGAATATTCCCCGACCAATCGAATATGATATAATCACTTGCTTACTTTGCAAAATTTATAAATATTACCCACAACTATAATATTATATCAAATCCACACCATAATATTCAAAAAATATTTCGAGAAATTTAAATCTTTGTTCATAAAATTTGGGGTCTCACAGAAAATATCCAGGATATTCTACTAATTTCATGGAGTATAGAAGACAAAACTTTAACCAAATGAGTATCATAGAATATATGAAACTGCAAATAGATTTTCACCAGTCATGCGGTAATCCACGTAGACAGATCATTTCCACAATTTAATAAGGAATGTATACGAAGGATCATTCACCATGCATGAGATAATCCACATAGATAGGTTATTCCAACAGAATAATAAAGAATGGAACTGTGTCAAATGCGAATCCGCATGCATGTGATATATTCCAATGTAATAATAAAGAATGGAATAACAAAGAATTCACCATTAAATGCGATAAACCGCATGATAGATAGGTTATTCCAATGTATAATAATAAAGAATGGAACCGTGTCTCTAGCGTAATTCACATGCATACCGATATTCCAAATGGAATAATAAAGAATGGAATAATGGAAGAATTTCACCATGTTTACTAGTTTTGCGATAGGCAAAGTTATTCTAACATAATAATAAAGAATGGAATAACAGAAGCTCTCTTCATGAATATGAAAGAAATAATACCCCTTACCTTAGAAAGAAATTGGATACTGGAGTAGAGAGGTAGCAGACTTCTCTTCTTCTTTCTCTCTATAATTTCTCTCTATAATAATTGCTCTATAGCTTTAGTGAATTGGTGAGAAATGAAGGAAGAATGAGCTTCTATTTATAGGAAAATATAGTTTCGATAATTGCACGTTTTGGGGCTCAAAATATTATAGTACAATACCTCCAACTTTTCTTGCATTTTTAATTTAGTCCTGCAAGTATTATCAAACTTGCACCACCTCCCCAAATAGTAAATAATGTGAATCAATAGTTCAATCATGTGAATCAATAGTTATAATCATGTGAAAATACGAATTACAGTATAGTACCTCCATCTATACCTCTATTTTTAACTTAGTCATGCAAGTATTATCAATCATGCACCAACTCCCCTAATAGTACAAGAATATGAATCAATAGTACACACATGTGAACAAATAGTTATAATCATGTGAATTAATAGCAATTAATTGCTCATTTATCCGATTAATTACCCGATGGTCAAAGATAACTTCGCACATCAATTAATATCAAAATAAATGTCGATTTCCACTAACACTAATAATTCCAACACAATGAAACTATCAATTTCATCTTTAATCAACACGAACTTATTCATCATTAATATTATAACTCACAATATTTAACTACCAGGTCGTTCCCAAGAAAGAGGGGGCTTTCCGATAAGGATTTCTCCTTATTGGCGCAAAATTAGATGACCAAACCTCTCATTGACAGAACTTCTAGACATTGTAAATATTGCAATTTAATAATATGAATAACTTTATTTTCTCAATTATTGATTTAATAATATATCATATAATGCAGATGATACTGTGACAATAATCGAATCAATAATATGAGAGATATGATGATGTTAATTCTTCGTAGCAATAATTGAGTATAACCGGTGACTTCTCACGTAAGCATCAATAATCAATATCGTGTGCTACTATTACGCAACTTATGCCAGACAGCGTATTACTTTTACTCATGGGTAGTTCAATAGTTTAACGGTAAAAATTTCGCCGTTATTTTATAAAAAGATAATTATGTCATTTTTAACTACAACAATACTTAGTTGTGGGGTCCACTAATGATTGTGTCATCGCATCTAATATTCCCCTGTTAAAATGAATATTCCCACCAATCGAATATTATATAACCACTTGCTTACTTTTGCAAAATTTGTAAATATTACCCACAACTATAACATTATATCAAATCCACACCATAATATTCAAAAATATATTTCGAGAAAAATTAATCTTTATTCATAAAAGTTGGGGTCTTACAGGTCACACCTGGCCTCGATTTCTCCTTTGCCTTATTCACCGTTGGTGGGTCAAAAGAACCTGACCTTCGGCAGCTAAACAAATGACCCAACCGTTCTGTCCTCATCAAAACCCCTTCGAGTAACAAGAGGTGGCATGACACGTGGTTCTTCGCCAAGGGAACCGACCTCCAACTTCTTCCTCACTGGGCCCATCCCGAGGACCCCGTCGCGAAAGTATCCAAGTTTCCCAAGGATCGGGCCGACGCCTTTAATGCATTTTATAAGAAGTTGAGCAAGACCGAATGGAGTTTTACCATCTTGTCCAATGAAGCCTGGCTGTACAAACATGGGCGTACGTTATAATTCCCCTTCCTTTATGTGTCATTACTTTATTACTTGTATGCCGTATTATTAACTGCTCTGTCTGCCTGGCAGTAACCATCTTTAAACCCGAAGGTGTCGACGACTCCCTGGTACCTCTTCCCACCGCCACCGGACCAATCCGACCCCCGGTGATCGACGATTCACCTGACGAAGAAACCATCCCGATCACCGAACTTTTAGTAGGCTCCGCTACGGGGCCCGACTCTCCGACCACCACCAAGAATGCTTTGAAGATGAGCCGGGCCGAGAAAGTGGCTCTATTAAAGAAGGCCAAAAGGCCTTCCAGGCATTCTGTGAAAGTCTCTGCCAAGGCCATTTCTGCAATACCCCCGAAACCGACTCCTCCACCACCTGCCCAGGTCACGGTGATCGAGGATTCAGAGGAGACCAAAGAGGTTCCTCTCGAACCCCGATCCAAGAAATCGCGACTCATCGAAGACCCTGAGCAACAACTTCCTGAACAACAAGTTATCGAGGCCGATCCCGTCGTCGTCTCCACGCCTACATCCAAGCCAAGCTCGTCCCACGGATCGCCGACTATCTATTGGCTGAGAAGTCCCTCTGAAGTGTTCCCTTTCCAGCTGTTTGATCATTTCAAACTTTCCAGTGATGACGACCGCTTTAAAGGGTTCACTTCCGAAGACTACCTGGTAGCCTACATTCGAGTTCAGTGTCAGGCCTACATTCTGATGGCCTACACCCGAGCCATCCCACATCTCGTCCAAACCACGAAGAAGGAAGTCCAGCTGAGATCGAATGTACAGCTTCTTGAGGCCGAGGTTCGGGGCCTTAATTCGGACTTGCTGAAGGAGAAGGATCTCCATGCTGAAACCCGGAACAAAGCAACCCAGGCCCAACGTCAGGCCGATGAACTGAAGGAACAACATTCTTTACTTCAACATGAGTTCGTCGGTCTCGAAGGGCATGCCAAGAAGTTGCTCCAGGAGAAGGAGCATCTAGTCGAAGAGGTCAAGGATCGGGAGAAGGATATTGACGCTCTGCAGGAGAAGTTTTCTGAGATAATGGCCCAGATGATGCACGTGATGCGGGAAAACACCACCTTAACCGCTGAAGTTGACGTCTTGCAGGGAAAGCTCTCTGAGGCTAAGCAGCAGGCGATTGCCGAGTACGAGGAGTCCGATTCCTTGAACGATAAGGTCATAGACCAGTTTGGCGAAGGGTATGAATCTTATCGGGAAAAAGCTCGGACGAAGATGATAGCTACTGGCCTTGACCCCTCTCTCCTCGAGTCTTCCGATGATGAATCAGAGGCCAAAGGTAGGGATCCGCAGGAGTAGTTTATCCCTGAAGACTTGTAAATTCCTTCTGTAATCTTCTTTTTTTCTTATGTATTAGTACTTTGCCCGGATCATATACGATCGGGATTTGTAAAAATTTGAAAGAATGAATGAAGTACAAAAAGTTTTTATTTGTAAGTTTTTGCGATCAGGTATACTCGTGACTTATCTCGATCAGTTATGTCTTCCCGAACCTTCTGATCGGATTATGCCCGAAGTTTATCTGATTAAAAAATTTATTATTTTCTCGATCAGTCATACCCGCGACTTTTACCGATCAGTTATGTCATCTCCGACTTTCTGATCGGTTTAAGCCTGATATTTATCTGATCGAGTACCAAAAGCCAAATGAATACAGATGGAGATAAACATTTTCAAAGAAAATTCTCATTTATTTCATTTGAAATCAAAACGGTTACATGGATAAAAAAAAGAATGACATAACTTTTACTGGTAAAATTTTCTAAGTCTTCCAGCGTGCCATGTATTCTTTACTTCCGAACCATCCATTGCTCAAAGCCAGTATGTACCTGGCTTCGGAACCTCAACTACTTCGTACAGTCCCTCCCAGTTAGGCATCAGTTTGCCGGTGTTCCGGGGGGTTGATGCCTCTGACTCCTAGAGGACCAAATCTCCCACTTCAAATCTCCTCCGCTTCACCTTCTGATTATAGTGTCGGGCTGTTCTCTGCTGGTAGATTGGCAACTTGATCAGAGCTGAATCCTGAACTTCTTCAAGAAGATCCAAATTTTTTTTCAAGCCTTCATCATTGTACAACTCCTTGTACTGACTGACCCGAATGGTAGGAGACCCGATCTCCACCGGTATGAGTGCATCAGTTCCATACGCCAATCTGAATGGCGAATCACCCGTGGTCGTTCTCGGTGTAGTCCGATAAGCCCACAAAACATTAAGCAACTCTTCTGGCCACCGACCCTTTAGCTCATCCAGACGCCTTTTAATCCCGTTGAGCAGGGTTCGGTTGGTCACTTCTACTTGACAATTCAATTGAGAATGAGGGACTGAGGTCTTGCGATGCTGTATTCCCAACTCTTTCAGAAAACCTTCAAACTTTGACACCACAAACTGTCTGCCATTATCGGAGACCACTTCCATCGGGATGTCGAAGCGGTAAATAACTACTTCCTTGAAAAACTTTAGGCATTCTTGTTCTGTGATCTTCTGCAGAGGCTTAGCTTTGACCCACTTCGTCATATAGTCGATAGCAACGATCATGAAACTGACTTGTCCCTTGGCCTTTGGCAGTGGCCCCAGGATGTCAATTCCCCATACAGCAAAGGGAATCAGGGACAAGACCGAATACATCTCTTCGGAGGGCTGGTGTGGGATGGCGCTGTTCAGCTAGCACTTAGAACACTTTCTGACGAATTCTTTAGCCTCCATATAGATAGTCGGCCAACCCCTGCCTCAAAATCTTGTGCGCCAGTGACTTGTCCCCCATGTGATCCCCACAAATCCCTTCATGTACTTCCCGAAGTGTATTCTGCTTCAGATGGAGTTAAGTACTTGAGCAGTGGAAAGCTAAAGGCCCTTCGGTATAGGTCTCCGTCAATAAGGACAAAATTTGAACTCCTGTGCTTGATTTTTCTTGCTAGGATTCTGTTCGAAGGTAGAACCCCCTCTGCCAAATACGCGATATATGGTGTGAGGCAGCAATCGAGTCGATCTAAAGCTAGCACATCTGTCTTCGGTACACTTTGTCGTTCTAAGACTTCTAGATACACCAATCTATTGAAGGAGCTTGCTTCGGTGGTTGCCAACCTGGCTAGGGCATCTACTATCGTATTGTCTAACTGGTCAACTCCTTGACAGCTGTGTGATGTAAAGTATGTGAGCTTATCTTTACTTCGGTCAGATACTTCGACATTCTTTCCCCTCGAGCCTCATACTCTCGATAATCGCTAACTACCAACCTGTGAATCATCAGATAAATATCTTTCAGATTTCCAAGCTTGTGCCAACCAAAGTCTGGCTAGTATGGCCTCATATTCTGCTTCGTTGTTTGTGGCCTTGAACTGAAACCAAATCGCCTGTTGGACTTTGAAGCCTTCGGGACTTGTTAGAATGAATCCTGCACCACTGACGTTCGAAGTCGATGACCCGTCCACGTACAAAGTCCACGAGGTTTGTCCCTATTGAGCTTCGGTAACCGTACTCACATCTGATTCCATAAAAGAGCATTCTACAATGAAATCTGCCAATGCCTGACCCTTGATTGCCGTTCGGGGATGATATTCTATAGCAAATTGTGTTAACTCCATCGCCCATGCTGCTAGCCAGCCCGACACTTCTGGCTTGTGTAATACTTTCTTTAACGGCTGATCCGTATATACCACCATCACCCGACCCTGGAAATAGTGCCGAAGTTTCCTGCTTGCAATGATCAAGGCATACGCGAATTTCTCCAGGTTCGGATATCTTATTTTTGCATCCCAAAGAATGTGGCTGATGTAGTATACCGAGAACTATTTTCCTCCCTTGTTCCTCACCAATACCGCCCCTACTACCATCGGGCTTGCAGCCAAGTATAAGTATAAAGGTTCCGAAGGAATCGGTTTCATCAATAACGGTGCCGAAGATAAATATTTTTTGATCCCTTGGAACGCGTCTTCGCATTCTGATGTCCATTAAAAACTCTTCTCATTCTTTGGCCCCTTGAGAGTGTCAAAGAAGGGTAAGCATCTCTCAGCTGATTTTGACACAAATCTCCAGACGTAATGATATCGCCCGTTAGTCATTCAGACATCCTTATATGTCTTCGGAGACATCATTTCCAAGATCGCCTGTATCTTTTCTGGGTTTGCCTCAATGCCCCTCTTACTAACCAAATAGCCCAAAAATTTCCCTGATCCCAATTCGAAGGTACACTTAGTCGGGTTCAACCGCAGTTTGTGTCTTCTTACCGTTTCGAAGCAGTCTTCTAGGTCCTTCAGATGGTTCTGGACTGACATACTTTTCACGATCATGTCGTCCACGTACACTTCCATGCTTCGGCCCAACTACTTTCTGAATACAAAGTTCATCATCCGTTGGTAGGTCGCCCCAGCGTTGAGTAATCCGAAAGTCATCTTCTGATAAGCATATATGGCCCGATGTGTGATGAAGCTTGTCTTCGGGATATCTTCCTTATTCATCAAAATCTGGTGGTATCCCGAGAAAGCATCCATGAAGCTCAACATGTCGTACCCCGATGTGGCATCAATCAACTGATCTATGTTAGGCAAATGGTAGAAATCCTTCGGACAAGCCTTTTTCAGATCGGTGTAATCAATGCATAACCTCCACTTTCCATTCTATTTCTGAACCATAACCACATTTGCCAGCCATTCGGGGTAGTCAATCTCAAAAATGAATCCTGCCTCCAGCAGTTTAGTGATCTATTCATCTATGATCCTCTGCCTTTCCGGGGCGAAGATCCTTCTTTTTTGTATCACTGGTTTTCTCTTCGGGTCTGTATGCAGCCTATGTAGCGCTACCGACTCACTTACCCCTAGCATATCGGTATGCTCCCGAGCAAAGATATCGGCATACACCCGAAGTAGATCCACCAGTCCTGTTTGCAGTGGTTCTGTTAATCCTGCCCCAATCTTGATCAATTTTTCTATGTTGCCGGGGATTAACTCTACATCTTCAGTCTCCTCGGCGGGTAGGGCCATTGGTTCAGTATTGCTCTCAATGAATGGCTCTATTTCAATGGCCATTGTCTGTTTTTGTTTGATGACTCTGATCCCTGAAGAAATCAAGGTATTCCGATAGCACCTTCGGGCAATGTCAAGATCGCCTTTTACCTCCCCAATCCCGTTTGGTGTCGAAAACTTGATTTTAAAGTGTGGTATGGATGTTACTACTTGTAGTGCTGCTAGCGTCGGCCTTCCCAGAATGGGGTTGTATGCCAAGTCCAAGTCCACCGCACCACAAAAACCTCGACCATAACTTCGTCATCGAGGGGTCGAAGGTAACTCGACAGTAACTCAATGGTGCCTGAAACAAGTACCAGGTCCCCACTGAACCCATACAATGGATCCTTTCCTCCTAACTCCATCTTTTTTCCTTTTAGATCCATTCTCTGATAGGCGTGCGTGTACAGTATGTCGACTGAGGACCCGTTATCGATCATCATCCTTTTCATATCCACTGGCCCGACCTGTGCCGTTATCACCAACGCCCCATCATGCGGTTCAATGTGGTCGGTAGGATAATCTTCACCTGAGAAGGAGATGGAAACTCCTGAGAAGGCCCTGTCCTTTCTGGGTGATGAACTTGCTACTGATAATACATCCTTGAGGTGCCCACTTCTCTTCTGCCTGGTTACACGCCCTACCGACCCGCCAGAAATTACGTCAATCACGCCTCGGGGTTGTGGATTGATTCTTGTTATGTTTCCCGAGTCACCTCGCTCTCCTCTCGAGGTGCTTCGAACCTTCCCGACCCACCACGTCATCGTATCAATTTGTCCGATTCGGATATTCTTCTATCAAATCTTTCAAATCGTTACACATCTCCGTCGTATGCCCCCGACATTGATGGTATTCGCAGTATTTGTCTCGACCCCTCTTTCCAGGCTTCGGGATTGTTGGGCATGGCTTAAAGAAAGGTTTATTCCTCATCTCTTCTAATATCTTCGCCCGGTCGGTGTTGAGTGCAGTGTAGACTTTGTTGACATTCATGTTTGGGAAAGGTGGTCGTCCGCTGCCCGAACCTCCCCATTGTAGCTTTTTTTGCCTTAGTTGTCAGACTTCCCTTGGTTATCCGACCGTTGAGAGTTATGCTTATCCCGATCCTTGGACTTCTTGAAGGACTGGGAGTGGGGTTTAAAATTTCCCATTGCCTCTTCTATTTGTATGTACCCCTCGGCTCGGTGGAAGGCTTCTGTCAAATCTCCTGGAGGGTTGATCACCAAGTCCTTCATCAGTTTCTTCGACTTCCCAATGTCCAATCCGGTCATGAAAAAACCCAGGGCTTGTGGGGAATTTAACTCTGCTATCGACCCCACAGCCTCTCGGAACCTCTTGATGTAATCGTCCTGCACTTTCATCCGATTTCATCGATCCCGTATGAGGAAGTCGTGATTTTCCCCGCTTCTTGTCGCTTCCGAAACGGGCATGAAACTTCTCCCGAAGATCATTCCATGCATTAATCGACCCCGCCGCCAAGGTCCCATCCATTCTCGGGCGCTCTTCTTCAGAGTGGTCGCGAACATATGACATTTGGCAGCGTCCGAATGTCCGTAATATGTCATCAGTCTATCGTATCCGTCAGAATGATCGTATGGATCCCCCAGCCCATCATATGTCTCCATCGGGGGCATCTTCTTTTAGGGTCAGCCGTCACATGATTGATTTATGGCGAGAAGGGCGACCCTATGCAAGCCGAAGGTGTCCCCACTGAATTCTTCGCCAACAACAACTTCTCCAATTCAGCCACCCTTCGAGCGAGGGGGTCGGTCTCCTCTTTACGAGGGGATGATCCATGTTTGTCCCTCCCGTATTCGTGAGACGCGTCCCACCTCCTCTGTCCCGATCGACCTTGATAATCTGATCTCCGTTCTGTCGAACGGATCCTTCTTCTGCTTCTACCGTCTCGAGAGCGACTTCTGTGCCTGCCCTTTTCCTTTTCCGCCTCTCCCTGTCGAGGTGACCGAGATCGGCTCCGATGCCTGCGTCGTCATGAGGATGCCTCCTGCTCCCCAGCCATCTGCGTCATCTGCTGTTCGAGTTCATCTTGCTGGAGACGCAAGGCCATCATGGCATCCCTATTTTGTTGCATCTTCGTCTGCAAGATAAACTCCCTTTAATCCCGGCTGGCCTCTCTTTGGTCCTTTCCACGTACCTCTAGTGCCCGAGAATGATTTTCCTTCTAGCGCCAATGTTAACGCTTAAGTTTCACGTCGGTAGCGTCAATCACGAGAATCCACGCGCTAGAACACCGCAGACAATAACGAGATCACATGAAGCTTTGACGGCATTGTGCTATTGGGGATAGCTCTCACGTGAGAATAAGTACAGGTCGTTCACATGCTTTAACAATGGAAGCTAAGTGTTTAATGCTCAAAAATAGGTATTACCTGTTAATTGTAACCTAGACCATGTATTTATAGTATTCCCAGCACACTAGAATCCCTCTCTGAGTCGGATTAGGACTCCTAAACATGGCAGTTACCATAATTTGGGTCCAACACAATCTCCTTAAAAGGTGGAAGTGGAATCCAATCCAATCACTACCTTTGGAGTTACCTTATTCAAATACGACTGGGACTTTAGACTACGCAGACGCAGGATGCCCCAACGCATGACAGCCCAATCCAACCAAGCTCCTTTGCAGACAGTTCGGACTTGACCCGAAGACTCGAAGACCCGACCCCGAACTTCTCCTTCCAGAATAGGGTTCCGGCCCAAAGGACTCAGATACCTAAACCCGAACACCATATCTCGAGTAAGACTCCGGTCCAGAGGACTCGGATGTCCGAACCCCTTCAACAACCTTGAGGGCCTCGGCCCAATGGACTTATCATCCCCTTTTAGCACCAGACCTTCGGCCCACTTGCAGGTCGGTAAAACGCTCCCGAACAAGAATCATGTTCTACATCACTGCTTGAATCCTTCAGATCTATTACTTGAGAAGAGTGAAAAAAATTACAGAAGAACTAAATGGGTTTTGGACATTTACGATTTTGGAAAGGAGAAGACACATGAGTATTTGTTGAACGAATGGGCGAAGAGATAGGGGTGGTTACGGAGGCATTTTTGTAAGAATAGGGGTATGGAGATAGAACTCTACTATTGAGCCTTGTAATATTGTTAACTGTCTTCCTGGAAAAGATGCGATTCAAATTCATGGTTTTATGTGTATATGGGTCGGCGAGAGAGAAAGAAATAACAAAATTTATTTGGTTTTGTTCGTTCATTTTGTGGTTAATTTGACAAGAGGTAATTAGATATCTTCTCATGGTTGCTGTGTAATTTGATAAAAATTTGGGGAAGATGAAGATTTTGATAAAAGGGAAGATATGGGGAAGATGAAAATTTTGATTTTGATTTTGTGTATTTATATCTGAGTTGTATGTTCATCTGTTTTGGTTAAATCTGTTTTGTTGTAGAATAAAAGGAATCAAATAAAAAAGATGGTTAGATCTGTTTTGCAAAAAAATATTTTGATTTTTTTGTTTTTATTTTCAAGTTTTTTTGCCACATAAGCAATATTTTTTATTTTTTTATGATGTCTTTTATTTTCCATGTCATTTTTTTTTCTTTTTTTTACGTCCACGTCAACGCCACGTAGATAAAAAATTAACGTCTGTCAACTTTTTTTTAATGGAATGACCCAATTTGAAAATAAAAATTAGTTTAGTGAGTTAATTTGTAAAATTAAAAATTTGATCAGGTATTCAATAAAACGTGCCAATTTCGGTGGTTAAATAATTAGTTTTGCTCAAAGTAAACATATTGTTACAAGAAAAATAAATATTACTTGAAGTATTAAGTGTTGTTATAACAGTTATAAAAGTGTTGTATATATGTGATAATATTAATAGTCTATATTTATACATTTATTGATATTCTTCCAAAGTGAGGGATGTAGGAAACAATTTCCAAATAAATTAATAATTTTTACTTTTAAAAATTATTATCCCAAGATCTTTCTCATAATTTAGCATAATTAAAAATTAAATAAATTATATTACATACCTCGTGCTCGGTTGTAGCACAGTGGAGAATTTTTCTTTTATTCTGATGAAGCCTTTTCCTCCTTCCTGATCTTCCTCCCTATGACCCTTATTTTTATATTACGTACTTTTCTGAGTGTGGGCTCAAAATACTGCAAAGTGATATAATATATAGAGTCCTCAACTCCCTTATAATTATCAGGATAATTTGAAAAAAATTTCCGATATATTTTATCGTGCTATTTGAGTATATCTTAATAAGGGCTAGAGTGGGGATCAAGCAGGATTCTACAATTATAGCTCCAATATAATTCTAATTTCTGATTAACTCTTTAATCAATTAGAATTGTATTAATTATAACTAATTCCACTAAATAGTTATAATTGCACTCTAGAATTAATAGAACTAAAATTAATTAATCAAATCCTTCCACTATTAGTATCTTGCAAAAATACTCCTCTACAATAATATCCATAAACGCATATAGGAATAAAACTGTTAACCCACTACGTTTACTGCTTATTTCCTTAACTACATAATTTATACACTTTTGATCACACATTAATTTAATAAATTAAATTAATATTTTAGTAATTTGAATTACTAAAATACTTGGCCAAGATTCGGTGATCAACCAATAAATTATATCAAGGGATATTATAATTTAATTGTAGAATTCCATCTTAAAAATACATGTTCCTAATTTCATAATATATATCACCCAACATATTGAGGTATTGATTGTATTTAAAATCTCACTCTTTAATATATTAAAGTGACATACATTATAAAATTAAGTTCATTATTCTCTCTCGGGATTAAGAGTAATTGCACTTTAATAGTAATTGAAAAATTATTTATAATAACAAAGATTTAACAAATAATTTTTCATAACGATCCAGTTCTATGTATTTCAAAAATACATCAATACACTAGATTAAAGTCTCCACTTTACATGACTAAGACAAATCATCCAATCAAGTGTATTACAATCTACTAGAATGGTTTGTCCATTTCCATCTAAGATTGAGAACAATATATTTCTTTAATTTACATAACATATAATTTATGTCTTCTGTATATGACACCCCTTCATATACATAAATTATAAAATGTATAATTATGGATAAAATTTATGACACATTTAATTATGCAAAATGAAATTAAATTTTTTTATTAAAATAATAAAATAAATATCAACATTGGGTTTTTCTGGGCTTAAAACCTTACAATCTCCCACTAGCCCAAAACCCAATCTACCATATGTCTAATACCCATTTCCTCAAGATGAAAATCAAAAACTTTAAAAGACAAGGTCTTTGTAACAAGATCATCACTAGAATAAACAAGCATATAATCTCTTGTTCTCCGTAGATACTTAAGTATATGCTTTACTGATATCCAATGTTTAAGTCCGTGGTTAGGATCGATATCTCACGACTGTGCCTCATCAGCAAAACAAATATTTGGTCTAGCACACAACATTGCATACATAAGACTTCCCACCGCCGAAGCATAAGGGATTGTCTTCATGCGCTCTTGCTCTTGAGATATCTTAGGACACTGCTCCTTAGTAAGAGGAATTCCATGTCTGATAGGAAGTAGTCCTTTCTTGGAATTCTGCATGTTGAACCTAGCCAAAATTATATCTATGTATGCATCTTGGGATAGGCCTAACATTTTATTCTTGCAATCACACCAAAGCTTGATCCCTAGAATGTAATTAACCTCTCCTAGGTCCTTCATCTCAAAATTACCAGACAACCAAAATTTAACGCAAATTTTAACGCTATATAATACTCCCACATCATTATACCAATAAGTAATATATCGTCCAAGTCTTGTGGTGGATTAATTGATTGAGTAAAGGACTATAAAATAGACCACCTCTAGTTCCTTTTGGATATCCGTCAAACAAACATACTTCTTGAACCTAATTTATCTAATTCTGTCTTTCCTTTTCGTACATGGTGCAATATTGGCATTCGCCCACTCCTCAATTCTTTAGGTGTTAAAAGAACAAACTTTGATGGTACAATATTCAATAAGTACATTGTGCATAACCCCAAAAAAATAAAATAAGAAGAGTAGAAAAACTCATCATAGACCTTACCATATCCAAAAGAGTCATGTTTCTTCTTTTTAATGGTATATGTTGACTACATTCAGATTTGCATTAATGAATAATAATTTGGAGTAAGAATATATAAATTATCTACCAATGAACCAGAACAAATGAAATTTTCATTCTTGCAAATAACAATCTTGGAATCAAAATTAATTGAATATCCATGTTTAAACAAGCAAGAAACTGAAATTAAATTTCTACGAATGTATGGAACATAAAGACAATCTACTAATTCTAAAGTCCTATCATTATTAAAATTGAGATGCATAACTCCCACTACAATAGCTGCTACTTTTGCGCTAGAACCAAAGTGTAGATAAATCTCGCCTTTATTCAACTTTCTGGTTTTTTGAAACCCCTGCAAAGAATTGCAGACATGATTAGTGGTTCCCGAATCTACACACCAGGATTTAGTAGAACGGCCCACAAAACATGTTTCATGAACGAAAGATTGATATTTACCTATCTTGCCAAGCTGGTCAATGAGACAATCAATCATACCTTGATTTTTGATCTTGGCTAGGTAAGTAGAACAATTCCTTTTCCAGTGACCTTTCTCCCCACAGTGAAAACATTTCCCTTTAGGTTTTACTTTTGCCCCTTTCCTCCCAACCCCTCCAGATGGAGGAATGTTTCCATTTGCAGCTTTCTTACCGTTATTCTTTTTCCAGTTCTTGCCTTTAGGCTTTCCCTTAAAAGTATCAGTTTCTGCAATATGAATGTTTTCTCTTGCACGAAGAATACCCTCTGCTGCTTGAAGTTCTTTCATCAGTTCAGGTAAAGTTAAAGACATTTTGTCCATAGTGTAATTAAGTTTGAACTGATTGAAGGAATCAGGCAAGGTCTCTAGCAACATGTCAACCTGGGTTTCCCCATCAACTGTTGCTCCCAGGATTTCCAGTTCATTTAAGTAAGAAATAATTTTTAAACAATGATCTCGATCTGAAGATCCCTTGGACATCTTGGAATTCATAAGTGTTTTCATCACAGTCTGTCGTGCAGCACGACTCTGGTCGGCAAACATTTCATGAAGGTTATCCAAGATTTCCTTACCAGTGGTAGTAAACTGATATTGGTGTTGCAATATATTTGACAAAGATGCCAATATATAGCAACGAGCCATATCATCTGCCTTTTGCCACCTCTTATGGTTATTCTTTTGTGCAACAAAGAGCATTTTTACGGAAGAACTAGGCAAGGTTCAGACAGCACAAACTTGTAGTCCTCAGCAATCAACACAATATCAAGGTTTCTTTCCCAGTCCACATAATTTGGTCCAGTTAACTTATTTTCTTTAAGGATAACAGAAAAGGGATTAAATGACGACATGGTAATCTGTACAATTATACAATATGCATAAAATAAATGGTCATTCCATAAAAATAAACTTTTACATATAATATGAAAGTGTAATCCTCAAACACAAACATAAAATAAACATGGCAACTTAATTTCAAATAATTCTCTTTTTGATGGGAAAATAAGAATAATTTAAAATTACAATTATTTTTATATCTTGACATCTCATGAAATAAAAATAATTCACCATTTAATTTAGCCCAAAACAATAATAATAAGTATCCCTCCGATGGGGAGAATTATTATTTATGTTTTGTCAAGTGTATACTGTAAGACCCCAATTTTTATGAATAAAGAATAATTTTCTCGAAATATATTTTTGAATATTATGGTGTGGATTTGATATAATGTTATAGTTGTGGGTAATATTTACAAATTTTGCAACGTAAGCAAGTGGTTATATAATATTCGATTAGTCGGGGAATATTCATTTTAACAGGGAATATTCGTACGACGACACAATCATTGGTGGACCCCATAACGGAAGTATTGTCGTAGTTAGAAAACAACATAATTATCTTTTTATAAAAATAACGACGAAAGTTTTACCGTTAAACTATTGAACTACCCGGTAGTAGTAAAAGTACGATGAATCTGGCGTGGTTGCATCAGAAGCACACCAGATTGATTATTGATGCTTACGTGAGAAGTCACCATTATACTCAATTATTGCATAAAGAATTATCGCATCATATCTCTCATATTATTGATTCGATTATTGTCACAAAGATCATCCGCATTATATGATATATTATTAAATCAATAATTGAGACGACAAAGTTATTCATATTATTAAATTGCAATATTTACAATTTCTAGAAGTTCGTCAGGAGAGGTTTGGTCATCTAATTGCATACTAATAAGGAGAAATCCTTATCGGAAAGCCCCTATTTCACAGGAGCGACACGGTTGTTAAATATTGTGAGTTATAATATTAATGATGAATAAGTTCGTGTTGATTAAAGATGAAATTGATAGTTCCGTTGTGTTGGAATTATTAGTGTTAGTGGAAATCGAAATTTATTTCGATATTAATTAATGTTTGGAAGTTATACTGACCAGTCGGGTAATTAATCGGATAAATGAGCAATTAATTGCTATTAATTCACATGATTAAAACTATTTGTTCACATGTGTGTACTATTGATTCACATTCTTGTACTATTAGGGGAGTTGGTGCAAGATTGATAATACTTGCATGACTAAGTTAAAAATGAAGGTATAGATGGAGGTATTATACTGTAATTCGTATTTTCACATGATTATAACTATTGATTCACATGATTGAACTATTGATTCACATTATTTACTATTAGGGGAAGTGGTGCAAGTTTGATAATACTTGCAGGACTAAATTAAAAATGAAGAAAAAGAGGAAGGTATTATACTGTAATATTTCGAGCCCCAAAATGTGCAATTATCGAAACTATATTTTTCTATAAATGGAAGCTCATTCTTCCTTCATTTCTCACCAATTCACGAAATCTATAGAGCAATTATTATAGAGAGAAATTATAGAGAAAAAGAAGAAGAGAAGTCTGCTACCTCACTATTCTAGTATCCAGTTTTTTCTAAGGTAAGGGGTATTATTCTTTTGTATTCATGAAGAGAGTTATTTTCATTTAATACTCGTAAGGGTTGTTATTCCATTCTTTATTATTATGTTGTAATAACCTGTCTGTGCGAAGTACCGCATACATGGTGAAATTCTTCTGTTATTTTATTCTTTATTATTCTGTAAGAATAACCTGTCTGTGCGGTCTATCGCATACCTGATGAATTCTGTTGTTATTCCATTCTTTATTATTCTGTTGGAATATCCTATCTGTGCAGATTACGTATGACCTGGGTCCATTCTTTATTATTATGTTGGAATATCCTGTCTGTGCGGATTACGCATGACCTGATTCCATTTTTTATTATTCTATTGAAATATCCGCATGCATGCGGATTACGCATGTACGATCGATGAATTCTTCTCGTTATTCCATTCTTTATTATTTCATTGGAATAACTGCATCATGTGGATTACCGCATTTACGGTGAATGATCCTTCGTATTCATTCCTTATTAAATTGTGGAAATGATCTATCTACGTGGATTACTGCATGGCGGGCAAAAAATCCATTTGCGGTTTCATATATTCTATTATACTCAGTTGGTTAAAGTTTTGGCTTCTATACTCCATGAAATTAGTGGAATATCCTTGATATTTACGTTTCATCCAGTATCTTTTCATGAAAATATTCTTCTGAGCATTCTTGAATTTTACTCCACAAAGAAGTATCATGTTAACAATTTGGACGTTATTGATTTCTGAATAAATTAAAATTATAAATCTTTAAAATTTATCCTTGAACTTGTTTTATTGAATTATTATGTCATTATCATCATCATCATGATTATATTGTGATGAAAGTCATCTTTGACTTACGTGCATAGATGGACTTGGTATGATTATGACCAAAGATTATTCTAAGATAATCACGACCGTAATGTGATTTAATGATGTGTTAAAAGTCTTCATTGACCGTAGTTCATTGATGGATGGTTGTTGGTGTGATTATGACCGTGGATTATTCAAAGATAGTCATGACCATTGATGATTACATAAATATCCTTCGCCGTGATGCGAGAGATGATTCGATTTTATTTATTAAAATTCGAGTCTCGCCGATAAAGTTGATGAAAACTTTTTAAATCATAGAAGATAGTAGATTTTATGCTCTACTTGACTCTTCTAATGGATTGCTTGTTCTACCGCAATTAAACTTGTTGTCTCATTATATTCTATCGGTTTAATATTGTTGAAGGCTAATGATAATTTATTATGCATTATCTTAGTTATAATATTTCATCTTTGGGCTAGTTGAGCTCACCCTTTCTTTCACCAGTTCTCTTCGTGAAATGAAAACGTGGTCGGGACTAGTCGGAGAAACGGAGTGACGGTCCGGATGATAGTATTAGTAGTCCTCACTATTACATTAAATAGTGTGACAATAAATATAATGAGGACTCCATTGAGTGTGGATATTATGCAGATGACAATATTCTTATTAAAACTCTTAGATTATGTTTTTGTCGTATTTTACACGCATCGTTGTGTAATTAAGTTGTATTTAAATTTTATACCATGTATTTGGCTATTTCAAGATGGGTGATGATAAATATTTTGGGGTCATATATATACCATCCATTTAAATTTTTCTAAAATTTTAATACAAATATTTCGATGGGAAATAATTAAGTAATACAATTTTAAATAAATTTATCACAAGAAAATTCATATCTAATATAACTAGATTCATGTATGTTCCGAAGGGAACTCACAAGATTTGAGATTAGATACATGTATCAATATAATGGACCAATGATGGAGGCCGTAAGAAATACAATTCTTTCTCCCACTGATTTTTTATTTTTATTTAAAAAAAAATTGAGGATTTTTATTTATTTAAAAATATATATATATTAATATTAATATCCCATATTAATATACAAAACATGTAAACTAAGATCCATGCATATTCATATTTAAAAATTACAATATTATGAAATTTTAACAATTAAACATTATAATTGTTAACTACTAATAAATATAATGAATCTGCTCATTTAGACAATAAGTTTGTTCTTACAGATGGTAGTTTGTGATTATTGTATCCGATTGGTAATGAGTTAAATTCCTTACAACATCTAGAATCTTACTATTTTTAAAATTTAAATAACGGTTTGGGCCTGGGATTAAACTGCCAGACTAAAATTTCTTTAAATAATTTTCATTGTTGCTGGAAAGAATTGAACTCCTGACCACTCATACACGAAATACTTATATACCACCAGAATCGGCTGGACCAAACAAACTGCCATACTAAAATTTCTCCAACACTAATTATTATAACAACTAAACAGCGTTGAAAACAAAAAATAAAACGCCACAAGCAGATATCAGTATATCAGTTTGCAGTAATTGCATAATGCATAAGGAGAGCAGATTTCAACTTACAAATTTGTTTTTTTTTTTTTTTAAATTAACAACCCACATATATCCATGAACAACAGTAAATTGAATTATAAAAACAAATCTGATTGATGAAATCCGAAGAGCAATATTGAAAAAAAAAATATCCATACATGCATCTCATCGAATATAATTCAAATTGAATAATACAAACATGATTTATGAAAATTATGAGTTGCTCTGATACCAATTGTAGGAAACGATTTTCAAATAAATTAATAATTTTTACTTTTAAAAATTATTATCCCAAGATCTTTCTCATAATTTAGCATAATCAAAAATTAAATAAATTATATTACATACCTCGTGCTCAGTTGTAGCACAATGGAGAATTTTGTTTTTTATTCAGATGAAGGCTTTTCCTCCTTCTTGATCTTCCTCCCTATGACCCTTATTTTTATATTACGTACTTTTCTGAGTGTGGACTCAAAATACTGCAAAGTGATATAATATATAGAGTCCTCAACTCCCTGATATTTATTAGGATAATTTGAAAAACTTTTCTGATATATTTTATCGTGCTATTTGAGTATATCTTAATAAGGGCTACAGTGGAGATCAAGCATGATTCTACAATTCTAGCTCCAATATAATTCTAATTTCTGATTAACTCTTTAATCAATTAGAATTGTATTAATTATACCTAATTCCACTAAATCAATCCTTATATATAAATACAGCACAACCTCCTCCAACTCAATCAATTTCAAATCAATCAATTAATTAATCTGACTTCTTAACACACCCAATTTTTCAAACCCACCCAATTTTAATCAATTGAAATCAACAGACCCAATTTTAATCAATTGAAATCAATTATCCTTCCTTCAATTCCCTCAAATCTCTTCTCCTTCCCCACGTCTCTCTATTTCATCCCGCTACCTTCTCCTTCCTCATCTCATCTCCTTAAACCAAGCGAAACTCTTCATCCTCGAAACCAGATCCGTCTGTAAAACAGCCCGATGAGGCTGCGCCTGAGAAATCTACAGATGTTAGAGTGGAAGGTGCATATTCAACATGTCCGCTCTCAATTTCGGTAAAAACCCACTCATAAAATCCCAAAACCCCCAATAATAAATAATGGATAGATTTATGTAATCTTACGGTTTTGATTATTGTCTTTGTTTTTATGTAGCTTTGCTTCCGAATGATGATCGAGCTGACAAGATGAGTTATTTCGGTCATTGTTGGCTATTTGGGTTTGATTTGAGTTTTTTTAAAAGGAGTTTTGATTCAGAAATTGATCGGGGATGTGCTCGAGGATTTGTCTTCGGTAGTGATGAAACGTGTGGATGCTCTCAAGGAAATTCAGGTGTTTAGTGATTAAGGTTTTATGAAGTATACCAAAACTGAATTCCAAAACTCTTACCTACAATTTTCAAGTGCTTGATTTATACATGAATCTGTTTTTATCATAGTATTTAGTAGCAGTTTGTATTATGGCATTAAGAGCAATTGAGAATGTGCATTTGACAATATTGCATTTTTGAAGAATTGGCCTTTGCCTAGCGGCCCTTATAATTAATTTGTCAAATACCTCAGAAATCTTTGCCGCTTAAAATTTTGCCATTTGTCATGAAACAGTCACTCTGTTACTATTTTTTCATACTATAGATTTGGATTATGCACTTCTATGGGCATAAACCACAACTGAGTTGGATGTATATATCCTTCTGTAGAGACTCAGACTAGCTATATAAACTCAAAAAACTCAACTGCAAAACTAGAAAGTTAGAGACAAAGGGATGTTGAATATTGAATATACACGAAGGGCTCTTAAATTCTTTTGATAAATTGACTTAATTTTATGTTGAGGTTAAATATACATTAGTGTATATAGATTCTGATTTAATTTTTAATTTTTTTTCCCGACCATTGAGTAGTCTCAAAAGTTGGCAACATTTGACCAAACATACATACACAAATACATTAATTAAAGAAGTGGGCCAAAAAGTGATAGTAGAGGAATTACCCCCATGTTCCCAGTACACTATTCTGAGAACCAGCCATTACTACTCACTACTGGGGAGAAAAAGCAGTAAAATTATTAGGGAGATGAAATCAGAAAAGGGAATCCATCAATTAAATAATATGGAGCAGGTCATAAAGTTATTGTAACTTTTAATTTGGGTGTTGAGCTATTGTTTGTATTTTATTTGGTTTACTTTTTGATATTGATTTTATTTATAAAACAAACACAACATATTGATTTCTCCGTGGGAATCTGCTTGCTCAGACACATTTATTGAAAAGCTGCGCAGAAATTGCTGATTTTTCCCTCTTAATGTTTGTTATGTTTTTCAAAATAGGTTGGAAAGCAAGGTGCTGACAAATGGAAGTCAATGACTGATGAAGTGAGTGATAATCTGAAACTGTAAACCATAAAACTTATTATCTTTTGATGGTGTTTTGATTACTTGAACATAAATTTGTTTAATTAGGAGAAGAAACCTTATTTGGATAAAGTTACTACCTTATTTGGATAAAGTTGCTGAGCTTAATTAATATTTGAAGAATATTTTCATATAAATTTAGATGATCAATTACAATTTTAATTTTATAAATAAGCCTACACAAATGCATTATTAAACAATTATTGTATGTAGTCAAGCATTATATATATATATATATATATATATATATATATATATATATTATCATTAATTTGAGTTAGATCATCTATTAACTTTGATTGTGTATCAGACTCTAGATTATCAAATTGAGCTGAATTATGTTGGTTGGTTTGCACCTGTCTGCAACTCTTATGGGCTAGAGGAGTTATGCAAAAATGACTCAATATTAGTGCTAAGGAATCATATTACAGTGCTGATACTAAAGATAATGATGGAAGCGACAGTGAATTGATATTGAAAGTTTGATTCAATCTCACCAAATTATACTTCATAGATATATGAAAGATTTATCATATTGGGTTTTGTATTTGATGTGTTTTTTAGTGGGTTTTATGATATTTGGAATTATTTTGGAAATTGAATGAGTATTCTAGGGCTTGAATTTGATTGGTGATCTTGGGATGGTTTTTTTTTTTGTGGCAGACTTTTGTGATTGGCCTAAAGAATTGCGGTTGAAGGATAATTAAAGCAGTGTCATTAAGATTGATCCTAATGGTAGTGTGTTCTGTTTAAAGTTGATTTTTTTTATCTTTGAGATCAATTTGCTTGCTTTTTATGAGATTTTGAGAAATGGGAACTATTATTTTATTGAAGAGTTGTTGCAATTAATGTGATGATTACTTAAGCAACACCTTTCTCAATTATTTCCTGCTTAATTGTGAATTTGTGGTTTATTTTGTATTATGTTAGTCAATTTATTTTAGGTTCATGTTTTGTCTTGGGTTTAAGTTATGTAGATAGACTAGTGAACGCAACGATAAATGGAAATCAAACTCTGACTTTACTTTCAGTAATTGTTATTTTTGGTGTGCTATATTTTTATGCAAAATGAAAAACTTATACAAGGGTGGTTGGGAATAATGACACTTTTTTGGGTCATTTAACTTTTGATTATGTGGTATAATTAGATGTTTAGTTTTGCTATACATATTATTCTCTTCAAAATAAGGCAAGCCATATTCCCTGATTCCGAGTGCAAATCTCAGGATCATATTGTTTCTCCTCCCAAGTCTCTGCAGCACATTAAAGGTTGGACAAATTGTACTCTTCCTAATGCAATTTGTAGAAATTGATATTCATTATAAGATACATTACTAATAAATAAATTATTACAACTTTATAATCTATATACTTTATGCAATTTGTAGAAATTGATATAGTGTTTTATAAACCCAAACAACTGCAGTTTGTTGGGTTCATGGTGCCCTTTTATGTTTCTAAAAGTTAGTCTTTACATGTTTATGATAGAAGTTATGGTATGGTTTATATCTTGGGTCCTTTACATAAGTATACAACATTTAGAAAGTAATTACACTATTAGTGTAATCATAAAATATTTATACAATTAATACACTTTTTATATTTATTTACAATATTAGTGCAATTAGGATTCCTTAATTTAGGGAATTAGTATAGGATTCAATTCATAATAATAAGGAAACCTAAAATCAAGGAGAAATAACTACCATAATTAATAATTCAAATTCAAATATCTTGGATCTAACAAACAAATTCAAAAATAATAATTCAAATTCAAATATTCAAAGTTTGGCAACGTCATCTTCCTCCTCCCCTTCACGTATCATCGTCCTCCTCCTTCATGCCGCTCAACACCATGACGCCAGGCCACAAATTTGCCATTATATGGCGAAGGTTGATTTAGTCCAGAAATTAAAAGGAGAAAAAGATAAATTTTAGTGCATTTGGTATCCAAATTATTATACAAAGGTAACCATTTTAATTTTTGTGGGTAACGAGAGAATTTCAAAGTGATTAGTAACCAAAACTTTCAAAGGTAACAATTTTAGTTTTTGTTGGTTACATTTGTATTAAGGTTTGGCTACTAATCAAGATTTATATAAAAAAAAAATCTATAATAGATTTTTATAATTAATTAGTAACCTAATAAAACCTGAATTGGTTACCTTTGTATTAAAAGTTTGGCTAATCGCATTATAAAAAAAATCTACAATAGATTTTTTTAATTAATTAAAACCAATAAAACCGAATTAGTTACATTTGTATAAAGTGTTAGCTACCAATCTGCCATTATTAAATAAAAAAATCTATAATAGATTTTTTAAATATAAATTAGAAACCTAATAACACTAAATTGGTTACCTTGGTATGAATGTTTGGCTACCAAATTGTGCATTTATAAAAATCGCAGAAATAATATATTTGGGGACGATCAACGACAAAACGCGACATCGTGCTCCCAATCCTGTACACACTAAAGAAATTAAGACTATCTTTGTATTCCCCTCCTTCAATCATTGTAGTAAATGTTATCATTTGAGTACTCCCATCTGCAGAGCTCACCACATAAACTCCCTGAGCTTTCCCAATTGCTTGTGAGCCCAATTCTAGAGCCAAGGTCAAGTAGTAAATAGATGTTGCCACATAAATAGATGTTGCCAAGTAGGCCGGTGATTGGCCTAGCGGTAGGGCTGCCACCACCAAGAATGTCATGCATGTATAGCTCGATGATCGGGATTTTGTGTGCAGGATCAAGTGCTGCAGCTATATTTGTTGATACGAGGACGGCTACTAGTTGTTAATGGTGGAGGAGGGCGGAAGATGGCGTTAACAAGTTGGGACTGTCTAGGTTAATGGTGGAGGATGACGTTAATGGTGGAGGAGGGCGGAGGAGAAGACTGACAAGGGCGAAGGAAGCGTGATTTTTATTAAGGAAAGAGAAGGTGTGCTATATAATTTATTTATTAATTACTTAATTGAATAAATAAATCAATATTAATCTCCTAAATTAAGGAATCTTAATTGCATACTAATTCCCTAAATTAAGGAATCCTAATTGCACTAATATTGTAAATAAATATAAAAGTGTATTAATTGCACTAATATTTTATGAGTGAACTATTATTGTAATTATTTTTAAAAATGTAATAGAATATGTAATGCATCCTTATATCTTTTTCTTTTTCTTTATGTTCCTACCAAGAGTGCAAGTGAGAGAAAATTGGATACTACATTGTTATGAAGTAAAAAATGGTACATTGCTTTATTTTATGAAGAACTCAATTCCAAGATAGCAAATCGAAAAGAAGTTCACCGGACCAAAGGGAGCTTAAATCTTTGGAAGATATAATATTGTATTTTTATATGGTGTTTAAATTTCAGGATGTAAATTGGTTGCGTTGGGTTTGATAACGTTTGTAATCTTGATGTTCAATTTAAAAGAATTTTGTTGTGAATTCGTACCGAGTATTTGAAATTTATGTTATGAATTAGTTGTATATAAAAATCTTCAGGTGTGTATTCATTTTCAGTTGTGTAAATAACAATTTCACAATTATTTATATATTTATAATTTTATATTTAAATATTTGTTATAACATATAACGTCTTTAATTTTGAGCACGATCGTATTATTAAATTATTCAATTTATTACTCAAACTATCCCGTGCATTGCACGGGCTATCAACTAGTAGTTATAATTGCACTCTAGAATTAATAGAACTAAAATTAATTAATCAAATCATTCCACTATTAGTATCTTGCAAAATTACTCCTCTACAATAATATCCATAAACGCATATAGGAATAAAACTGTTAACCCACTACGTTTACTGCTTATATCCTTGACTACATAATTTATACACTTTTGATCACACATTAATTTAATAAATTAAATTAATATTTTAGTAATTTGAATTACTAAAATACTTGGCCAAGATTCTGGTGATCAACCAATAAATTATATCAAGGGGATATTATAATTTAATTGAAGAATTCCATCTTGAAAAATACATGTTCCTAATTTCATAATATATATCACCCAACATATTGAGGTATTGATTGTATTTAAAATCTCACTCTTTAATATATTAAAGTGACATACATTATAAAATTAAGTTCATTATTCTCTCAGGATTAAGAGTAATTGCACTCTAATAGTAATTGAAAAATTATTTATAATAATGATGATTTAATGTGAGACCCCAAATTTTATTAATAAAGATTTAAATTTCTTGAAATATTTTTTTTTATGGCGTGGATTTGATATAATGTTATAGTTGTAGGTAATATTTATAAATTTTGTAAAGTATGCAAGTTGTTATATAATATTCAATTGGTCGGGGAATATTCTTTTTGTCGAGGAATATCAAATACGATGGCACAATCATTGGTGGACCCCACACGGAAGTATTGTCGTAGTTAGAAAACGCGTAATTATCTTTTATCAAAATAACGGCGAAAAGTGTTCTTTATTAAAACTGTTGAACTACCCGGTAGTAAAAGTACGATAATATGCGTAGATTCGTATAGTAAGACACCGGTATTGATTATTGATGCTTACGTGAGAAGTCGGTTTTATTCAATTATTGCTCTGATAATTCACTGATAGTATCTCACGTTATTTGATTCAATTATTGCCGATATTTTATATATTATTAAATCAATAATTGAGGCGACAAAGTTATTAATATTATTATTTATAATATTAACGATGTCTAGAAGTTCATCGAGGAGAGGTTTGGTCACCTAATGCATGCACTAATAGGGAGAAATCCTTATTGGAAGCCCCCTCTTCTGAGGAACGATTCGGTCGATTAATATTGTGAATTATAATAAAGGTGATAAATGTTGTTAAAATTATTGAGGTGATTTTTTTTGAAGTTTGGCTTATTTTATGGACCCCCATTTACCCATTTTTCAAAATAATCAGTAGAAATTTCTTAAAAGGTGGGCCCACATGTAGGGGCCACATGTGGGGCCCACGAATGAAAAATGGGGGGGGCGGGGAATTTGGGAAGTCACGGAAGTTTATATATATATATATAAAAAAAATTATTTTATTATTATTATAAATGTAATAAAACAGAAAACTTTTTATATAAAACAGAATACTTTTTATAAAGTTTTGTTTTATTTGTTTGTATAGTCTTTCAGATAGTATTTGCATAGTAAAATCTTTTTATATAAAACATAATACTTTTATAAAGTTATTCGTTTTATTAGATTTTAAACAATATATATATATGTATATTATAAATTTTGTTTTATTATATAATTATAAATAGAATATATTATATTTTATTCCATAGTATCCTTTCCATTCTCCTATAAATAGGATACTTAGTTAGAATTGAAAAACACACCAGAAATTCAGAGAATTCTTCTTCTATAATCTTGAGCGTGTTTTTTTAGAGTTTAAGAAAGCTTTGAGCGTAGAAAATAGTGCAAGTTTTCTTCAAGTATATCCCCGCCCTACCCGTCAGAATAATCTTCTTTTTAAGGTAAGGGGTATTATTCTTTCGTATTCATGAAGAGAGTTATTCTCTTTCAATACTCGTAAGGGTTGTTATTCCATTCTTTATTATTATGTTGGAATAACGCATACATGCAATCTGCATACATGGTAAAATTCTTACATTATTCCATTCTTTATTATTACATTGGAATAAACATGCGTATGTGGTCTATCGCATGCATCGATGAATTCTATTGTTATTTTATTCTTTATTATTACTGTTGGAACATTACGTGCGTGCGGATTACTGTACGACACTGGTTCCATTTCTTTATTATTCATTTGGAACATCCCATGCGTGCGGACACGATAATAACACGGTTCCATTCTTTATTATTCTGTTAGAATAATATCGCCTACATGCGGACACGCGTGACACAGTTCCATTCTTTATTACTCGTTGGAATAACTTTTATGCATGTGGATTACTGCATGCATGGTGAATGATCCTTTGTATTCATTCGTTATTAACATGTGGAAATGATGCATCTACGTGGATTCTGCATGGCGAGCTAAAATTCATTTGCGATTTCATATATTCTATTATACTCGATTGGTTAAATTTTTGGCTTCTATACACCATGAAATTAGTAGAATATCCGGATATTTTGCGCTTCATCTAAAGTATCTTTTCATGAAAATATTCTTACGAGCATTCTTGAATTTTTACTCCACAAGCGAGTATCATGTTGACAATTTGGACGTTATTGGTTCTGGATAAATTAATTTATAAATCTTTAAAATTTATTCTTGAACTTGTTTTATTGAATTATTATGTCATTGTCATCATCCTCATGTTTATATTATGTTGAAAGTCATCATCGTGGCATATTTTGTAGTGCATAGATGGACTTGGTATGATTATGACGAGGGATTATTTAGGTATAATCATGATCGTAATGTTATAAATGATGTGGTAAAAGTCCTCGTTGGCCCGTAGTGCATTGATGGACAGTTGTTGGCATGATCATGACTATTGATGAAAACACAAATATCCTTGGCCCGTAGTGCATGGATAATTTGTGGTTGTGATACTAATGAATATCCTTGGTCGTAGTGCAGGGATGATGTGGATTATTTATTGAGCTGAGTCTCAGTGATAAAAGTGATGAAAAACCTTTTAAATCATAGAAGATATTAGATTTTATTCTCTACTTGAATCTTCAAATGGATTGTTTGTTCCGCTGCAGTTAAACTTGATGTTTGTTATATTGTATCAATTTAACACTGTTGAAGGCTAACGATACTCTGTTCTGCATTATATTAGTCATAATATTTCTTACTGGGCTAGTTGAGCTCACCCTTTTTCTTTCATTGTTCTCTTTAGGAAATGAGAACGTAACAAGGACTAGTTGAGGAACGGAGTGACGGTCCAGATGATAGCATTAGTAGTCCTCACTATTCTATGAAATAGTGTGATAATAAATGTATTGAGGACTTATTTTGAGTTTGAATCATGCAGAAGATAATATTTGTATTAAAACTCACATTTCATGTTGTATATTTAAGGTTGTATTTGTATTTTGTACCATGTATTTGGCGACTCGAGAATAGGTGATGTATACCTATTTTGGGGGCATCGATTAGTATCAAAGCTTAGGGATATGATCCCCGGGTGAGATGTGAGACAAGAACTAGGAGGGAGAGGCAGGGAATTCCTTCGCTAGTATAACCTACCTAAGTTTATTTGGTATTTAATTGGTCGGTAGGAGTATAGGGATAATATGTGATATGTTAATTAACCCTTATTTTGTGGCAAGATTTGAAAATGACATCCGAGAATGTTGAGAATAGTAATGGAGCACAGGAGACCGTTGAGTCTCCACTGATCAATAATCAGGATAATGTGCATCAAGAAGGCGACAATCCTCATGCAAGCAACAACACTGACCAAATGATGAGCGATGGAATGTTCAGAGGCTTTATGCAATTCATGCAACATCAGGCAAGAGTGGCTCCTATCCAAAATGCAGGTGGAAACACTGGCAACTCTCGGACGGTCACCGCCAAGCAGCTCAAGGAACTGGGACCACCGGAGTTTTTTGGAGAGTCAAAACCACTTAAGGTGGAGATGTGGATAAAGCAGATCTACAAGATATTTGATGTCTTGGGATGCTCCGAGGAGCAAAAGGTTCCCTTTGCCACCTTCCGTGTTGCGGAGAGTCGACATTTGGTGGGAATCAGTAAAAGCGTACTCAACTGCCTTGACCGAAGATGACTTGTGAGAAGTTCCAAGAATTGTTCAACGACAAGTACTTTCCGAAAGTATTCGGTCACATGAAAGAGGTAGAGTTCATCAAGCTCGAGAAAAACAACATGGCGGTGTCGCGAAGACGAAGCCAAGTTCTTGAGAGTTATCCGGTTTTCGTCCCATTTGGTTGATAATGAGGAGAGAATGACGCGAATGTTTCTAAGAGGTTTGAACCCGAGATACGTCAATATCTTATCTCTTATAAACCGTGTTTGTATTCAGATGTTGTTAATAGGGCTCAATTATTGGAGCGCGATAATGAGTCAACCCAACCAAAAGAAAGCAGCCGGTAAAATGATAATACCAGTGATAGCAGTCATCGAAGTGGTGTTAATAAGCGTGGAGGGAATCAACATGCCAGAAATGGTAACCACTTCGGTGGTAATCATGGCCAAAATAATAAGAATGGACATTTCAAGAAGAGGAGATTTAACAATGATGGAAAGACGTTAACATCAGCACCCGTTGTTAAGGAAGGAGAACGACCACCTATCATATGCTTCAAATGCGGAGGGAGGACATATCGGTCAAGCTATGGCGGCAACGATCTAAAACGTGTTACAATTGTGGAAGAGAAGGTTACCTAGCTCGATTTTGTCGTTCAGGGAAGGCAAGTTCAGCTGGGATGGAGGCACCAAAGGCCATCCCAGAAAAGTCAAAGCCGGTAGTTCAAGGGAGAGCGTTTGTTGTGACCTCCCAAAAAGCGAGTAACCCGAACAAAGTTAGCACGGGTTAGTTAATTATAAATTCTTGCAAAGTTTATACCTTATTAGATACCGGTTCTACCCATTCTTTTATCTCTCTTGCTTGCGCTCAACGTTTAAATTTGACCCCAGAGAAGTTATACTTTGACTTATTGATTGAAACTTCGTTAGTAAAAACCTTCGTTATCTCCACTGTTTATAAATCTTGTTGATTCAAATCGATACCCTCACGTTACCTGTCGATCTTATCTCTTTAAAAATACTTGCCTTTGATGTGATCGATTGGTTAACTACTCATCAAGCTTTTCGTAAGGTTGTTAGCTTTCATATTTCTAACTAACCTGTTATGCGAATTCAAGCAACCAAACCACTAAAGTCAATCACTGTTATATTAAGCCATAAGTAAAGAGCCCCGAGCCTTTCGCTGGTGACTTCCTTGTGTGGAATGCACCGAAGCCAAACTTTCTATAGGCGATGTCGTGAATGACGATGGCAAGTTGATATGTATCAATGTGACGTACTATCTAAGTCTTGGATGAGAGTCACAGTTTTGAATTATATTTCTATTGTTAATAAATTTCCTGACGTATTCTTGAAGACTTCTTAGCCTACCCCTAGAGCGTGAAATTGAATTTTGTATTGACCCCAGTACAAAACCCTTAAATATTTCTTCAACCAAAATGAACGTATAATGCGCCAAAGACGTTGGCCCGAGCTGTTAAAGATTACGATCGTACCATTCAATATCATCGTGGAAGAGCGAACGTGGTAGCTGACGTGTTGAGTAGAAGATCGTATGTGTTTATGAGTGCGATGTTGTTAACACAAAACCCATTTCGTATAACTTACAAATGATGAAGATAGAGTTAAAGACTCTACAGACCCACGTGGTGATATCAAATATACGAGTAGAATCGACTTTAATCGATAAAGTTAAAGTCGTGCAAGCTACATACTCAGAGCTGATGAATGTGAAGAAGAAGGTTTAAGAGGGCGTTATTCTAGAAACAAGAATCGATGAAGAGAGGAAATCTCAACCCTCGATTTAATTGGCCCATTTGAAATCCTCGATCGAGTAGGAACTGTGGCCTATAGACTCATTTTACCGCCAAGTATGTTGCGTGTTCATAATGTTTTTCACGTATCGATGTTACGTAAATATGTGGACGACCCAAACCACATTATTGAATTAGAACTAGACGAGATAACGGAAGATTTAATGTATGATGAGATACATGTTAAAATCTTGGATAAAAATGATCATATTCGACACTCAAAGGTTATACCTCAAGAGTTGGAATATGAAATGAAGTCAAGGTATCCTCACCTCTTCGGCATACCAGGTACGTACGTAAATTTCGAGGGGGAAATTTTATAAGGAGGGGAGATTGTGAGACCCCAAATTTTATGAATAAAGATTTAAATTTCTCAAAATATTTTTTTAATATTATGGTGTGGATTTGATATAATGTTATAGTTGTGGGTAATATTTATAAATTTTTCAAAGTATGCAAGTTGTTATATAATATTCGATTGGTCGGGGATTATTCTTTTTATCGGGGAATATCCGTACGAAGGCACAATCATTGGTGGACCCCACAACGGAAGTATTGTCGTAGTTAGAAAACGACAGAATTATCTTTTTATCAAAATAACGACGAAAATGTTATCGTTAAAACTGTTGAACTACCCGGTAGTAAAAGTAATGATGATGTCTGGCGTAGTTGATAAGAAAGACTGCGGTATTGATTATTGATGCTTACGTGAGAAGTCGGTTTTGTTCAATTATTGCTCTGATGAAATTGTTGCATAGTATCTCACGTTATTTGATTCAATTATTGTCAATATTTTATATATTATTAAATCAATAATTGAGACGACAAAGTTATTAATATTATTATTTTCAATATTAACGATGTTTAGAAGTTCTGTCAAGGAGAGGTTTGGTCACCGAATTACGCGCCAATAGGGAGAAATCCTTATTGGAAAGCCCCCTTGTGACGCCCCCAAAATAGGTATACAACGCCCATTCTAAGTCGCCAAATACATGGTACAGAAAGCAAACTACAACTTCAATAATACAATTATCGTGCAAAATACGACAACACATACTGTGAGTTCAAATACAAATATTATCTTCTAGACAATATCAACACTCAAATAAGTCCTCATTACAATTATTCATACACTATTTTACAAAAATAGTGAGGACTGCTAAAACATCTTTCCAGAACCATCACTTCATACCCCGACTCGATCCTGCTATGTTCTCACCTCCTAAGAAGAAAAATGGAACAAAAAGGAAAAGGGTGAGCTCAACTAACCCAGTAAGAATATTATGACTAAGATAATATACAACAAATTATCATTAGTCTTCAACAGGAAAAAAATCTGATAAATATAATAGATAACAAGTTTTAGATCAACAAATGCAGCGAAAACAGCAATCCATTAGAAGAGTCATGTAGAGAATGAGTTCTACTATCTTCTAAGAAATAAAAGTCCATCATCAATATTTTATCCCTATAACAACAATCAATATACAGCTTTAATCAAATATTCATCTTTGCACTACAGGCCAAAGATATTCATCAAGTATCACTAGTTGGTCATGTTCATCTCAACACCTGTTCATCTTTGCACTACGGGCCAAAGATATTCATCAGTTAATCATGCATCTTTGCACTACATGCCAAAGATATTTAGTAATATCATCATTTAGGACTGAGGATGATGAAAAATATCTTAAAGAAAACGAATCCAATGAGACAGAAGGACAAATATTAGGGATTCGTATAACAGTTTATCCAAGATCAATAATACTTCAATAATAACTAATTGTGAAGCAGAATTCAAAAATAAAGATCAAAACATGGATACAATCAAAGGTAGTAACCATAATAGATATCTTGGACAAAAGGAAAATTTTTATTTTTCGGTGAATAGTGCCGTATTCAAGAATAGTGTCGTATACGTGAATAGTATTGTATACGTGAATAGTAATTCTGACACAAAAGTTCCAAAATTTATTAAAAAGTTCAAACCAATATTTCGGCATAATGATATTGAAGAAAATAATATCATTTAAGAAGAAAATAACATCCCTTACCTCAAAATAAGCAGATTTCCGATCGAATATCGGATATAAAGTCGAAGAAAACTTTCAGATTTAACAAAGAACTCTCAAAGTATCAAAATACTCACAAAAATACGCTCGATAATCTAGAGAGAAAGAAAACTTGTTTCTGGTGTGATTTTCAATTCTAACCTAGCATCCTATTTATAGGGAATTGTCAGCCCAACATTTTTGACAAAATTACATACGGGTGATTAATTTGAAAGCTTGCAGCACACCTTAATGCTCATAAGTCCAACTTGCCAACTTCACCTTTATCACATGTTTTTAAAATAAAAGAATTCAAATTCAATTTGATTATCTTCATTCTATTTAATACACAATAAATAACCCTTTTATCAGAAAAATACGAATTTTATGTTCACTCCATAGAAAATTAAATTCTCTACAACTTTGTAGAAGAAAATTTTTCCAAATTCCAAACAGAAAATAACTGAAATCCACATACAGATGATTTTTCCACACTTTCAAAATACATACAGATGCTTCTTTTTCTCTTTTCTTTTCTTTCTCTGACATTCTTTCTTTGAATTTTCAAAGCCTTCCAAAAAGTACCACTCCACCCACCACATTTATATATATATATATATATATATATATATGTATATATATTAAAACATTTATAATTATTAAAAAGAAATCATAATTCTATTTTCTTTCTTCTTATTTAATTCATAAACCGTGAATTTAATGTAAAAATATCACCATTATTATATTATCACATTATACCTTTATAATGTAATATAATAATATATTTGAATGACTTATTTTATCAGAAAAGATAAAATATCAATTTTCAACAATTGTCACTTTTCTAAAAATTCCTCCATCTTTATCCACATTAAATAAATATATCCTTTATTTATATCCACATAAAATAAATAATCCATCATTTATATCCACATCAAATAAATATTTCCTTATCATATAAATCAATAATTAATTATTCACAAATAATATTACAGAATCACAATTATGACAACCAAGTAGTTCCCAGGAAAGAGGGGGCTTTTCAATAAGGATTTCTCCTTACTGGCGCGCAATTAGGTGACCAAACCTCTCCTTAGATAGAACTTTCTAGACATTATCAATAATGCTATCTAATAATATTATTCAAATAATATGAATTATTGATCTGATAATGAGAAATACTGTGTAGTGACAATTATTGAAACAACAATAATATAAAATATCAACGCAGCAATTATTGAAACAATAAAATATTGAACAAAGAATTCTTTGTAACAATTATTGAGTAAGTGCCTTTTACGCATTTAATCAATAATTCAACAATATCAGGTAATACCGCGTGCTTACTCTGCAACCACGCCAGACATCGTATTTTAACCACCGGGTATTCCAATGTGTTAACTCAGTAATAATTACGTCGTTATTTATAAAAAACTCATATTTTGTCGTTTTCTTCATCCGACAGCTTATCTCACATGATGGGCCCCACGAATGGTCGCAGGCATCGCATTTAATATTCCCCACAAAAGAATATTCCACGACCAAAAGAATATTCTCCACAAAATGAATATTTTATAACCACTTGCTTATTTTGTAAAATTTTCACATTTCACCCATAACCAAAGCATTATATCAAATTAACACCTTATTAATTTAGAATAATGAATAGAGAAAATTTAATTTTATTTATAATAAGTTGGGGTCTTACAATCTCCCCTCCTTATAAAATTTTGTCCTTGAAATTGACGACGACGTCGACTGGTGTGTTTCAATAAGGTGAGGTACCTCACTTTCATTTCCGATTCCAACTCCCAGGTCATTTCCTCAATAGCATGGTTCCTCCACAAAACCTTAACTTGTGGTATAACCTTGGTGCGTAGGACATGCTCTTTCCTATCCAAGATCTTAACAGGTACTTCCTCGTACGTTAAATCTTCGGCTATCTCGTCTGGATTTAACTCAATAATGTGGTTCGGGTCTTTCACATATTTACGAAGCATAGATATATAAAAAATATTATGAACACGAGACATACTTGGAGGTAATGCGAGTCTATAGGCCACATTTACTATTCGGTCAAGAATCTCAAATGGACCAACAAATGGTGGATTGAGATTTCCTCTCTTCCCAAATCTTGTAACTCCCTTCCATGGAGCAACACGTAACAATACATGATCCCCAATATTAAATTTCACGTCCTTTCGATGAAGATCAGCATAACTCTTTTGTCGATCTTGTGAGGTCTTTATACGTTGCCGGATCATTTGAATCTTTTTCATAGTCATGCGTACTAATTCCGGTTCTATCAATGTTGCTTCACACACCTCGTCCCAGCATACTGGAGAACGACACTTTCGTCCATACAACGCCTCGAATGGAGCCATGCCTATACTTGTTTGATAACTATTGTTGTAGGAGAATTCCACCAGTGGCAAGTACTTATCCCAACTTCCTTTGAAATCTAGGACACAGAGTATTAATAAATCTTCAAGAGTTTGAATAGTCCTTTCCGATTGTCCGTCCGTTTGAGGATGGTATGCCAAACTGAATCGTAAATCTGTGCCCATAGCTTTCTGCAAGCTAACCCAAAATCGTGAAGTGAATCTTGGGTCACGATCTGAAACTATGGATACTGGCATGCCATGCAATCTCACAATCTCATTCACATAAATATGAGCAAGACGTTTAAGGGAATAAGTCTCACGTATAGTCAAGAAATGAGCAGACTTGGTTAATCTATCAACAATAACCCAAATCGTATCTATACCTTGAGAAACCTTGGGTAGACCCGTAACGAAATCCATAGTAATGTGTTCCCACTTCCATTCCAGAATCTCAAGTTGTTGCAATGGACCTTTTGGTACTTGATGCTCCGCCTTTACACGTTGACAAGTTAAACACCTCGAGATAAACTCCGCGATCTCTCTCTTCATATTGTTCCACCAAAATGTATGTCGAATATCATGATACATTTTAGTACTCCCAGGATGGATTGCAAACGGTGTGTTGTGTGCCTCCATCATGATTCTATGCTTCAAGTCGTAATCGTTAGAACGCAAAGTCTAGAGTTGACTCAAGTATTCTTCTTCATTCATCGATTCTTCGAACGAAGAGCACCTTGCACTTTCTTCTTCATACGCATCAAATTTCTGTGTCCGTAGCTCGAAAGCAAACTTTATCTTTATCAATTAAAGTCGGTTCTACTCGTATATTCGCCATCATCACGTGGGTCCATGGAGTCTTTAACTCTAACTCCATCCTTTGCAAGTCATATAAAATGGGCCTTTGTGTTGACAATATCGCACTCGTATTCGCATATGATCTTCTACTCAATGCGTCAGCTACTACGTTCGCTTTTCCAGGATGATATTGAATAGTGTGATCGTAATCTTTCAATAGCTCAAGCCAACGTCGTTGCCGTATGTTGAGTTCTTTTTGGGTGAAAAAATATTTGAGGCTTTTATGATCCGTATAGATCTCCACTTTCTCCCCATACAAGTAGTGTCTCCATATCTTCAACGCGAAAATGACTTCTGCCAACTCTAGATCATGATTAGGTTAATTCCTCTAATATTCTTTGAGTTGTCGCGAGGCATAGGCTATGACTTTCCCATGTTGCATGAGAACACATCCTAACCCTTCGCTCAAGCATCATCAGAGATAACAAATCCATCCGAACCAGATGGTATTGTTACAACAGTGCGAAATGAGTCTCCTCTCGAGCTCTTGGAAACTCTTCTCGCATTCCTCGCTCCATACGAATTTTGTATCTTCCGAGTCATTTGAGTTAATCTGAGTAGCGATTCGAGAAAATCCTTCCACTAATCTCCGATAATAACCAACTAAGCCGTAAAAGTCACAGATTTTGGCCACCGACTTTGGTTGCTCCCAACTTCAGATTGCTTCAATCTTCGTCGTCAACAGATACTCCATGTTTTGACACCACGTGCCCAAGGAATGCTACTTCCTTAAGCCAGAACTCACATTTCTTCAATTTGGCATAAAGCTTGTTTTCACGAAGTCTTTCGAGTATTTGCTTCAAATGGTGCTCATGATCTTCACGGCTTTTGGAATAAATGAGGATGTCATCAATAAAGACAACAATGAATTGATCCAAATATTCTTTAAATACTCGGTTCATCATATCCATGAAAGCAGCAGAAGCATTAGTCAATCCAAAAGACATGACTAAGAATTCATAATGCCCGTACCGAATTCTAAAGGCAGTCTTTGGAATATTCTAAGTTTTAATCTTCAGCTGATGATATCCAGAACGAAGGTCGATCTTTGAAAAGAATTGTGCTCCTTGTAACTGGTCAAATAGGTCATCAATGCGAGGTAGCGGATACCTATTCTTGATGGTGACATGGTTCAATTCTCGGTAGTCAATACAAAGTCGCATACTTCCGTCTTTCTTCTTTACGAATAAAACAAGAGCACCCCAAGAGAGATGTACTAGGGACGAATGAAAACCGATATCTAACAATTCTGTAGTTGGACTTTTAACTCTTGAAGTTCAATAGAGCCATTCGATATGGGTTTTAGAAATGGACTTCAATTCGGTTCAAGATCAATAAAGAATTCAACTTCACGCTCCGGGGTAGACTAGAAGTTCTTCAGAAATACATCAAGAAATTCTCTAACAATGTAAATATTATCCAAATCGACTTATTCTATTCAAATCCATAACATGGGCTAAGAAAGTTTGACATCCGCTTTTTTAATAAACGAATAGCTTTTATGGCTTGATATGATAATGACCGATTTTAGTGGTTTAGTTGTTTGAATTCGTATGACAAAAGTTAGTTAGAATATGAAAACTAACAAACCACTTAAAACAATCAATTTTGGCATGATGAGTGGTTAACCAATCAATTCCTAAAATCACATCAAAACAAGTATCTTTAAAGAGATAAGATTAACGGTGTAAATGTGATAGTGCCAACTGGATCAAGCAAGATTTATAAAGCGTAGATGTAACGAAGGTTTCACCCAACTGAGTTTCAACAGATAAGTTAAAATCCAATTTCTCCCGAGTCAAGTTTAAACGTTGAGCACAAGCGGAGAGATATAAAAGAATGGGTAGAACCCAGATCTCAAGAAGGTATAAACTTCGCAAGAATTCAAGATTAGCTTACCCGTGATCATCTTGTTTGGGTTCCTCATATTTTGGCCAGTCACGACAAACGCTCTTCTAGGAACCGCTGATTTCGACTTATCCGGGACAGCCTTTGGAGTCACCATCCCCCCTGAACTTGGTTTTGCTACAGAACAATCCCGAGCTATATGTCCTTCCTTTCCACAGTTATAACATACCTTGGATTGTTGTGGGCAGTTTGGGTTGATATGTCCTTCTTTCCCGCATTTGTAACATCTAACTGGCGGTCGTTCTCCTCCCCTAGAATTTGTTGTTGGTGCTGGTGCTGCTGCTGATGTCTTTCCGTCATTGTTGAATCTCCTATTTCTGAAATTTCCACTTGACTCACCTCTCCTATTATCATGACCACGATTACCACCCGAGTGGTTACCGCCTTTGTCCGTATTTTTCCCTCCTCATTTGGTTATCATCGCTCGATGATTGGCCGCCACCCAGATGACCACGGGTTGTGGTCCCTCGGTTGAGTATACTCATTATCTCGCTCTAATAATTGAGTCCTCATTAACAACATCTCGAATACGAGAGAAAATTTATGAGAGATAAGGTATCGACGAATCTCAGGTTTTAGACCTCTTAGAAATATCCGCATATATACGCTCCTCATTTTCTACCAAATGAGGTGCAAACCTGGATAACTCGCGAACTTTGCCTCGTCATCGAGACACCGTCATGTTGTTCATTCGGCCTAATAAACTCTACCTCCTTCATATGATTTAATACTTTTACGGAAAGTACTTGTCATATCGAACAGATTCTCAAATCTTTCCCAAGACATGTTAAGGTGCTTGGTATTGGGTATGCTTCACAGATTCCCACCAGTAATCTACCTCTCCACAGAACATAAAGATGGCGAATGGAACCTTCTGTTCCTCCGTGCATCCCAAGACATCGAATATCTTAGTAATTTGCTTGACCCATGTTTACGCTTTAATCGGACGGGCTTTCCCGAGAAATCTGGTGGTCCCAACTCCTCGAATCGCGCTGGTTTGTGATAGGCCAAGGCGTTGCCATCATTTCCACCCGTATTTTGTACACGAGTCTCTCTCATCGATTTTGCATGAACCGCAAAAAAGCTCCTAAACATTCCATCATTCATCGTTTGCTTGGTAGTGTTTTTTACAGGAGGAATATTGCCTTCCTATTGCACGTTCTCTGGTTTGTGACTAAAGGTTGTTCCACGGCCTCATACACTCCATTGTTAACGTTCTCGTGACCATTCTCAAATCGCAATAAAACAAGGGTTAATTAAACAAATTAACATATCACATAATATCCCTATGTTTATGACCGACCAACAAATAAGCTTAGATAGGACACACTAGCGAAGGATTTACTCATCTCTCCTCCTAGTTCTATTCCCGATCTTCGCCAGAGACCATATCCCTAAGCTTTGATATTAACCGTGACGCCCCAAAATAGGTATACAACACCCATTCCGAGTCGCCAAATACATGGTACAGTAAAGCAAACTACAACTTCAATAATACAATTGTCGTGCAATGCAAAAATACTTACAACACATACTGTGAGTTTAAATACAAATATTGTCTTCTAGACAATATCAACACTCAAATAAGTCCTCATTACAATTATTCATACACTATTTTACGTAAATAGTGAGAACGCTAAAACATCTTTCTGTAACCATCACTCCATACCCGACTCGATCCTCGCTTATGTTCTCACCTCCGAGAAGAAAAATGGGAACAAAAGGAAAAGGTGAGCTCAACTAGCCCAAGAAAGAATATTATGACTAAGATAATATACAACAAATTATCATTAGTCTTCAACGGGGAAAAAATCTAATAAAATATAATAGACAACAAGTTTTAGATCAACAAATGCAATGAAAACAACAATCCATTGAAGAGTCGTATAGAGAATGAGTTCTACTATCTTCTAAGATTTAAAAGTCCATCATCAATATTTTATCCTCAGAACAACAATCAATATACATCTTTAATCAAATATTTATCTTTGCACTAAAGCCAAAGATATTCATCAAATATCACCAGGTGGGTCATGTTCATCTCAACACTGCTCATCTTTGCACTACGGGCCAAAGATATTCATCGATTAATCATGCATCTTCACTCACAAAGCCAACGATATTCAAGAATATCATCATTTAGGATCGAGGATGATGAAAAATATCTTAAAGAAAATGAATCCAATGAGATGTAAGGACAAATATTAGGGATTCGTATATAATAGTTTATCCAAGATCAATAATACTTCAATAATAACCAATTGTGAAGTAGAATTCAAAATAAAGATC